>JAJEJO010000257.1:1293938-1395202 GCA_020662805.1 Glaucomys volans | reverse complement strand
ACATAGAAACCATCTCTTGCTTGGAGAAGTGTCAAAATCACTTGTAAGAGAAGCACATAGACTGTAAGATGGTCTCCTTGTAGCTATCTTTGAACAACACCTTTTGTCATAATGGCTGATAACACCCAAGGAGACAGGGACCCTCCCTACCTTCCTGAACCATTCATTCTGTTACTCTCTCTGCTTTCTCTGTCCCAGGCACACTGGCTCCCCTACTATTCTTTGAAAACCAAGCACACTCCTCTCTCAGGGTCTTTGCACTTGTTCTTCTTACACTTTCTAGTACTTTCTTTCTCCACATATCTAAATGGCATGGTCCCAGATTTCCTTTAGGTCTTAAATTATCACTTATCTGACAATGTTTCCTTTACTCTGTATAACAATAACCTATCCTCACATTCTCTTCTCTTCCCTGATAGATTTTCTCTGTGGCAACTATAAACACCTGCCATTTTATATATTTATTCATGGGCTTGCTTCTTTTCTCTCTTTATAATGGAATGTTAGCTCCGTGAGAACAAGGAAGGCCTTTATCTCTTTTGTTCAGAAGTGGAACTGATGTTTTTACCCAATAGCTACTGAGGACCTGAGCCCAACCAATAGCCATATGAATGGACTTGAAAGTGGATCCTCCCCAAATCGTGGCTTGAGTTGTTTGTAGCCTCAACTAATGCCTTAACTGCAGCATTGTGTCAGACTCTGAGTCAAAGGCCCCTACCTGAGTTATGCCTGGACTCCTGACACACGAAAAATGTGAGATAATAAATACTGTTGTTGAAAGCTACTAAGTTTTAGAGTTATTTGTTAAATTGCAATGGATAACTAATACAGAGCCCTCTGTAAAGACTGTTACAGTAATGGTTCTCAATGAATTGTACCTCTCAGTATCTGTGCACGTGTGTGGTCCCCTCATACACTGACTCTGAATTTGTTTATAGGAAAGCATGAGGCAAGCAGAGGTGTGAGAAGTACTAGCACATTGACCTTTGCCCTCCAGGAATCCTGAGTCCACAGAATCTAAGGAAGCCAGGGACAAAAGATCTTATGGGGAGAGGCCCAACTGTCCACATAGTTCCAGCCATTCCACCTAATCTGTCACCTTGTAGCCATAGGAGTGAGCCCAGGGGAAACCAGCAAGACAACCCACACAATTGAGATAGAAAGTAAATCACGTTGTATTAAGCTAGTCAAGTTTGGAGTGGCTTTTTATAGAAGTAGACAACTGATGCACTCTCTTCTCTTCCAGGCTCCCCTCCTGCCATCCCCCTCACTGCCCTCTTCTATTTATAGATAGATTCTCACTATGTTGCCCAGACCGACTTGGAACTTGCTTTCTTTTTTTATCTTTTTATCCCATGCTGTTCCTGGCATCTCAGACACTAAGCCTTTCTATTCTTTTATTCTTACCTAACTCATGGTGTGAACCAACATATACGCCTAGAAACACATTTCTTGGAACCACAGTATTTTCTCTCCCTAGGGGTACCACATCAGATTACCACAAATGGGGGGACTTAAAACAATAGAAAATTATTTTCTGGAAATTTTGGAGACTACAAGCCAAAATCCAGGGGTCAGCAGGGCTGCTCCCTCTCTCTCAAATGCTCTGAGGGAACACCAGTTTCCCATCTTTCTCTTGGCTTCTGGGGTTGCCAGCAACCTTTGGTGTTCCTTGGCTTGAAGCTATTTAACTTGTCTCTGCCTCCACCATCACATGGCATTCTCCCCCTGTGTCTTCACATCATATTGGGCTAAGGGGTGACTGTACTCCAATATGACCTCATCTTTACTAATTATGCTATAACAACTCTACTTCCAAATAAAGTCATGTTTTGAGGTACTGGGCAATCCCAGAATTTCTGTCTGTCTCTAGGGGATATACAATCCAACCTATGACACATATCCACAATCTCTGCCCTTTGCTATGTATTCTAGAGCTCTTAAATCTTCCAGTCTACGGTGTGACTAAACAATAAATTTTCTTTCTTTTTTGATACTGGGCTTTGAACCCAGGGGTGCTTTGCCACTGAATTACATTCTCAGCTCTTTTTATGTTTTCATTTTGAGATAGGGTTTCACGAAGTCGCTTAGGGCCTCACTAAATTGCTGAGGCTGATCTTGAACTTGCAATCCTCCTGCCTCAGCCTCCTGAGTCACTGAGATTATAGGCATGGTTCACTGCATCCAGCTAAAACAGTAATTCTTAGCATTCAATTAAAATATTTGTTGAATGCCTACTATGTTCAAACACTCTTCTAGGCTTTATTTGATTTAAATAAATCTGTGTAAACACTTGGTCTTATATAGTTTGGGCACCCCTTGCTAGATTAAAAATTAAATTGGTATGTATATTAATTTTGAATTCTATCATTACAATTGGAACAAATTAAATGGTGAACAGACCCATACAAATGCCTGAGTGTGATAAAATGACTATGCGAATTTTAGTTGCCAGATTTTGGGGTTTGGCAGTCACTCACTCATTTGCAATCAACGAGCCTTAGCAAAGTCAAAGTTAGTTGGTGTTTTGTGGTCTGTTAGGTGTGACTACAACAGTGGGTTTGCACCCCCCCAACCCACTCCACACTCTGCCCCATGGTGACAGAATGATTCCTCAGTTATTTTTTGTTTGAACTTCTTTTCTAAGCCCAATTTCCCATTAACTTTTTTCAAGTCTCTTTTGGCAATGAACTCTCAAATGTTCCCAGCTTTGGAGATTAGAAGTACTTTCCCACACCTTCAAGTTTTATAGTACTGCATAATTTATACTTGTCCAGACATTTTTTATGAATTAATTAATTCTGTATGTTATTTACTTAAGCCCTTTCTTTGCTTTCCTTGGCTTATTTGGATGTCCTATTTCAAACTACACAAATGGAAGGTTTAATTCATTTATTTTCTTTCTTATTTGCTTAGTAAGGAACACACAAGAGCTAATCTTCTTTGTAAATACAGGGCTGTCTACCTATTGAAACCCCTGTCTGAACATCCAGCTCAGAATTCCTTTCTGAACAAGACTTCCCTTGCCATTCTCCCTGAAACAATTTTTTTCAAAATTAAAAGCTGTTTTGAACAATTCACTTGGCAACCTCTGAGAAGGATAGCACTTCATTTATGTAGTCAGAGCCTTTTTTTTTTTTTTTTTTGCCTTAGCATAGTGTCCCAGCAAAAAGAAAAGACACAAATGGACAGTCTTTATCGAGCACTTTCCCTTGTAGCTGGTATTGTACTAAGAACTTTACACACATTGTTTTAACCACTCCCTATTAACTTCCAAGCCTATTTTATAGGTAAAATGCTATTCACATTTGTCTTCTATTTCTATTCTTGGAACATGTGAAACATTCCATTGTAGGGCCTTCCTTGGGCCCTGTGCCATTTTCCCTCCATATTCCAACTCAGTAGTCACAGCAAATGACTGATCACCAGACCTAAAACATCCTCCCTCCACAATTCCACGTATTGTTTCATTTGATTCATAGCACTATTTCAAATTATCTTGCTCATGTGTTTCCTGGTTACGATCTGCTTCCATTACTAGACTTTAAACTCCAAGAAGCTTTGTCTTGTTTACCACAGCCTTCTTAGAGCTTCCTAAGAACAGTGGCACATAGTAGGAAATGAAATAATGAAGCGAAATGAAAGCGTTTCTGAGGGTAAAGAATGTTGCCTGAGGAACTAGTACTTTTGGACTCCATAAAGTAAAAGTAGCTGCTGCTTTTTATTCCGGACGTTCGATCCAGGAAGGTAAGAGACATCTCTCACTAGATGTGTGACTTAAAGCACCTCAAAAACTGACCTGAGGAGGAAGGGAGGCCCTCCAGGCTCACTGTTAGTCACTGTGATTCTACACAGATTTCCCACAGCAGAGGAAAAAGGTAGAGAAGGAAAGTGAAGGAGAGTGGGAGAGCCAGGGGAACTGGGCGTGGCGTGGAGGGTGCAAGTGGACACCTGGTGGGGCGGCCGAGGTTGCCAAGGGGAACCCGAGGAGGGCACGGTTTAAGAGACTGGCACTGGGCTGGGCAGGGCAGGGACCAGCGTGGATTAGGAAGGGGCTAGAGCTACGAAAGGGACAAGGGGGAGTAAATGGAGTCGCGCAACCACAAGGTCCCAAGGGGCAACCAGAGATAGGAAGGGGGCGCCCAGGAGTTACCAAGGGTGAATGGAAGGAAATGCAATCTATCAGGTCGGGACTCGGCAGGACAAGGACTGCTCGGGGCTGAGTGTGAGGGGAGCAGTGTTTTGTTTTGTTCTTTTTTTTTTTTTTTTTTTTTAACAGGAGTTGCCCAGGAGGCGGAAGGGAGCAGAGCAGGGGCGCAGACGGAGAGGCGGCGCAGAGGGGCTCAGGGGGCAGCTGGGCAGCCCAGGGGTCCCCGGATCGCCGAGGGTGTCCCCAGGGAGCGCGGATAGCGCGGGCTGGCCTGGGCGGGAGCCGTGGAGGGGGCGCGCCGGGTCTCCGAGGGGCGGGCGCTGCAGCAGGCGGCCGCGGGCGGGGCAGGCCCGGTGGCTGTCGCTCACTTCCGGGAGCGCCTGGGTGCCAGGGCCGCCGCCTGCTTGCACGCTTCCAGCCGGCCGTCCTGGGCCGCGAAGCCGGTGAGTGCGCAAGCCAGGCCGCAGCCCCGCTGTCCGCACAGCCTGGTCCTCTGTCAGCGGCCATGGGGGCGTCTGCGCGACTGTTGCGCGCTGTGATCATGGGGGCTCCTGGCTCGGGCAAGGGCACCGTGTCGTCGCGCATCACCAAACACTTCGAGCTGAAACACCTCTCCAGTGGGGATCTGCTCCGACAAAACATGCTTCAGGGCACAGGTGGGAGCCCAGGCCACCGGGCTGGCGATGCACTGTCGCCCCGGTCGGGTTTTGGGGGCGGAGGGGCCGAGGCGGCGGATACGAGCCCGGATGCGGGTCCTGGGATGCGGGCGCGGCATTTTCCTCCCACCGCGTGGGGAAGAGATCACGGGCTGCTGACACCCCGAAAATTCCAGTTTCCGCGGGCAGTTTCGGGTAGATTGCGTGGGGTGGGGGAGGGGATAAGTGAATTAGGACACGCTCAAAGTTCAAAGATGAAAAGAAGCCTCCTTGCTTTGTTTGAGAGGCGCATCCAGTCTGATCTCAGCTGCGCCTGAAGGTCCGTCGAATTGAGCTGTAGCTTATTCTCCACTTGTCCCTTGTACTTGGAAAACTGGCATTAGCTCTGCTAGGTCTTGCTCTTTTTCTTACCCAACCCCCATTTAGTTAAGCTCTAACTTGTAGTTCTGACCTTTCCCTTGTAAACTCAAGGCCAAGTATTATTTATTCTCGTTGCAGTCACTGCTGAGTAATTTTTGAGCAGTGGCTTAGATATTGATAGCCCCAGAGATTTCTTAAACACAAAAGGTATCCTTATGCTTGATTACTTAAAAGATTGTTTTGTTTTTCATGCCAAATAAAACCTTAAAACTGCAGGATCCAGTCAACAAACGGTATACTTTGCAAAGTATGAATCTGTGGTATGTAAATTGGACTCAGAAAGGCTAATTTTAAAAAGTTTTCTTAAAGTATTTCTTTTTCTTAGCAAAAGTGTTGAACTTTACCTCATAAACAGAATCCATTTTGACACTCGTTTTGAAGCTCATTACACAGAAATAATGTCTGCAAAAGGTTTTTTAAACAATGAAAAAATTTGGATAGGATAGATAGAAGTGCATAAAGGCATAAATTAAAGGCTTTCGCTCATTCCCTGTCTCAATCCTGTTTAGAAAGGAGCAATGTGTTTCCTTCTAGAAATGTTCATTTAGGTACAAGCACATATATGTATATTTTTTGTGTAATAGGCAATCATCTATGCACCAAAGTGTTTTCACTTTATATCTGGGATATCTTTTCACATGGAAACATAGAAATCTGTTTCATTCTGTATAGGAATCTCTTTGCTCAATCTACTGATTTATTTAGCAAGTCCCCTTTTAATGGGTTTAGGTTATTTCCAGGTGAGGTTTTTTTTTTTTTTTTTTAATTAGTTTTAAAATGCTGATATTTAAATTGAGGGAAAAAAACATAATCAACCCAGTATTTCTAGTTTGTGTCTTAGAGTTGTTTGGCTCAGTATCCAACTTCTTTGAAGCGTTACTGCTTTCTGTTTTAACATTGATCTTAATAATGTCTTGTAGTTAATTAAACTTTACCAAAAAGATTAAATTGTTTGACTCTCTTGCTAAATGTTCTTGATGCAACACATTGAAGTAGTTAGGTAACAATAAACAGTCCCTAGTATTGCAGACTGATTGGCTGGTGTGAGGTTATCCAAAGTACAAGGGAGTAAGGAATTCTTAAGGGATTATCGGAAAAATTACTGAGCAGTGTGGCATAACTGTATGGTTAGGGAGCACCTTCAGGAAAGAATGTTCACTAATTTATGAAAACACAAAGTAAATTTAAAAGTCAATTAAATAAACTTTAAAAGTGAAGAAACCATGCTCCTTACTTGTCCTTAACACTCCCTGACATTTTTGCTGTCTTATTCCCTAGGGCTCTAATAATATGTAAAGAACCTAAAGGGAGTGGGGTAGGGAACATGGAAAGAGGTCCAGCTTGCCTCAGATGCCTGCCCCTTCTGGACTTTTTATGGGTTATTCTTACAAAAAAGACAGACAAATACTTCTTTAAAGAAGTTAAAGATTCAGGTCAGGAGAGCTAGACTGTCAGGAGACCAATCTCTCCAGGGTAATGGTTCAAGGCAATTGCACATGAAGCTTCTCCACTCAGCTAAAGAAAGTTCCAGAGCTCACAGAAGCCCCCAAAGAGACCCTGAGTGATGGTTCCACTGTATCCAATTCATCTAGCTGGTGCTCTAAGTAGCAGAACAGGCATATCCTGGGGTGAATCATTTGCTAGAGCTCTTCAAAGAAGTATAGGCAGTTCTTTAACAAGGAAAACAAAATGAAGCTTGAGAAGGTGTCATAAGATTGTTATTGCAGATATGAATAATCTGTTAATTATTAAAGTTGTGAATAATAATCTGTTATTATAGGTTGTTTTCACACAGCAGTATCTGGCACAGTTCTCTATCTCAGAATAAGAATATATTCTCAATAAATATTTGTGAATGGATTGGATAGTTCCCACAGAATCAGAGCCAAAAGAGGTATAATCTTTAAAAATAAAACCCTGCTCATGCTTTCTGATACTGTCGTATTTATCATAAAGGAAGAAAAATGTCATGAGACTATTAGGAAAATTAAGATCTTCCATGATTCTGCCTCACCACACAGATATAGTTATAGTTGAACCTTTGGTGCTTTCTCTGTTATTTTCCCCAGCCCCTCACTGTCGCATTTGTATGTATTTGTAAAATTGTTATATTTTAGATACATTTTATTCTTATTTATTGTATGCTCATTCACACATCATTAAGCAGCCTTAAAATATTTAAATTCATTAAGATTACCAGTAAACAATTTTTTCTCCTATTGGACATATTGTTAACTATTCCTTGCTATTATAAATACTGGTGTTACTATCCTTGTACACGAATATTTGTCAGCATCTTTGATTATTTTCCTTCAAATAAATTCCTAGTGTTGAATCTCTTGCAATCCATTATCATTTCATGAAGGTGCTCTTGCAATCAACCATCATTTCATGAAGGTGCTGTATTTTATAACCCTTGTAGTATTTATAGCGAAAGTTGAAAATCATCCCAAGAGATCTCTGCTATTTAAGTTTATAATTCGTGTGGGGCTTGTATTCTTTCCAGCAGTTGTAACTTCACTCTTACCTATTTGGGCCCAGAAGTTTTTCTCATCTGTAAATGCAATTTAAAATACAAGCCATGAATATACTTTCTTAAGACCAAAGGTAAATTACCCAGGAGATATGTAAGGACACTGGAAACACCAGGCAACCTATTGACAATAGCAAACCTGGAGTAACTGTAGACCACATCTGGACCCTGGAGTCAGGAAACTTGAGTATGATCCATAGACATTTAGTCCAATCTTCTCATATAAAGATGAGGAAATTGAGCTCAGGAGAGGTTAAGAATTCAGACAGTTATAAACAGCATTCATATGTTCATCTAAGCAGTGCATATACTGAAATGTGAATGACACAGAGAAAATTAACATGACCTCTGTACAGGGATGAAATACACATTCATGAAGTGCTTCATGAAAAAATAAGATGAAAATAAAAAGCATTTACTGGGGGATTAGGATGAAAACCCAGGTCTTCTCTGTGTGTGTCAATTAAATACTCTTTTCATTATGGAATATTTATCAAATTGAGATTCATGAGATAATTTTAGGTAGACATATTTTTATACACTTATTTCTAAGTGCATGAGAAAAAAATAAACCTATATTTCATGAACATTATGACATTTATTTAAAAAGGTGAGCTGCTTTAAAGAAAACCGTATGGTAAATAATGGTTCACCTTTGGTACAAATTGCGAAGTTGATATGTGATTGCTCAGAGTTTGAAGAAGTGCACCGAAGTATTTTGTGGACTCTGTGGCTTAACCTTTTGAATCTCATTTGTTTTCATCTATAAGTTGGGGAAATCCAACTCAGTATATAAATATCAAGATCCCTGTCAGCCCCAAGTTTCTGTATATCTAACAAAACATTATTATGTACATTCACAGAGCATTAGTCATACATAATTAGGATGATATTAATGGCAGAGCAATTTTTTTATGGCAAAAATTTATTTGTAACAGGCAATACATTTACATAGTTTGGAATCCCCCAAAATCTAAAAGGATACCGAGTGAAAAAATCCAAGATATTTCATGCACATGCAACCAAATATTTACCTTTTCTTCCCTGTGTTTGTGTTTTACCTAAATGGTAGCACACTGTACATACTGTTCTGAACCTTTACCAACATGGTTTTCCAAAAGGAGTGCCCCATTTCACTTTTTTTTACTAACAGCTTTGTTGAGATATGATTCATATACCACATAATTTATTCATTTAAAATGTATAATTCAATGGACTTTAGTATATTCATAGATTTGAGTAACTCTTACCACAACCAATTTTAGAACATTTTCATTCCCCACAAAAAAAATCTCCTACCTGTTAGTCACTCCCATTCCCTCCCCACCCCACCCAAGCCTACCTGAGCCTCTGGCAACGCTAATACACCTCTGTATTTCTTCATCTGTCTATTTTGGACATTTCTTCCAAACATACAAATTAATTATATAATATGTGGCTTTTTTCTCTCTTGCTTCTTTCGCTTAGCATAGGTTTTTTTGTTTTGTTTGTTTGTTTAAGAGACAGGTTCTTACTTCTCACTTTGTTGTCCAGGCTGGCCCTGAACTCCTGGGGCCAAGGAATTCTCCTGCTTTAGCCTCCTGAGTAGCTGGACTGTAGGTGTGTCTCACTGTACCCAGCTCAGTGCAATGTTTTCAGGGTTCATCCATATTGTACTGTTAGTACTTCATTCCTTTTTATTGTTGAATACTCCATTATATGAATATACTACATTTGATTTATCCATTCATGAGTTGACAGACATTTGGGTTGTTTTCTCTTTTTCCATTATTTTATGTGTGTTTAAAAAGAGCAGTTTAAAAAGCAGGTTTAAAAAGATAAGTGTGTTAATGAATTTTGTCTCAAACTAGGCTTTTGCTAGATTGGTAATTTTTGACAAAATAAGGCCTTTGAAATTCCATAAATAGAATCCAGAATTCAGGCAGCTTGTTCTCTCTCTCATCATCCATGGATCCAACAAGCACCTAATATGTGATAAGAAGTGACATACAAAGAGGAATAGATCTCACTGAAGGTGCCAATTCAGGATGTAGGCATGGGGGACAGGTGGGAAGATGGACCTGTATATTAGTCAACTCAGGATGCTGTAACAGCCTACCTCAGCAGATTTGTTTTAAACAGCAGAATTTATTTTCTCATAGATTTGGAGCCTTTAAAAGTCCAAGATCAAGGTGCTGGAAGAGTTGTTTTTTTTTTTTTTTTTAATTCATTTAGTTTTGATCCATTGAACACAAATGGAGTACAGCTATTGTTTCTCTGGTTGTACACAAAGTAGAATCACACCATCTGTACATTCATACATGTACACAGGGCAATGATGTCTGTCTCATTCTGTTATTATTATTACCCCCCTATCCTGACCCCACCCCTCCCTTCCCTCTATGCTATCTATCCTTCCTCCATTCTTGCCTCCCTTTCACCCCGCATTATGCATCATCATTCACTTATCAGAGATCATTCAGCCTTTGGATTTTTGGGATTGGCTAATCTCACTTAGCATGACAGGCTCCAACATCATCCATTTACCTACAAATGCCATAATTTATTCTTCTTTATGGCTGAGTAATATTCCATTGTGTATATATACCACAGTTTCTTTATCCATTCATCTATTGATGGGCATCTAGGTTGGTTCCACAGTCTAGCTATTGTGAATTGAGCAGCTATGAACATTGATGTGGCTGCGTCACTGTAGTAATCTGATTTTAAGTCCTTTGGGTATAGGCCAAGGAGTGGGATAGCTGGGTCAAATGGTGGATCCATTTCAAGTTTTCTAAGGAATCTCCACACTGCTTTCCAGAGTGGCTGAACCAACTTGCACTCCTACCAGCAATGTATGAGTGTACCTTTTTCCCCACATCCTTGCCAACACCTGTTGTTGCCTGTATTCTTAATAAAAGACATTCTAATTGGGGCAAGATGAAATCTTAAGGTGGTTTTGATTTGCTTTCTCTTATAACTAGGGATGTTGAACATTTTTTCATAAATCTGTTGATTGCTTGTAGATCTTCTTCTGTAAAGTGTCTGTTCATTTCCTTGGCCCATTTATTGATTGGGTTATTAGTATTCTTGGTGTAAAGATTTTTGAGCACTTTGTAGATTCTGGAGATTAGTGCTCTATCTGAAGTGTGTGTGGCAAAGATTTTCTCCCACTCTGAAGGCTCTCTCTTCACATTGCTGATTGTTTCCTTTGCTGAGAAAAAGCTTTTTAGTTTGACTCTATCCCAATCATCGATTCCTGCTTTTATTTCTTGTGCTTTGGGAGTCATGTTAAGGAAAGCTGGTCCTAGGCCAACATGATGGAGATTTGGACCTATTTTCTCTTCCATTATGTGCAGGGTCTCTGGTCTAATTCCTAGGTCCTTGATCCATTTTGAGTTGAGTTTTGTACAGGGTGAGAGGTATGGGTTTAGTTTCACTTTGCTGCATATGGATTTCCAGTTTTCCCAGCACCATTTGTTGAAGAGGCTATCTTTTCTCCCTTGTATGTTTTTGGCTCCTTGGTCAAGTATGAGATACTTGTATTTATGTGGGTTTGTCTCTGTGTCCTCTATTCTGTACCACTGATCTACCTGTCTATTTTGGTGCCAATACCACACTGTTTTTGTTACTATTGGTCTGTAATTTAGTTGAAGGTTAGCAAGGAGAGTGAAGAGTTGGTTTCTGATAAGGACTTTCTGAATTGCAGATAGCCACCTTCTCACTTTGTTGTTTCATGGTCTTTCCTTTGTGCTCAAGTACTCCTGGTATTTCCTCTGCTTATAAGGACACAAAGCCTTATGGGCTTCACTCTTATGACTTCATTTAATCTTAATTACCTCCTTAAAGGCCCTGTCTCTACATATAGTCACGTTAGGGGTTAGGTTTTCAACATATGGATTTGGGCTGACACAGTTCAGTCTTTAACATATAGACACAGATTTAGTAGGGTGATAGACAAGTCTGTGACATCATAGATGTCTGGAGGAGAAAATTTTGGTTTCTTAGGAGGTTGAGGGATACCTCACTATAAAGGGCTCTTTAAGATGTCTCTTGAAAGATGTCCATTTTCTTTTGCTAAAATCAAATACCTGAGATTGGGTAGTTTATAAAGGAAAGAAGTTAGTTCAGCTCATGATTTTGGAGACTGGAAGTCCAAGGTCAAGTGGCTGTTTCTGGCAGGGCCTTGTCCTGCATTATAATGTGCAGATATGGAAGAACAAGTGGTGGCATGCAAGAGACAGAACGCTGTTATAATTCACTCTCAAGGCAACTAGTCAAAATCTAAGAACTCATTCCCCGGAGAATTTTCCCAGTCCCATGAAAGCAGTACTCATCTCTTCATGAGAGTGGAGTCCTCATGACCCAAACAACTCTTCAAAGTCTTATCACCTCTCAATGGTATTTCATTGGGGACCAAATTCAACATAAGTTCTAGGAGAAACAAACCACATCCACATTATAGCAGTAAGCAAGAGCTCATCAGGCAAAAGAAGGGCTTGTGCAAAGGCTAGGAGGATCCTGAGTACGTTCAGAGTATGTCCAGTCTGGGGGGTGTGGTTTGAGGGTAGCGTAAAACTGGGGAGGGGAAGGGGTAAGATGAGACCGGATACAGACTAGCCTTTATAAAATTCTTGAATTGTGATTCTTTGTTGAAACAGTGAGTGGGAAGAGGAGAAGTACAGATCTGGTGTAGAAACTCTTTCTAGGTGCTTCATTGAAGAGGAGAGAGATTGGGTGATAGATAGTTGGAGGAAGAACCAATGGCCAAGGGAGAATTTAGTTTTTAATATTTTGTTTTCAGTGTAATTCTTTGAAATATTTTATGCCTGAAATTATTATAATGTCTGTGTGTGGTTAGAAGAAGAGTTAAATGAACACCCTTTTACCTATCATTGGAGAGAAAAACAGGTTCTTTGGGGGCCCTTCTGTGTACCCCCCTTTCCACAGATATCTCCTTCCTGTCCCAAGTGGTAACCACTGTATTAACTCAAGTCTTTATTATTTGAGAAAGTTTTTTTTTCCAAAATGCCCTTGATTGGGTGTAAAGCTATCATTTAACCCATTCCCTGTCATTCTCCTAGTTTCATTTTGACACATTTTAAAAAATAAAGTTTATGTTGTTTATTATATAATGATGCTAAAAACAATTTAGGTAGGAAGGACGTTAATTCTCTGTAGCCCTTTCTTTTGGTCCTGTAAAAGAAAACTGTTTTCAGGTCCTCCTTTTGTACTTCATGGCTGCTCAAGCAATAATTTCAAGTAAGTTTGTTCAGATATGATGTGTGGCCAGTTTGGGTGATGTTGGGAATGACCAGGTTTTAAAACGCAACAGAGAAACAAAAATGGTCATTTATGTAATGTAAGCACTTATTTCTCAGACTAATGCCTGATTTCTTGTTATTTATCCTTAAAAGTTGATCTTCCGCATTTTTCCTCTAACTTTCCTATTTTTATTTGTGCATAACTTTATAGAAAATTAGCTTATTGTGAAGAACCTACTTTTAAACTAGTTTTTTTGTGCTAGGCACAGTGGCACATGCCTATACCACCAGTGGCTTCAGGAGGCTGAGGTGGGAGGATTGAGAGTTCAAAGTCAGCCTCGGCAACTTAACGAGGCCCTAAGCAACTCAGTGAGACCCTGTCTCTAAATAAAATATAAAAAAGGGCTGGGGATGTGGCACAGTGGTTAAGCGCCCCTGGGTTCAATCCCATTTCAAAAAAAAAAAAAAAAAAATTAAACTAGCTTTTTGTGTTTTGGAGATTTGGAAGCTCCCAAATTTGTTAATTTTTCTTTTCTTTTTTTGGTGCTGGGGCTTGAATCCAGGGCTTTGTACATCCAAATTGTGTTTTGTTTTGTCTGTTTTTGTTTCTGGTACTGGGGATTGAACTCAGGGATGCTTTACCACTAATCTACATCCCTAGCTCTTTTTGATTTTGAGACAGGATATTGCCAAGTGCTTAGGGTCTCACTAAATTAATTGCTAAGACTGACCTTGAACTTGTGATCCTCCTGCCTAGGCCTCCAGAGCGGCTAGGATTAGGCATGCACCACTAGGTATGCCCAACTCAATTGTTAATTTTTTAATCAAAAAGTGAATGGCATTTTTATAAGCAGTCTATTAAGATACACAATAACATTAAATTATAGGCAATCAAATAAGCATTTACCAAATGTCCAAAGCATACCCTGGATGGCAATCTTTGTATATAATTTAGGGAGTGAGTAAACATTTAAAATGTACAAGGCAAACTACTTAGACTTTGAGGTGGAGAGCTGCATCATTTTTTTCTTTTAAACTCCAGTTGAAACATTACAGGCTTTTGGTGTTCATAAATATCATGGATAAATGTTTATCTACATATATACAAAACTCAAAATATCTATTATCAGTTTTAATAATAACTGTCTTTGAGTAGTGATGGGATTTTTTTGCTTACTAACAACTTTGCATCATAATCATGAAATTAACCCTTGTGAAGTATGATTTGGTAGTTCTTTTTAGAACATCCAGAGTTGTACAGCCATCACCACAATGAATTTTTGTATGTTTTCCCTTAAGATTTTTATAGTTTTAGCTCTCAAATGTAGGTTTATGATCCATATTGAGTTATTATTATTATTGCTATTCAGTTATCCCCACAGTGTTTGTTGGAAAGATTATTTTTCCTCATTGAATTGTCTTGGCATCCTTGTTGAATAGCAATTGACTATGAGGTTGAGGGGTTATCTCTGGATTCTCAATTCTATTCCATTAAACCATGTCTGTTCTTATGCCAGTAATACATAACCTTGACTGCTGTTTTGAAATCAGAAGTGTGTGTCTTCCAACTTCTTCTTTTTTTAAAGATTGTTTTGACAGTGCAGGGTCCCTTACATTTTCATATGAATTAGGATCTGCTTGTCAGTTCTGCAAAGGTAGGTAGGACTTTGATAGGATTGGATGGAACCTGTATATCACTTATGAAGAGTATTACTGTCTTAACAATATTAACTCTTAAAATCTTGAATATAAGACGTCTTTCTATTTTGTTAGGTCTTTCCTTTCTTTCAACAATATTGTAGTTCTCAGGTTACAAGTTCTGTTTGTTTTTAAAAAATGTATTACTAATTTTCTTATTGTTTTTATGCAGTTATAAATTAAGCCTCCCTTTTATACTGAGGATCAAGCTCAAGAGACTTTGCATACTAGGCAAGTGCTTTACCCCTGAACCATACTACAGTCCACTGAGTTGTTTCCTTAGTTTTATTTTTAGATTGTTTATTGCTAGCTTTTTGTATATTTACCTTGTACTCTGCAACTTTGCTGGACTAATTTATTAATTTTTGGTGGATTCTTTAGGTTTTTTTATGTTTAATATCAGGTCATCTGCATTTAATTCTTCCCTTCTGGATACTGTTTCTTTTCTGGACTTTTACCCTGGTTGGAATCTCTAGGATAATGTTGACTAGAAGTGACAAGAGCAGATCATCTTTCTTGGAGCTTCTCTTATGCTGATGAAATTAAGCATTAAGCACTTTATTAATTAGTCCGATCACCAAAAGTCTTTTGTTGTCATTGGGGTTGGTCTGAAGGAAAAGAAGTGAGGGTAGGACCTAATACCATTTGTTTAGGACTCAGTTCTGACGAATTCCAAGTTTTTACTTTTTTTTTTCCCCCGGCCAAAACACTGTTGAGGAGGTTGGAGCTCTGCCTCCGCAGAACAGTGGTCAAAAGCCTGGAGATAGAATGGTCTACTCACATTAAGTATATGAACCTTTCCAGAGACTGTTCTAGTGAGTCCTGAGAGCTTTCTATCTTGGAACCCAGGCCCTCTCCCAAATTCTCTCTGTATCAGATTTTATTTGGGAGGGGGAACAGGGTCTCATGATATTGCACCAACTGGTCTTGAACTAGTGGGCTCCCACCATCCTCCCATCTTGGCCTCCTAAGTAGCTGGGACGACAGGAGTGCACTACCACACCCAGGTCCAAATGCTGTTGTAAATCTGACAGCACACCTTCAGATGGCAGTTTCCATACAGTTAATTCTTGGTTAAAATATAAAATTTCATGCATTTAACAATCTGGAATCTGTTTGGAGGTTAGTATAGCAATTCATACTCAGACATATGAAAATGTTCATATATACCATGACCCTTATCATCTGATTACTGGGCATGTATTCATCAGAAACAATTCAAGAAGAAAACAAGAAGAAAAAGTGTTAAGCTCTTTAGAAACAGCAATGTTGAGGAAAAACCAAGACTAATTTACGTAATTTAAATGTCTAACAGTACCATTGTGAGAAAGTATATTTTTATGTATGAAGCATAGATATACATTGATGAAGAGGACTATTACCAAAAATGACTATATAAGGTTACTGAAAAATATTTACAAAATGTTTAGTAAGGGAACATAAGGATATTAAAATTTGGATAAGAGTGATATGCAGTTGTGCATAATATTTCTAAACGGTTCATAAATCCTTTCATAGTGTCTTATTAATAAGTGTGATATGATCACAGTCAAAAATTGAATTGTATTATTACAGTAGTGCCTGTTATAAGAGAAAAATCTCTAGACTAACATATGAGGGCAGACACTTAAAATGAGCCATCTCAAAATAATGAATATTTCAAACTCTTATTTAAATAGAAAATATCAATTATTCCATATTTTTCCTGATAGAAAATACAGAAAAGCACAAATATGTAAAAAAAAAATCCATTATCAATTCTATCACAGAGATGACTACTGTTAGCATATTGGCCTATAGCTTTGCATTATTTTTACCATCTATACATTTATGTTTTTGTATTTTTTCATACTGGAGGATTTGAATAAGCCTAACTTTATTTTGTAATCTCCATTTTTAAGCAGAAATGTTGATGATACACATTTTCATATAGGTGTGCCTTCCCAAAGGTCAATTTTGGGCAACCAGTTCCTAGGAACCTAGACTAGGATAAAATAAATGCACTTAATGATTTTTTCCCCCTCTGCTCTAGAGATTGGTGTGTTAGCCAAGACTTTCATTGACCAAGGGAAGCTCATACCAGATGATGTCATGACTCGGCTGGCCCTTCATGAGCTGAAAAATCTCACCCAATGTAACTGGCTGTTGGATGGTAAGTGGAGTGTTGTGAAAATTCCAGCTATGCTAAATGATGAGTGCTGGCAGGAGAAAGATCATTTCATGGGCTATGAACAGTCATCAAGAATTGTGGTCAGGGGACCAGGTGCAGTGGTTTATAAATTCCAGCAAATCGGGAGGCTGAGGCAGGAGGATCCCAAGTTCAAGTCCAGTCTCAGCAAATTAGGGAGGGCCTAAGCAATTTAGTGAGATTCTGTCTCAAACTAAAAAATTAAAAGGCTGGAGATGTAGCTCAGCAGTAAACTGCCCCTGAGTTCAATCCCCAGTACCAAACAAACAAACACCAATAGAGAGGTATTTTTTTTTCAAAATTGATAATTAAATTTAATAGGAAATAATTGTTTTTAGTAGAATTATATATGAACTTGGTGAGAAATGCTTTATCAGAGAAAAGCTTGAGGTGACAAAATATAATTTTTAGACCAACTACAAAGTTTATATGTATTTCATTTAAACCACAAATATAATTTGATTCTCTGTATCAAAATAAGCTTGTAACAGAGAACATATAAGTACGTTAAATATAATATTTAATATACAATATTATGTCTAATCCAATGAACTTCTGCTCCCCCCCACACACAACTTATTTTGTGTGGGCATCCACATAGCAGAGAGAACAATCAGTCTTTGGTTTTTGAGGATTGGCTTATTACACTTAGCATGATAGTCTCCAGTTCCATCCACTTACTGGCAAATGCCATATCATTCTTCTTTATGGTTGAGTAATATTCCATTGTGCATATATACTACATTTTCTTTTTTTTAATTTATTTTTTATTCACACAGTTGAGAGGTATTTTTATTGAGACATTTTTTTCAGTGCACAACTCTTAGTTATGAGTAGGTGTTGGGTAAGCTTATGTTCAAATTTCACTCCCACTGCTTAATTATCAGCTTTGTAAGGAAGAGCAAATTAAACTTGCTATATCTCAGTTTCTTCATTTGTAAAGTGGGAATAATAACTAAGTGGCTCGTTTCTGGTTATTATGACAGTTGAAAGAAGTTCTCTTTATAAAACATTTGACATATAGATCCTGGCACTTGGAGAACACTCAATAGATTAGCCACTATATTCTATTTGTTCTCATCAAATGTATTAAAATTGTTTTTATCAGAGGGCTAAGGATGTAGCTCAAAGGTAGAGCACTTCCCTAAGATTACTTTTATCAGGATCACTTATTTCATTGTAAATTTTATCATAAATGCTTGAGGACTTACTCAGTTTGGGGCTATATATATATTGAGCTTTTTACCGTTATAAACTTTCATTAGGGACTATTTACCCCAAATCCAGGTTTCTTGAGTAAAGTTTTATCCATTATAATTGCTGTTTTAGCTATATAAAGTCTAGGTCACAGGCAGGTTTTTCCATCTTTCAGTGCTAATGAGAAAATGTATTTTTAGCTCTAACAAATTATTGCATGTACACTTTTAATCTTTGTTGCTTTTGGAAAGTATTACTTTCTACCAATTTTAGTCTTTCCTGGTGTTTTAACCAAAATGTCCTTAGTAACAATACTGCAAAGTCAAAAATTGGGGATCAGAATATTATTTTAAATTCCCTAATATACTTGGATCTGTTTCTGGATTCACTAACCAGTTACATTTGCCTTTCTCTGTAGTTTTGAACCACATTGTCTAAACTACTTTAGCTATACCCAGTCCTATTTTGTATTTTATTTAGAGACAGGGTCTCACTAAGTTGCTTAGGTAAATTGCTGAGGCTGGCTTTGAACTTTCCGATCCTCCCTTAGTCTTCAGAGCCACTGGGACTATAGGCATGTGCCACCAAGCCCAGCTTCCAACATTTTAACATTCTTTTTCTTTCTTTCCTTTCTCCTTTCTTCTCTTCCTCCATTTTTTTTTTTCCTTCACTTTGTAAAGGTTTTCCAAGAACACTTCCACAAGCAGAAGCCCTGGATAAAGCTTATCAAATAGACACAGTAATTAACCTGAATGTGCCATTTGAGGTCATTAAACAGCGCCTCACTGCTCGCTGGATTCATCCAGCCAGTGGCCGAGTCTACAATATTGAATTCAACCCTCCCAAAACTGTGGTGAGTAGTTGTGGTGGAGCTGACATATAACAAATTGTCCTTGAGTCCTCTTGCCTGCATGGACTTAAAGTTTGTGAACTTGGAAATCTTCTACCTGGTAGTAAAGTCACTCCAGGAGCAATAGGGGTTTGTTACTAATTCAAAATTATGTGTTCATTTCCTACTTTGTGCCAGGGAATGAGTTAGGAGCAGTAGGGATTTGCAGCACTGACTGTTGAGATTCCCATTGTATAGCTGTATGAAATTATTTAGATGCTGGTAGAAAATCTTTTTACTAAGAAGAAGGTGACTGATACTGTGTCACCTACTTTCTGTGCTAGCTTTCTACTATTGTAACAAATATCTGAGATAATCAACTTACAAGGAAGAAAAACTTTGGCTCACAATTTTGGAGGTTTCAGTTGATTATCAATTGGCCCATTGCTTTTTGGGTCCGTGGTGAGGCAACAAAGCATAGTGGGAAACACAGGGTAGAACAAAGATGGGGAAGTAAAAGAGAGACAGGAAGGGACTAGGGTCCCACAGTCCCCTTCCAAGGTAAACCACCTAAGACTTCCCACTAAGCCCCACCTCTTAAAGGTTCCACTACCTCCCAATAGTGCCATGATCTGGGACCAATCCTTTAACACATGGACCTTTGGGAAACATTCCAGATCCAAACTATAGTATGGAAATAATCCTAGGGCATCTTGGCTGCGTGTTGCAATGGTCTGTCTTTGGGTGGGATTCTGTTTAAAAGTTAATGCATTTTTGTGATTGGTGCTTGCACAGAGATATATTTAAAAACAACTGAAATGCTTATAAAATTTTTCTTCAAAGATTATGATATTTAATACCAATCCTTTAACTGCTGTTTAGGGCATAGATGATCTGACGGGAGAGCCTCTGATTCAGCGTGAGGATGACAGACCAGAAACAGTGATCAAGAGATTGAAGGCTTATGAAGCCCAAACGGAGCCAGTCCTGGAGTATTATCAGTGAGTTCTTGCTTTTGAGAACTTCTCTTGCATTTTTAAGCATGGGGTCAGTTTTTGATTTTCCATAATTTACAACTGGAAATGCTAAAATTCCAGAAGACCCAATTCAAACTGGCTTAAGCAACAAAAAAAGTTTATTAGCTGGTGCAATAGAGAAGTTCAGAAGGTAGGCTAGATTTGAGTCACTTCTTAGGTCTGACCAGAGTTTTGCCATTGTCTTAACTTTGTCTTCTTTTGTGTCTTGACTTTGTCCTCAGGCTTCCTGCAAGATTGCAGACCTTAGAACAGCCAGGGCTTCCTTCCTCTTTCAGGAAGCACCTCATGAAGAGTAATCTCTTCCTAGAGAACAAAAGCTACCTGAATATCCCTCAAATTAAATCAACTGAACAGCCACTATGGTCATGGAATCCAGGCACTAACTGTTGTAGGCCTGGATTACCAGTCAGTTGGCTGGGAGAGATTATACCAATTAGTCCATGCCAGTCTCATCTAAACTCTGCTATGTAGTAGAGAGAGAAATGGAATGAGTGCTGTGGAGGCAAACCTAATAATGCCCAATATATATGCCAATAGAGGTTGCTTTAGTACAGGAAAATCTCAATTGATTATCTAACCCACAGATTATTTATTGGGCTAATAAATCGGGGTTTTTTGTTTTTTGGGGGGTTTTTTTGGTACTGGAGTTTGAATTCAGGGGTCTTAACCACTGAGCTACATTCCCAGTAAACACCACCCCGCAACCTTTTTAAAAAATTTTATTTTGAGAGAAGATCTAGGTTGCTGAGTGTCTAAGATGCTGAGACTGGCCTCAAACTTGAGATCCTCCTGCCTCAGCCTTTCAAGTGGCTGGGATTACAGACATGATCTGAACCTGGTTTGGCTAATAGTTTTGGTATGCTCTTCAGGGAGTTCTTATAACAATATGGGAACTATACTGAGTTAATATTTGATGCAGGTTAAGAAAAAGTCCTATTTCCTTATTCAGCTCTTCTCCTTATAGACAATGATTGCCTCCCACTTATTCATTCTTACTGAATAATGATTGTCAAAGCAGTACAGTCTTGTGGTGAGCACAGGCTCTGGAGCCAGAATGCCCAAGTTCAAGTCACAGCTCACCATTTACTTAACTTGGCCTTAACCTCTTGCTTATCCACTATCTGTTTTCTCCTCTATAAAATGGGAATGAGAATACAGGCTTGATTGTGAGTGTATGACATATAGTAAGCACTACATATGAGCTATTATTATGGTTGTAGTTATTGTTATAATAGGGGTATGTAGTAAAATCTGAAGCAATAGTCTTCAAACCATTTTAATAGTTATTTCCAGACAGTGAAATTAGAAAAAAAGAGTTGGCAATTCACTTTCTACAGTAGCTGTTATTATAATGTTCTGATTTATATAATGAAAGTGACTCTGAAGCCTTACCAGATCTGTGGCCCTGGGCAAGGTATATAATCTTACATTATTAATTCCTTATTTATAAAGGCAAAGTGAAATATTATCTCTTTATAGGCTTAGGTGAAAGGAGAGAATCCGTAAAAAGACTCAAAGCAATCCTGGTATCTATTGAATCACCCAGTGTCAGAGATAATTATTTACTTTGTTGACACTGGGCTAGGCCCTTGGTCCATACAAGTAGACTCAGTTCCTGTCAGACCCCAAGCAGCTTGCCTTCTGTATATGGGTAAGGTGGAGAGATGAAAGCAATGTTTATCATGCAATGTAGTACAGGAACCTAATTCACACTGGCTTAATCAAAAGCAGAATTTGTTGGTCATATACCTAAGAGTCCAAAGGTAAGTAGATGGCTTTAAGTGTTGAAGTTTCATCAAGCCTCAGTCAGGCTCCCCCTGTGTGGCAGCTCAACACTCTAGCTCATCTTCTACCAGTTCAATTACCCCAGCAGAAAAGAGCCCTTTTTTGCTAGTAAAAATCTTGTGGTTGGCAGGGATTACTCTGACTTTGTCATTCTTGAAAATGGGAAATGAGGACAGTCTCACCTTAACCTTATAGACTTTGGTGGGGAGATTGTTATTGTTGTTGGGCAGATAACACTGCTGTAAGGCTCTGAATAGAGAACTAGTCCCACTGGGTTTAGTTATGCCAAAATGAGGAAATCTTGCAGAAATCAATGATATAGGTCCTTACCTTGAGAGATCCTAGTGCCAGTGGCAGCACACCTATCATCCCTGTGATTTGGGAATCTGAGACAGGATCACAAATCCAAGGCCAGTCTCAGCAACTTAGCAAGACCCTAAGCAACTTAATGAGACCTTGTTTCAAAATTGAAAAAAAAAATAAAAAGGGGTAGAGATATGTCTCAGTGGTAAAGCACCCCTATTTCAATCCCCCCACTCCTACTTTTCCTTTCTAGACTTCTGGCTTTTGCCACCTCTTGCTGTTAATTCAAGCCTTTCCTTCTGAGTTTTCACACATAAAACTAAAGTTGGATTTAACTAAAAATTAAAAGTGATATTTTAAGAACTTCAGTGATAACATTGTTCTATACTAAAATGCCTGTAGTTACTGTATTTTAAAACACTTGTCAGCCATGGGACATTTATGTGGCATTTGGTCTATGTTTAAAAATAGCAGGATGCTCTTACTCTTTGGAGGACTAATTTTTTGAGCTGGTTCCATTTTATTACACAAAAAATGACAAAATGTTCATCCAAGGTACAGCTTTAGGATTGAATAGGTACCTTTAGTTGTGCTTTCAGCAATTAACCCACTTGTGACACTGTGGTTTGAAATTAAAAGTAGTCCTTCAAGGCATTTATGCCATTAAGAAACTTGTTTTCTTGAAAGCTTTACTAAATTCCTGTGAATTTAGAAGCTTATGGCTTCTAATATGCAAAGAATACTGTTTGAATATAATTTCTCTGGTAACAAATATTTCTTACCAAAAAAACCGTGGGTGTTAACTACCAAAATTTTACAAGGTTTCAAGAATTCTCTGAAAACCTAGTAAGAGGGTTTATAGAGTGAGGTATTACTGATCCTGTAAAAAGTTTGCTTTCATAAAACCTTTGAGCCAGTGGGTATACACGACTGCATGGATTGGAAGAGAGGGATTAGCAAGAGGGTCAGACTCTCTGGACTAATCTCTGTGGTTTGGGAAGCAATCCCAGGATTCTGCTTCTCACTGTATTACCCACTGTATTACTGGATGCTGGAGTAAATAGACTGGTTGCTGGTCTGGTACAAGTGAGACAAATCTTGCCAGGGGTGAAATGAAGACACCTGATAAGAAAAATAATAAAAATCACACTTTCTATTCCCATTTCTGTTAAAGTTCACAAGGATAGAATAGAGGAAAAGATAAACCTCAGCAAAAATGAGAGGTAATCAAGTATTGGAAAGCTCTTTTTCCAAAAGACTTTAGTGAACAAAAAAAGCCAATGGGTGTTCTGGTGTCTCTGATGGTCCACATTTGGGGAATTACCAACTTAGTGATCTGGGTTGTCACTTTATAAAAAGACAATTTTATCAATAAAGTAAGAAAATTTGAGCTTTGGGAAGTACTGAATGAATTAGATGTAAAGCATTTAACATAGACTTTAACACATAATACATGGTCAATAAATGACAGCTATTCTTTTGTAAATGCTCATTTCTGTATGCCATGGGTCAAATCTGTAACTAAAATGTAGGTTCTCCAGTGCCTAGCCAAGTTCTTTCTCTCTTGATCACATAGATCTATACTTGAGACTCCTAAATCTAGACTGTCATGTTTTATTTATTTTTTATTTTTTATTTTTGGAACCAGGGATTGAACTCAGGGACACTCGGCCACTGAGCCACATCCCCAGCCCTATTTTGTATTTTATTTAGAGACAGGGTCTCACTGAGTTGCTTAGGGCCTCACTAAGTTGCTGAGGCTGGCTTTGAATTTGTGATCCTCCTGACTCAGCCTCCCAAGTTGCTTGGATTACAGGCATGCGCCACCGGCCCAGCTTAGACTGTCATGTTTTATAGAAAAGCTTTGAAAAAGGTCAGTGGGAAAATTCAGATCTGTGTTTTTCATTTTTTTGTGGTTTTTGTTTTTCTTTTAGGAAAAAAGGGGTCTTGGAAACATTTTCTGGAACAGAAACCAACAAAATTTGGCCCTACGTATATGCTTTCCTACAAACAAAAGTTCCACAAACAAACCAGAAAGCCTCAGTTACTCCATGAGAAAAGTGTGTAACTAGTATGATCAGTAGATCCTCATCTTTTCATTAGCAACTCCTTTAACTAAAATTCCAGCATGTATGAATTTTTTAGAAATTTGTTTCATTTCTACTGATTTTATTCTGGATATTAAGGATGTGCCAACTGATTCAGATACTAAGAATGATCTTTTGAAATAATCTAGTATATTTTATCCAGTTATCTTCTCTAAGTGTGCAATTAAAAAAACATCAGAGATATCGAAACTTTTTAAAAGAATCTGTTAGGGTAAAATTAAAAGAGCAATCAGTAGTAACATTTTTGTTCAGTAAGAGTAAGTGGTTGATGAAAGTTTCTTATTTTTCTGGGAAAGTACGTATCATTTTGGGAAAATACCTCATCAGAGGCTTCTGCACAGACGGATGTCAAAAAATATTTTCTAGCCCTGTGGAACATGGTATGATAAGACACTATATAAAATTCCAGGAAAAAGGCAACTAGATTACAGATCTGTTGCAAGATGCAAATTCACTGCTGCCTTTACACTAAGAAACATATAAGCTAGCTACATATGCTGTATTTATTTTGTCATTAGACATACCTTCACAGTTTATTCAGAATTTTCAATTTGCTATAAAAAATGTATCAGCATATAAGAAAATATAACTTTAATATAACTTAGTATCTTTTGAAAAATACATGTATACTGAAGGACACCATTTGTGTCAAAAATTGACATTGTAAATTCTTAGGTAAGTATCAACACTGAATTTTTAGTGGAAAATGTAATGAAATCTTAGGTTTTCAGATGTTACTCAGGTTAAGAAATATATATTTTAAGATCTACTTGTCAGTTTTTTCTTGATCTAAACACACTCTGCCTTGATAAACAAATTATAGCAAAAAGAAAAAATAAAGAATAAGAGAAAACCCATGGTACTATATAGGTAAAGTAAGCATACTTTGTCATTAAGGAAATAGAAATACATCAGGCATACCTGGGGGATATTCTCTTGACAAAGACCAATATAACTGTCAAACATGTATTGCAGTAATGAGAATTTACAAGATAGGTTAAGAAGGACCAGAAAAAGTAACTGTTCCTTAAGGGAGATCTTTGTTCTTGATCGAAGAAATTGATATCTGCTAGTGTTCAATGCCACCCTATCTTAAAGGGAAATAACTCTGCTGTTGTCATCTGAGCAGCCATTTTAAAACCTAAATCATTTTAGATTCCTTAATGGGGCAACAGCATGCTTATACATTGTGGCCTGTTAAAAGTGGGGCAATTTGAGAAGCAGAGGAAAAACCCAACTATATCTTCCATGGGATACTGATTCTTATTTTACTTGGTGACTTGGTGCTAATCAAATGAATCAAGCCCTTATTCAAGCTATTATTAATTGCCTTTGAAAATCTGGCCCATTTTATTCCAGGCCTTTAAAATACAAAACAAATGCCAGCAAGTGGTTCTTATGTATTTGAGGGGTGGGGAGGTACAACTTACTTTTCTTTCCTCTTGATTTTTTAAAATTCATTGTTGATCTTTTGAAATGGACCAAGTTTTTTTTTAAAGGATTACAGTTACCATTTCACTCTTTTATAAAACTTTCTATAATGCTTTATTTGAATATTAATATTATGTGTTTCCTAAAAATGTTGCAAAACTACTAAACTTATGAATTACCACTAGGTTATTGGGCATACAGTCTTTATCAGAATATAATGAAATTTCAGCACTGTAGCTGTTACTTTGTCTTTGGTCCTTCACAAGGACCACTCCACCCCACCTTCCTTTCTGCTACCCTGCATCTCATTGCCTTTGTTCTAATAAAGTGTCTTAAAACAGGTTTTAAGGCTGGTTTCATTTTATGCAATTCGTTATTCCCTGCTATACAGTATTGTAGCCATACTGGCTTTCAAGACAGCCTTAGATTTGGAAATCAGTAAGAGTTGAAGAATATGCTGTGAAAGCTAAGACTGTCTTCTGTGACCATTCCTTCCACACTACTGAACACTTAACCAAAGTTTTACACATGCATACATTACTTTGGAAAATATATATCATTTTTAAAAAATTCATACATATTATAGATTAGCTAATGTTATAGACAATGCTGATTAAGCATATTATTGCTAAGTGAAGAAAAAAAATCATTCTAACAATGACCATTCTAACAATTTATGTTCCACGTGGAAACACATTTGGAGCTGAATGCATGGCTTAGGAGGAGGTACTACACTTGAGATTAGAATATTATGAGAACAGTACCTCAAACCACCCTACTTTCTGGAGTAGCAGAGTCAGAATGTGAAGTAGGAAATGCATAATGACAACTGTTAGCATCATCCAGAAACTGTGGTTCAGCTCTCAATTCCATCTAAAACAGGTTAAATACTGGTTCAAATGTCTAAAACCAAGCTTATTGCTACTTTCCCGTTCCAGCCATATGCAATGGCATCCCTGCAAAATATTTTGCACACTCACAGTTTGGAATAAAATGTTCCATATTAACAACAAATCACTGCAATTACAGATCTCAGATTATATTAAATTGCTGTAATACAACCAACCACAAGAATAAACATTTTAAAACTTATAAACTGTGTCTTCTCATTGATAAAATATCCCCACTGATAACTACAGAAATAGCTTTCCTATCCTTGCAATTAAAGACTTTCATCCTGGAAGTAACGGTTTAAAATTTTTTAAGGAGTTAAAACGGTCTAGCTGTGCTTTAAAAACTAGTAAAAGCTGTATGATCTGTAGTTTCCACTCACCCCTTGCCCCCTGGCCCCAGCTTCCTAATGATCAGGAGTTTGTCCATATATAGCACAAGTAAAGCTAAATTGTCAGGCCAAAGTGTTAATCAGTACAGGGTTGTATCATATTTTCCCAAACAATTCAAGTTAACTGTCTGAAGAGTAAACATCATGAAGAATCATGCTGTTTAAAGAAACAGGTAAAGTGACACATGCCTGTAATCTTAGCTACTTGAGAGGTTGAGGCAGGAAAATCCCAAGTTGAAGGCCAGTTTGGGCACTAACTGAAACCCTGTTGCAAATTAAAAATTGAGAAAAAAATGTGGCAGCAGGGCTAGTTACACAGCTCAGTGATAACACTTGATAGGCAAGCACAGGCGTTGGGTTCAATCCCTAGTACCACCCAAAGCAAAACTGAAAGATATGGGAATTTTAAAAATCATTTTCTATATTTAGATGGTAAGCAATTCATCATCAATTTATTCATCTTTGTATCCTCCCCAATTAACTTACATAGTAAGTAAACAAATACTTACTAGATGTATCAGACCTATGAAATAGTATCCACATGGTCATTACAGATGGGAACAGATACATAGGACTGTGGGGTCTTAAAATGTGTATGACATAGTAGCAAAATTGAAGTGGGAAACCTCACCTCAAACCAGACAAGTACCATTTCTGTCCCACATCAATTTAGAACTGAAATACATGGTTCTGAGAACAGTAAATTGACATTTGGGTTTTTTGTGTTTTTTTTTTCTGAAAATACCCCAAGGCTTTTACTTCAGAAACATCTTACCTAAACAAAACCAGTTTTTTTCATCCTGTAATAAAATTCACTAATCTCTGGATAACATGTTAATTTATTTTTAAAGGATAATATAGATGCTACTCTGAAAGAAAAGAGCCTGATTTTCCCAAATCAGTGTTTTTGGAGATTGTGAGCTCATTAAGCAACAATCTGAAAGAGTGCACTAACAGTATTACTGGAATAGAATGCTACCCATCTAAAGAGTAATCATCTAAAACCGGTATTGTCTTCATCACCATTGACAGAATAATTGCCAGAATAAATGGAATGATAGCTATTTCATCCTTTTTAAAAAATACTTTATTAGAAGATCAATTTTATCAGGTGTAACAGGATTCTATGTTGATTATTTTGATGTCAAAAATATTTCATTCCTTAGTTTGGATTTTCCATGGCTTAACCTGTTTAGGGAAAACTGTTCAACCTCAAATGTAATTATCCCTTTGCTTAGTATACTTCTCATTATTTAAGAAACAGAAAACAGTGCATTTATTTTGGTAGGAGTTAGTTCTCAGTATTAAAGAGGACATTTTCAAAATGAAAAAAAAAAAAGGATGTCAATTTACTGTTCTTAGTACTAAAGTACTAATTCTATAAAAGTTATAGTCTTAAAGTGCAAATTATTCCCCCCAAAATAAATCACACTTTCATATAGTTAAAACAGTTATCACATCCTTTGATAGTTAAAAAACATCAAGTCACATTTCAAAGAATAATTCTTAAGTAATTTCTGTTATTAAAAAAAAAAAAACAAAACTTTCAGAAATACTCTGTCGATTCTGTCTTGCCAGTCTTTAGCCATTAACAGCTTTAACTTGAAGAACACAAAATGAAAGTCAAAACAATTTGGATGATTGCAGGCAAGTCCAGGGGAAAAGTAAGTTGAAGGAATGGTAAATATGGTTCAGGTAACATTTCTGTGAAATGGGGGATATTGTTGTGTCCATTCTCTCCATTTAGGACGAAGGGAAAGATGACAGCATGCTCCAGAACAGAAGAAAATCAAAGAAAATTTTCTATGACTAGGTCACTGGTTAAAAAAATAATAATAATTACAGGCTGATGAATACTACCATATAAATTAGTTGAACATTTTATTATAGAGGATGTATTTGTATCAAAGCACTAAAAAGACTAACTCTGAAAAACAGGAAGATAGTGACATTGCAGAAGAAGTCAATAATTCCAGCCTATTTCTATGGGTACTAAGAGCCTAATCACCTCAGTTAAAAGAAGATACAAATGAGGCCAAGGTCACAGATCTGATCTCCATATGGATCCTTTAGCATTATTTGGTTTCTTGAATTGAGACATGTATTCCCAATCTCATGGTTTGCTTCCAAATATTTGTTACTAGTCTCAATGAATACCAACGACTACACTCAAATACAATTAAAGCTCATGTTCCTATAAGTGAGATTAATCTTCAAATAATAAGGATAGCATGATTAGCATTGTCATCTAATTCTAAATAAAACAAGCCACCAAATAGTCTAGTACAATTGTAGTAAAATTATGCAGGAAGTAGTAACAGTACCATTTTATGGTAGCTGAGCTAGAGAGGAATAACAAGTGGAATAAAAGCCATCATTACCATTAAGGGTTACCAAATTCTTAGAAATGAGTAGTTGGCAGCTCAAAAAAGTCAGCTCTACAAGTTTTTTCTTGCCATTTAAAAGGCAATACCAAAGTAAAACAAACAATAATCTTAATCATTATTATTCTTCCAGTTTGTTCTTACAGGTCATTAGTATTCTTTTAAAACTTATTCCCTGAGAGATCCCAGACTAAGAGTAAGCTTGGAAATCTGTCCTATTTTAAAAAAAATAAACAAAACCCTACACTCATCACTACAATCCATAGTATTTAATAAGTCAACAGTAACATCAGTTTCTAAAAAACAGCTCTGAGAATACACTGAGGGGTAATATAGTCAAGGATTTAACTGATGGTGCCGAAAATACACATTATTATTTTAAGAGGAAAGACTTTTAAAAATTTGTGCCACCCAGCTTATTTAGTAAAGTAGATTACCAACTACTGATTTATTGCTTTTAATATGATGAAACACCAGATTTGACAGCTAAGTTAGCAGTGGGATACAAGTACATTTTTATCTTTAATTATTTTTGTGGAATAGGACATGTACATATCCATATAAAAAGAGACTATGTAGCAGATGCCTCCTAGAATCAACCAGTTCTTGTAAACATTGCATTTGTGCAGATTTTCATACTTTGATTCCAAAATTGAGAACAATTAGGTTAAAGGCAAATTTAGTAGCCAACCCAGGGGGAAAAAAAAGAGTTCAGTTTGACTTCCTGCAACATATGGTACCACTTCTCCTTTCAAAAACAAAACAAAACAAAACAAAAAACCTAGCAGCACATAAAAAAAGTTACAAAACGTTTCAGTACTCTTTTTTCCCTCCCATCAAAAACCGAACAAAAATAAAGTGCAGCACCCATAAAAGTGTCAAGAAAATAGCCAAGTTCTTCCTTTCTTGTAACAAAATAGCACTTGGCCTCAGCAGTCTTAACCAAAATTATACAGTGTCCATCATTTTGGGTTCATCATCTTCTTTATGTACCACCGAGTTTAAACTGCAGAGAGCTGTATTGATAGAATACTGAAGATAATCTGGATTCTGGGGGAGGAAAAAAAAAAAGGTAGAGGAAAAAGACCACGTAATAACCAGTCTTATGCCAGTGCATACAACCACACATGTAGTTTCACATCCTAATTCACTACAATACAGTGTAGGAAAGACGACAAGACTTTGGAGTCAGACTCCAGCTAAAACTGGAGAATAAAAAGTAGGCTGTTATTTTCTTAATCCAAAGAGATGTGATAAAGACAGAATGATGCATATAAACAGAAATGTAATAGACATCACCTTTCTATCCTTTTAACAAAACTGTCATTTTAATCATTCATACTAGACTATAGGCAAATCTTCTATGTGAGTATATGTATACACCTATTGATAATATAAATAATAAATGTAGCTTTAAGGCAGCAATTTCTTTTGAAGATTACTATAGCAGTAAATACTAAATGTGAAAACATTTGAACAAAGGAAAAATCTACTTACTGAGTAAAATAAGCTTGAATAAAAAATCTTTCATCTTTTGAGAAGTATATAGGTCCATATTTTAAAAAACAGAATAAAAGAACAGCTTAGGTTTTATTTATTCTTTAAACAGAAAGAGAACCCATCTCATATGTGTTATGTTTACCCACTTCTAAAACTAAGACCAAAAACCAAAACCTCATCCAATATATGCAAAAATGAAACCATGATTCATTAAAGTACTACCACTAAAGAAAAAGGCCTTAACACCCAGGACTTCAGGAAATTTTTTCCCAAGAATTCAATTCTGGCTACCCAGTTATTCTGAATATCTGCCAGATACTTATACTTTTATAAGTACTGTTATCACCTAGTTTCATTTATTTGTATTTAAAAACACCAGTGAGGAAAACAGTCTAAATGGGACAGATGATTTAAACCTTCCCATCCATTAAGGAGGCAGGTTTTCAAAAAACTCTTAATAAAATATAAAACTACATTAATTTTTTCTTTTTAAGTCAAAAAGCTAGATAGAATCTGAATTATTCCCAAGCAGGTCTTTAAATGAAAGAAGTGGCACCAAAAACTGACTGAGATCTGGGATATTCACTGTGAACCTCAGTTCTAATTCAGTATTGTGATTCTTGAAGAGAAAAATATCCTTCACAATTCAATAAAATTAAGTCAGTCTACAGAATAAACAAAGTAATTGCTATTACTTATCTCTATAATCAAAAGGCCTTGGTTTAGTCCTCTCAAAACTAAACATAAATGATATTTGGCTTATTTTAAAGGATTGTTGTCAATTACAAAAATAAATGAAAAGCAAAAGTGCTATGCAAGCTTAAATTATGATCAATACTTTTGTTATCCTCTTTTCTCAAAAGTTGTGTTAAGGTTTTTTCTGATAATCCAGGCCAAATTCCAAAGCCTTTCAGAACAGAGGTTACAATTACTCTATTAAGACTGGGCTCCAGTTTTCCATGACAATTTTGAGTACTGAGTTGGCTAAGGAGATTCTCCAGAACTCCTTCGTCTTCCTCCCCAAGAATTTTAAGACACTATCATGTCTCCCACTTTGAAAAAACAAAAAGCAATCGATATGCCTAACCTGACACTTAAATTACACTGGTTGGCCCATATTCTCATATAACATTCTAAACACTTTATTTCAGTGACAAGTGTTTCCTAAGAGCACATGATTGTCTTGCCCTATTTGTAGTACATGATTCAACAGTCTGTGGTGTAGGTGAATAAGCAGTGAAGTAGAAAATTCAGGGTTAGAATATTAGCTCTATCACATACTGCACTGACTTCAGGCAAATTATTTAACCTAAGTTTTACTCATCCATACAAATGAATAAAAATGAACCATAGTATTTTTGAGAAGACAAAACAATAGAACACATGAAAGTGTTTTGTAACCTGTTAACTGATAATAAAAAGGGATATTATTATTGTAGCAAGATTTTCTTTCCAAACCACCTCCAAATTGACAACTTGGTCCCTCAGATGGCCTCTCATTCTGTTTCCCTCAACCAGTCCATAAATACTGCATATCTAGCTGAAATCCTACCAGCCCTTCTCCTCAGGTAGATTAGGTTAGGATACTCACATTTCTACTCTATGACAAATTGCTCTGTTAGCCAGATTAAGTCTGAGCAACCCTAATAATGTCATCAATTAAGTCAGAATCATAAGCCTAGCCCCCCCCAAATAAGTATAATGGATGCCCAGCAGTTACCAGTTTTACTATCTGTGTAACAAGAACTTACTTCTCTTATTCCAGAGGCAACTTTTTGATAATATAGGCTGCTTTTGATATTTTACCCTCAAAGTCTCTTTATTCTTCCACATGTATTAAGTAACATTTTAATTTTAGCAGGTTTATATATTGGATATGACAGTGACTTAAGTCATAAAATTCCCTTGGAAAGACTAGCTCCATATGGGCTATTTATCAGGAGGAGAAAATCGCCATTGTATATAAATAGTTATTTAAGATTGATATTATATAGGAAAGCTCTAGAGGTAATTAATGTTCCTTACAAGTTGGGGGGGGCATTACTAAGTATTTAAAAATCAGAACTTGATGATTTCCATCCTTGAAAATATTTTTGATTGATTTGAATATGATCAATTGCTTTCCTTATACAGTATACAACACATGTGACTGGAATGGTGAACTTATAGAGACATCAAGACATTGAAAAATCTCACTCTTACCACTTCATGAAGTTTAAAACTAAATCTAGGACTCTCCTTATCTTGTCTTCTAAATGAGACTTTCCATCACACAATGTAGACAACAGAGTAAACTGGCTAAAGATGTTTTAAAATCCTGGCACATGGAAATGAGAGATGACTGGACTCTATTAAGATGTGTCCACTACAATCAAATGGGCAGGAACTGTCTACTAATAACTTAAAATTGTAGTTTAAAGTAGTATCAACTAGATGAGTGGTCTGATTCCTTCTTATTTCTGCTATAAAGTCTGTGATGCTGGTGACATGGTTTTTATCTTGATCTAATAGCAAATTAGTGCAAGTAGTTGCTGATACTACCACACACAATATTAGCTATATTAACGTGCACTAAAAGTGTTACATCTGATAGGCAGCACCACCACTAGAAATGATATTATATAAACCCATGCATCAACTACCTTGATTACCACTTATATGTATGCTCTGAAGCTAATCCATTTAAGTAAATTCACAATAGCACAGTTCTACTCAGAAATGAGATGTTTCTTAGGATGCTTCCTAAGGTGTTTCTGAGTGAGATATTCAATAGGTATAACTCATCTTTTCCACATTAAAAAGAGATGGAATGTGGTATCTCTCTAAATACTTAAAGAGATAGAAGAGATTCAATGAATAAAATAGGACTAAGGATTACCTTTTGAGGCAAGAATATTCAAAATGGTCACACATGTATCACATATAAGATACTCCAAAAGAACAAAAACCATGTGATCTAATATGTTTATAAATATTTACTTCTCCAACTTACCTGTGGTAAGGATTCTAATAAACCTATAGATCCAACACCAGAATGGGGAACATGATTCTGAACTGTCATAGGATGAAAACTTTGTGATTGAGAATAAAGTCTTACTCTTGACTTGAAAGCTTCAAGTTCATTTTTGAATGCTTCAAAATAACCTTCTTCCTCTGCCTAGAACACAAAAAAACAGACTATTTTTCAACACCACAGAGTAAATTTGAAAAAGCATATAATAGAACTGGTAAAGGAAAGGTGAATAATCTAAACGTAGAAACCACCATGGTTTCTTCAGATCTGTTACATCTACTTATTTTAAAGGATCATTAATGACTAATTTGTTCCATTTCTTTCTGCTTCAGCAAAATAAAACAAGCTAATACAAACAACCCCTCTCCATACTATAACAAAAGAAAAGTAGGCTTTCTCTGAATTTCCCTTGATTGACCTGGATCTTTAATAGGAACCAAAAATCCTCATTTCACCTTTAATATTCATTCTATTCTCTTACCATTGACAAACCACCACAGGATATTCTTACAAAAGTTTTAAATTAATGAGGGGAAACTACTGCCTACTTCTAATAATTTTCTGACCCTTTATTCTCTATGAAAACCAAGTAAAATTCAACATTCAACTCCATTAGGGGAACACCTTTGTATTTTAGTTACCTTTTTCTCCCAACATTATGGAAAGGAAAAAGTATGATGACTTGTACTAAAGGAGGCAAACTCTGGCAACCAATGATCTATAATTTCACCCAAATTCTTCTTTTTTTTTTTTTTTTTTGGTACCAGGGATTGAACCCAGGGGCATTTAACCACTGACCCTAGTTCTTTTTGTATAATATTTAGAGACAGGGTTTCCCGGAGTTGCTTAGGGCCTTGCCAAATTGCTGAGGCTGGCTTTGAACTTGAGAACCTCCTACCTTAGCCTCCTGAGCTACTGGGATTACAGGCAGGCACTATCATGCCTGGCTAATTTAACCAAATTCTTGACACAAAATTCCGTACAGGCAGTAGCCTATTTGCAAATGTTTCCTCTGCATATAAAGAAATGACACAGATCATATTTTATACTAACAGAATGTTGGCTTTATTTCCAAGTGGTGGAAGAGATCTTGTCAAATGGACTTTAGGTTATGTAACCAGGTTAAAGCCCCTATAAATTAATCAGGAGCATCAGCATAAAATAATGTAAACGGTGTTCTGTTGCCTTCCCATTTTCATGGATTTCAGAATAATTTCCTTAATTACATTTTAGCACCTTTAGTCAATATATGGGAGTCAAGTGGACAAAGAGAATGTGAGCCCTGTGCCTAAGGCCTAGGGATTCAGATATACAGTGACTTGACTTTGTTTTATTAAGTAACCCAAATAGGTCACTTGCTTTATTTCTTTATACAGGTTTTCTTACCTACAAAATAGGAACAGAAATCCTCATAAAATGTCACAAGGATCTATGAGTTAATTCATGTAAAGTGCTTAGAACAATGCCTGGCACAAGTAAGCATTCTATGAATATTACTGCTTTTTAAAAATATTAAGAATACAATGCTTACAATACAATGAAGATTGAAGAATTCAGTGCCTTTCAGTTCTATTTTGTCAAACTTTCTAAGAATGCATACAGTTTGGACATATTCCATTGTCAAATTAATCACAGTTTAAATACATCCATTAATGGGCTGGGGTTGTAGCTCAGTGGTAGAGCGCTTGCCTAGCATGTGTGAGGCATTGGGTTCAATACTCAGCACCACATAAAAATAAATAAATAAATAAATAAAAGCATTGTGTCCTCCTACAACTAAAAAAATATTTAAAACAAATACATAAATACATACATCCATTAATACAACATGAAAAAGAAAGTCTGATTTTTATTGCTCCTATGTGCCATGTAAAAATTTAGAAAAGTCACCATAAGCCTGGCTAAAACACCCACTCAATTCTTTACTCATCAAAACTCTATAAAGAAAATTTCCATTTAGGTTTCACACCAGAAGGGTTTAGGGTTTTGGTTTAAGGTGATTTAAGGTGGCCCTACTACTGCCACCTTGGTAGGTTTTTTTGTTTTGTTTTGTTAACATTAAAAAAACAGAGGGCTGGGGTGTAACATAATGGTGGAATGCTTGCCGAGGTCCTGGGATCCACCCCCGGCACTCCCCCTAGTCCCCAAAATCCCCTTTTGGTATATTTACTTTTAACTTCTAATTTTATATGCTAAAGTATATCCTATGTGCAAAATAGTATGTAAAATATACATGTGTAGTTTATTCAGCAAAAATACAGTACTATATACCCACAAAAATTAGGAAACCGATCATTACTAGTATTTTATAAACCAGTTCTGAAGAGAATTTCTCCTCCCAAGTTACCATGAGACTTTTGCCTTAATCATTCCTTTGCTTTAGTTTAACTGCTTATATACATATCCCTCAACAACATATTGCTTAGTTCTGCCTGCTATAAAAATACTTTATAAAATATAGAATATTTAAAACTATAAACTTTATCAAAATATATTTTAAAAACTGATACTGGTTATATCATTCTGTATTTTATTTTATTCACTCCCAGTTTTTTCAGCCATATTGATACTGGTTACTATTTTACCAAATGAAGATAGCATAGTTTATTCATTCTACTGTTGTGAGACATTTGGGTTGTTCTCAGGCTTTTTGTTATTATGGCATCTACTGTATAGGTGTAAGAGATGCACTAGCTCAACCTTTAGTGCCTCAGAACTCTTTCACATTTGAAAATTACTAAGGACTTATATTTATGTGGGTCATATCTGTTAATACTGCTGTGTTAGCAAATAAAAATGAGGAATTTTTAAAAAACTAAAAATAACAGTAAAAAACTCATTACATACTACCATTAATATCATTTTTATTTTAAAAACTATTTTTCAGAATTAGGCATGGTGGCATATGCTGGTAGTCCCAGCTACTTGAGAGATTAAGAAAGGAGAACTGCTTGATCTCAAGAGTTTGAGGTCTACCTGGATAACACAGTGACACTGACTCAAAAAAAAAAAAAAAAAAAAAAAGTGAAAATTATATTCTCCAATACAAAAAATAAATAGTGCCATTTTAAATTTCTGCAAACCTCTCTAATGTTTACCTTAACAGAAGACAGATTATCACATCTGCTTTGGCATCAATATTAATTGTACACTTGAGAAAATAAAATAGCAAATAACATTTTAATATTATCATGAAAATAGTTTTGACCAAGGAACTCCTAAAAAGGTTTTGAAGACTCCTAGGGGTCCCTCAACTACATATTGATAACCTATTCTCTAGGGTATACACCTAAAAGAATTTTTGGGTGTTCACATATGCAGTTGTTCAATTTTACTAGAAAAATTTCCAAAGTGGTTATTAGAATTTATATTCCCACTAGCAGTGAATTCAAGTCCTTACTGCTCTACTTAGTCAACTTTCAAATTTTTACTCATCTAGTGAAATGGTAAACTTTGCAGACATTATCTATTTTTTGTTACATGGCCAACATTTTTCTGTTTATATAAACATGTACCAGTTCTAAACTTACAGCATTAACATTTCTTTGAGCATTAAAAATGTTCCATAAATACATAATGGCTACATAATATTCTGTGTTCTACAGGTCTTTTTTTTTTTTTTCTTTTTTCTCTTTTTTTTAACCATTCCTCTAACTATTGAATTTTTGGGTTGTTTCCTATTTTTTTTCATTACAAAGTCTGATTTCTTATTAAACTCTGAGCTCTATACATGGAGTATCCTGTATCTACTTTGCTCAACACTGTATCCTCCACTTCTGAAACAGTTTTGCTTTCCATTAGCAGGTACTCATTAGTTACTAAATGGATAAATGATAGAACTATTCAAGTATACTCTTCGTTTGAATGGGTCTCAATTTCACATAATGCTATAGTGTAGTCATAAGAAACTATGTAAGAATATATAAGAGACTACAAGAATAGCTTCTTTAAGATTCAATTAGCCTGTGACCTTCTGGTTAGATGGTTTTTCTTGATGTGTACAGAACAAAGAGGTCTCGGCTATAACCTAACCTTCCCATATAATAATACAAAATAACTGGGTTGGGGAAATAGCAGAGTAGTAGAGCACTTGCCTGCCTTGCACAAGATCCTAAGTTCAATCAATCCCTAGTACTGCAGGGGGAAAAAAATCCTTAAAACAGCAACAACAACAACAACAACAAAAAACTACTTACTTTGGCTTTCTGGAAAAATAAACGAAAACACCCTCTTGGATCCACATTACAGTTTTTGGCCATTTCCATAATAAATTGCATTACAACAGCTTGATGTGCTATTTGTTCCATTAGAGCCCCTTTCTGAAAATAAATAAGGTTATAAGAAACCTGTAGAAATATATTTAATTGGTATACTGATTCAAAGTTTGAATGTTTAGAGTTACTTCTGATTTTGTTCTTTTTAGTTGTAAGTCAAATACTATGTGGACATATAATTCTTTAGTATTTTTATATGGACCAGATAACTAAAGGGGACCATGCTATTGGTTTGACTTAATATTGTGATTATCATTTGGATTTTTAAAACATCACTTTCTAATTAGAAAAGAAAAAGGATATGGGAACAAGAGCAATTGAGAGGTGGTAGTACACACTGGAAAAGTTTATATATACTAACTGAAACAATTTTTCATAATTTCCACATTAAATTCAAGTAGGTCTGAAAATCAAAAATATATAATTAGAATTCTAATGACCTCTTGCTTTCGTTTAAAGTAAATAATATAATGATCAAAACATCAAGCAGGAAATCAGAATTCCACTTATGTTTTCCACAAAGTCAATATGACCAAGTAACACATCCAAGTTTCAAGATTCATACAATACCTGCTCAGCTTCTAGATGAAAACACCATAAAATAAGATATTTAGCAGTTTCTTCACATACAAGGTATGGATGGTCAGACAAAAACCTCTGACTATCATCCCATCGACTCAACATACCTGCAAAAATAAAACAAAATAAAATAAAAAATATATGAAATCATGAATGCCAAATATTTTGTTTCTTCCTGTGAAGAAAATTTTAAATTATTCTCTTTAAAGGCAATTCATATTATCAAAACAATATGTGCAGTAAAAGGGCAAATGAAAAGCAATACTCTTAAAGCAAGTCACTAGACTAGAAATAGCTCCTAAAAATTCACAGAAAATTTTATTTCAAATAATGAGGCTAATGTAGAGTGGCCAGTTTAAAGTAAAAAAGTCTTACATCTGGAAATGCCCGCAGTGCCAGGCAAATTGAGACAAGTGGTCATTTTAAGGTTAAAAAGAGACTTGATTTACTCAGAGAATAGAATCTTTTCTATTCAAAAGATAGAAAAGAAAGCAAAAGCTCAATAAACTACACTTGGCACGCTTAAAGACTCAGGACTCAGATAAATCCCATTATCTTTAATTTATTAAAAAATGTCCAAGATATGGTAAAATGGTGACATTTACCAATTCAAGAAAACTTACCTACTGGGAAAGCAATTAAGCCAGTATCATGCTAGTAAACATAATTTAACCATTTAAATTATGTTCTTTTTACTTATGATATCTGTTTATATACACAGTAAATAAAATTTTTTTCAAATTAGTTAAACATACTTAAAAATGACTGCTATTTTGTTTCAAGATGACAAATGAAAACAAATACTACCTAAAGTGTACATGCATCTTTATCTAAATTAGTAAGAAACCTACTCAAAGTCAATATGACTGAAAAATCATGGAACCAGGAAAGTATTGTGCTTTTAATTTGTCCAGTTGGTTTTATACTTGAATAACTTCAACATAACAATGTTAGCAGCTTTATACACTTTAGATTCACCCAAGGAAATCTGGATGCTACCAAATAATCATGGAAATTTCACAGGGCTGTTTCAATAGGTTGGCAATAAAGCTTTCTTCTGGACACAAAATGAACTTCTATATATTACATTCCACACAACACAATAACAAACATAACCATTGCTAAAAATACACAGCAACATATGGCAATCAGTTGAAAATACATGATTAAACTTTTCCTCAAAAAAAAAAAAAAAAAAAAAAGGGGGGGTGGGGTTATAGCTCAGTTGGTAGAGTGCTTACATCACAAACACAACCCCCTGGGTTAAAACCCCCACACCAGAAAAAAAAAAAAAAAAAGGCAAAAACATTTTAACATTTCTTATAAATAATGATGAGTTTGTGAATTTCCCCAACACTTTGATGACAATGATTATTAGGTCATTAAGAGTCTCAGAAATAGAATACTGAAAGTTTAAGTAACTACTTCTCAAAGTATAGAGCTAATGACTCCTGGTAGTCAGAGTAATGAAAGCAAAATCCTTATTTCTTATACCTAAAACCATGAAATAAATCCTCTGAAGTAGTTTTGCCTTAACATTCTTACACTTCTGAAGAATTACCATTTTCAACTCTATCTACCATATACAGAGCATTGCCTTTTTTCTTTACTTCTCCATGGTAGCATTGTGATTCCCTGTATTACCAAAATCCTATGCATCTTTGGTTTCTTTGGTTATGGAGAATAACGTGAAAGGGTTAGTAAAAACACCGGTAGGGAACCCTGACGAGTTAGTAGCACATACAGGGGTCATGAGGAAGGATGTCATTACATGTTAAAAGTTGATATTAAACACAGATTTTCTGTATCTGACAAATATTTGTCATCACTTAAGAAATAGACATGGCAGCCAGGTGCACTGGAGCACACCTGAAATCCCAGCAGCTCTGGAGGCTGAGGCAGCTTAAGTTCAAAGCCAGCCTCAGCAAAAGTGAGGCATTAAGCAACTCAGTGAGGCCCTGTCTCTAAATAAAAAAGAAAAATAGGGCTGGGGATGTGGCTTAGTGGTCAACTGCCCCTGAGTTCAATCCCCAGTACCCCCCGCAAAAGATATTGAATTAGTAGGAAATTGACAAGTTATAGGTAGTTCATATAAATCTTTGTGGAGGTGTACGGGGTGTTATGAGTAAAATACTTAAAAGAGAAGCAATACAGAAACAAAACATGACAAACTATTGATGTTATTTTCAAATTTGTAAATAAATGGAGAGTAACACAATCTAGCAGGATGGCAAGGAAAATAGAATCTAAACTGCTTTTGAATAACAACTTCACCACTTACTAAATTGAGCAAGTTCCTTTATATGCTATAATAGGACTATAATATGCTATAGGGCTATAATATGCTATATATTAGCATATACATATGGCTATAAGTAACATCATCTTTTAAATGCTTACATAATACTAATTCATAAAAAGCACTAGAAACAGTGCCTGACCCACAGTAAATACTCAATAAGTAGTAAGTTACTAAGTGATAGCGAATAATTCATCCACTTAAGAAATATTTATGAAGCAGATTCTTTGGTCAAGGATAAGCCAGTCATTTAAATTGGCCAACCAATTTCTCTGAATGCTTGAAAAACTTCACTTGGACAAATTAAAATATTTCAATTATATGCTTTCATTTATGTATTTCCCTGGTGACATCTAGCTAAATTCCAATCTATCCATCTCTTCATATTCTACCTGATTCTTAAAATGGTCCCCAAATGTGCACGTCCTTACTAATTTCTCTTTCCTTTTTGCACCATACTTTACAGAACAAAACATCTTAATACTTTACACTATTCGTCTGTATGTCCCAGCCAGGTGGTTAATTCCTTGAGGAAAGACATTTTTTGTTTATTTCCAGAGCCTCAAATTTCCTGCATCTCCAATCACCTATGCACCAACTACTTCCACGTATTTGGCTACACATAAACTCCTCTTACTTAAATATCAAACCCATTCTTCCATTTCTGTCAAACTATGGGCTTCCTGGGTTATATGTTACTCAATCAAACATTCTAGAAATTCCTCTGACATTTCCATTTCTCTGACATTAAAACTGATTATCAATTACTGTGGTTATAATACCATAATCTGCTATTTCTGTGAATCACAACAATAAATTTCTAATGTTAAACATCCTAAAATTCTTAGGATGAACTCTTAAAAATACTTTTTCAAGCCGGGCGCGGTGGCGCATGCCTGTAATCCCAGCACTTGGGAGCCTGAGGCAGGAGGATCACGAGTTCAAAGCCAGCCTCAGCAACTTAGCGAGGCCCTAAGCAACTCAGTGAAACCCTGTCTCTAAATAAAATACAAAATAGGGCTGGCGATGTGGTTCAGTGGTGGAGTGCCCCTGGGTTCAATCCCTAGTACCAAAAAAAAAAAAAATTTTCAGATTATAAAAATGAAGTGTATACATTATGAAGAATATGAAAAGTCCAAAAAATAAAAATCAACTGCAGGTCTACCACAAGTGATACTAACAATATTTATGTTATTTCCTCCCAGCCTTATTTTAAAATGAATTTTAGAGAAACAAAATTAAAATCACATCATAATCTTTTGTTTTACTTCATAATCTATTCAAGTGTACTTTATAGTAAATGTTTATAAAAACAGGACATTGCTATATTTTAAAAAACAAGACATAAGTGATTATAATCAAGAGGTTGTAAATATTCATCTTTGGTTCAAATGAAAAAATTCTATCATAGTTGTTATGCAAATGCTTACAGCTTTTGATAAAAATTTCAACAATAACATCTTCCAGCTTCAAAAAATAACAAATCATGGCTAACTTTGGCTGGATTGGAAGATGATGTGCTCTGAAAAACTGTGTTAAATGAATCAAAAAGCAGCTCTGATGATCACAAAGGCATGAAATTTAACTCTGAATAAAACTGTTTAGTGAAATTTAGTGAAAATAGGCTATTTGTCTAAATTAGTATTTTGTACTTATAAAATGTGAATCAAGTAAATTAACAAATTAAATACAAATGTAGGAAAAATCCAATTTCAATACTTCGTAATATTCCACAATAAGCAGTTGTACCATTTACCATTAGATGGTAAATTCCATCTAATTTTAAGGGTAAAGGCAACACACGAAAGACAGCCAACAAACAGCATAAGGGAAAGCTAGGAAGAACTCTAAAATATATAAGTACAGAGTAAGACCAGAGAGCAGTACTGGTGTGAAGCCCAACAGCCTAAACAGCACCCCCCAAGCACCAGATCCATCTTTCAAGAGTCTGGAATACAATCCAAGTGTGGAAAGTCTCTACATTTGAAAGCTTTAAGTATAGCTGCTATTCCAGGTGTTTTTAAAAGAGTATATCAGAGTGGTCATCATTCTGGCAAATGCTTTTTTCTTCATTACAATTGGCATACAACACCAGAAACATTGGCTTTCACCAACAGGGATAGCATCAAACACATGTTGTCTTGCCTCAGCCCTCTATCATCTCTGCCACAAATTTAGTCAATGAGGATTCTGATTAAATCATCATCCCACAACTGCAAGTTTGTCCACTCTATGCTGATGGAACTTGGTGAGCAGGAAGTAGCGGGTACCTGAGGTGTCTTGGTAAGATACACGCATGCCAGAGAGTAGAAAAGAAAACACATGAAAATTTTGGGAGCCTACTACCTTAGTAACATTTCTGTGGATCCAATGTGCTGCAGCAAGTAGGATATCTCCTCCAAAGTGAAAAGTCAATATGTATTTCCACTAAGAGACAGGCACAATGTGAATCTGGGAGTGGCTATCAAGTCTGGTTGGGTTCGAAGACAGCAATGCTCTGGTTAGAATTACAGTATGAGGTACTGGAAGCTTATAACATGCAATGGCAAAACAATTTTGCTTATTAATGACCTATAGATGTCAAGTTAGCCTTTACCCTCAGCTACCTCATTACATGTAGAATAGTTTCATAAACTAAGGAGTCACGGTAGCACAGGCTTGAGATTATGCACAGATTCAACAGTATGAATTCTTCTCATCAGGGATGTTCCAGTATCCCAACTCAGTACAGCCAATGAATACCTAATTTTCCAGTAGCAGAAACCCTCAATATGGCACCATACACCAGAGAAACGATCCAGTCATCAAGAAGCAGGTTACTTATTTTGGTTCCATTTTATCTTGAAGGGACCAGTAATTTCTCACTTGAGAAAGCCCATTCTAGATCTGGAACTGCCCTCTCTCCTTACCATGCTTTTACCAGTAATATATCTGTTGTCCTACAAATGAATTATTCAACATCCCACATGAGTTTTGGTTTATTTATAGCAAAAGAAATGAGGACTGTGAGCTCATGAAATTCACTGGTCTTACCCTGAACATCATTACTTAGAAGCAGATTTTATAAAATGGTGAAATGATTTATTAAAAACTCAGTCATAGTGCCAGGTGGGTTACAACAACTTGTAAGAACTGGGATATTTTCCCACACAAAATTACTTTTGACCAGAGTACTCAGTTTACAATAAAAGTGAAGGAAGTGTTTCTCACCTACTAGGTTCCATGGTTCCAAAGCAACTAGCCTATAGAATACCAGATGGGTAAAAACATCTTGAGGGATGCTGTTCTACCAGAAGTGGTGCATGCTCTAAAAGAGCAACCAGTAGATGGTACATACTTTTTCCTACAGCAGAACATGGGCCTAGGAAGCAAGGACTGTAAGTGGGAATGGCAGTTCACATAATACAACTAAGACACATTTACAAAAATTACGACATAAGGCTCTACATAAAGATTTCAATATCTATCTAAGGGAGGACTGCTTATTCAGTTTTTCTATCATAAACAATATCACAATGATAATATATAGAAATGTAGACTTTGTCTCAGTTTTCCTTCTTTTTAAATAAGAGCTATGAAAAATGAATTCTTCATGAAAAAATACATAAACAGATGGAAAACACTGAAAAAGTACTATGCATTGTTTTGACATAACTGAAGTATAAATGAAATTCTAGATATTTTTTGGGGAAAATGCCAATAGAAAAAAAAGATTTCAAAATGCCATTTAAAATATTTGTGAACACAGTACAAAAGAACACGATGTTTACTAAATTAACATATTACTCGTGATTTTAAAAAATATGCTTTGAACCTTAACTCCTAACACTTCCCAACAGCATTTTCACTCCAGCAGAATTCTCAGAATACACCATACTGTTGCCTAGCTGCATTTCTACATGCAGCTACAGTTGCTACATGGAGAACTCTTATCTGTTCCTCATAAGCAGGCTCACATATTACCTTTCCTTGGAAGTCTTCACTTTACATTGACCTCATCCCAGTTCTCTTCCTCCAAGAGAAAAACCTGTCAGTTCTTTGCATTCACATCTCTATCACTACATTTATCTGAATAACTGTTACTGAACCTGCTTGAATTACACAGCATAAAACCTTTAAAAAAAATGAATGCTAATATTTTAACAAAAAGATAAGCAGATACCAAGGAAGCAAAGAAAAGTAGAGGCTAGCCAAGAATGGAAAGACTATAGAATAAAGAAGATGGTTTCAGAGAGTATTAATAATAGATTAAATTTTGCTTCTCCTCACAATTTGATTTGTTCTATCAATCTATATAATTTATGATCCCAAAAAAGGTCTAAAGTAAGATCTGTACATCTTCAGAAGTATCTACATAACTGGAATCTGTTACATATCTTATTTTTGGTTCCCACTTTATAAATTCATTTTTTGCACACATACATATGATACCAAATACAGAAGAAATTCAGAGTAGACTTACCAAAATGTCTGATTTTTTGTTCATATTTCTGCATAAATGATTTTGATTTATCTTCATCTTCTGATTCTTTTCTTTTATCTTGATTAATAAAACTCTATGAAAAAATTTTAGAAATTAAAGTCAGATTTTATGTTCTTGAATCTTCTTTCTTAGATACTGAATGCCTAGCAATTCTTTCAATAAACAATATAAAAATGTGGTATAATGTGGTTCTATTACATCATTATTAAGTTCTTCGTTAAAAATGTAAGCATTTTTCATTTGAGAGCTTAGTTTTGCTAAAAGTAATGTATATATGGAAAATTATAGATTTATCGTAGAAATCATACAGAAAAACAACTGAATTAAATCATTTTGTTAAAATGGTTGCCCTGTTAAAGCAAGGTTCAGAAAGATTCTTTATATGCATAATTTAGGGCTACATTTTCATTTCCCATAAACATTTGCAACTCTAGCCTAACTTTTGCATCCAGCTGGAAATAAGCTAATTCTTTGAGAATTATTTGTTAAAATAAATAATTCTTTGAGAAGAGACAAACCAATACATACATCTGGGCTTCATTTCTAATAAATTTTTCTTAAGAGGCCACTTGGATTCTTGAAATCAAGTACAAAATTCTACTAAGGAAGTGCTTATTTGCAATTAAATAAATCATAAAACAGACCAAGAATGAAGTTTTTATCTAGCCAGCAAAACTGGCAGCACAGTTTCTCAGAACATTCTGTGATCACATTTATACTCTGATATTATCACTGCCCAAAATAAAAAATACAAATGAGTTGTCAGTTTACAATTAGGAAGTACACAAAAGTTTATGTATTTCAAAATAAAAGGATTTTCTCCTTTATATATTCTGCCATCTAGACCAGCACTGTCCAATAGAAATATAATCCAAGTCACATATATCAAGTTTCTTATTAGCCACATTAAAATGCAGAAACAGATGAAACTAATAACCTACATTATTTAAAGTAACATATCCAATATATTATCATTTTAACATGTAAGCAACACAAAATAATTAATTAAATATTCCACTTTACTTTTTTTTATACCGAGCCATCAGAATCTGGTGTGTATTTTACACATATAGCACATCTCAATTCTGACTAGTCACTTTCAAGTGCTCAATAACACATGTGGCTAGTGGCTATTAAGCTGGACAGTGCAGATCTAGACCAGTCCTCTCAAGTCTCAAGCTCCCAGACAAAACCAATGTACGATTTGAGCAAATGACTGGAATGTAAAATTAGTCCTAATTAATTCATGGTATAAATGTAGGCTATGTTAGAAATTAAGTTTCAAGAAACGAAAGTCGAAACAAAATGAAACTATTTTGTGACCACTGTGTTAAGAGACATTAACTATATAAAATAAACATTAATTTGTTTCCTCTGGAAGAAAAAAGTTATTTTAGATATTTCTGGGGAATAAATGTAAAGCAGAAGTAAAATAACTTAAGGCACACCCCTTAATACAATTTATACAAACAGCAAATTATTCAAATGAAGAATGATCCTGTTGTGGGGGAGCAAAAATATATAAATTAGTACAGGCACAAAGAAAGTCTAGAAAGATATGACTCATTCTTTCTTTTTTTTTTGGTACTGGGGATTGAATTCAGGGGGACTCGACCACTGAGCCACATCCCCAGCCCTATTTTGTATTTTATTTAGAGACAGGGTCTCGCTGAGTTGCTTAGGGCCTCGCTAAGTCGCTGAGGCTGGTTTTGAACTCGTGATCCTCCTGCCTCAGGCTCCCAAGTGCTGGGATTACAGGCATGTGCCACCACGCCCGGCTAGACTCATTTTTAATAGAGGTTATGTCTGGGAAATGGAACTAGAGATAAAAGGACCTTTCAATTTCTATTTTACATACTTATTTACCATTTATTTATCAATAAGCATATTTTACTATTAAAATTTTTCTCAAAAAAGCAATTATTGATAGGGCTAGTGGTGATGCACATTTACCTATGTGTGTTACTGACTGCTGTAAGCAGAACCAGAGATAGTCCAGAAGAAGGCAATTAGTAGTGCTCTTAAGAATGGGCAAGAGTGGATGCCAGGAAGACAGAAATTAAGTAGGTTATAGGTTGAGAAGTCTAGAAAATAATAATGGTTAAGGATAGGGTGAATGTTGATTAAAACAAGAATGAGCCGACAATCCTTAAAGCCCAAGGGTTAAATTTAGAACAAATACAAAGAAATATTCCTTTACATGACGGCCTTTCAATGCCCCAAGAAGTTGTAGACCAAAGATTTAAAAACTTGTTTTTGTTTTTTTTTTTTTAAATTTAGACTCATTGTACACAAATGGGGTACAACTTTCGTTTCTCTGGTTGTATACAAATAAAGAATCATACTGTTTGTGTAATCATACATGTTCATAGGGTAATGATGTTTGCCTCATTCTATTATCTTTACTTCCTCTCACCCCCCCACCCCTCATTTTCCTCTATACAATCCATCCTTCCTCCATTCTTGCCTCCTCCCGCCCCCGCCCCATTATATATCATCATTCATTTATCAGAGAAAACATTCGGCCTTTGGTTTCTTGGGTCTGGCTTATTTCACTTAGCATGATATTCTCCAACTCCATCCATTTACCAGAAAATGCCATAATTTTATTCTTCTTTATGTCTGAGTAATATTCCATTGTGTATATATACCACAGTTTCTTTATCTATTCATCAATTGAAGGTCATCTAGGTTGGTTCCACAATCTAGCTATTGTGAATTGAGCAGCTAAGCTATAAACACAGATGTAGCTGCGTCACTGTAGTATGCTGATTTTAAGTCCTTTGGGAGAAAATCTTTGCCACATATACCTCAGATAGAGCACTGATCTCCAGAATTTATAAAGAACTCAAAAAACTTTACAACAAGAATATAAATAACCCAGTCAATAAATGGGCTAAGGAAATGAGCAGACACTTCACAGAATATCTGCAAGCAATCAACAGATATATAAAAAAAAGTTCAATATCTCTAGTAATAACAGAGATGCAAATCAAAACTACCCTAAGATTTCACCTCACCCCAATTAGAATGTCTATTATCAAGAATACAAGCAACAATAGGTGTTCGTGAGGATGTGGGGGAAAAGTTACTCTTATACATTGCTGGTGGGGTTGCAAATTGGTGCGCCACTCTGGAAAGCAGTATGGAGATTCCTTAGAAAACTTGGAATCGAAACACCATTTGACCCAGCTATCCCACTCCTAGGCCTATATCCAAAGGACTTAAATACTGTTTTTTAAGTTTCAATTTATATATCTTAATAGAGTATGGACTACATAACTATATCTGTTAACTTTTCTTTTTTGTGTGTGTTAGGAATTGAACAAAGGGGCTCTTTATCACTGAGCTACATCCCCAGCCCATTTAATATTTTTATTTTGAGCCAGGGTCTCACTAAGTTGCTGAGGCATCATTAAGTTGATGAAGCTGGCCTTGAACTTGTGATCTTCCTGCCTCAGACTCCTGAGTCACTGGGATTACAGGTGTAGGCCAGCAGCTATTTGCTAAAATTTTACACATGAGATTTGTGCACCTCAAAGTAAAATGTTACCCAAAAAATAAAACAAAAAAAATGAATAATCAGCAGGGATGGAGGGCAGGTGAATGTATAGATAAAATGAGAATGAAAGGATGATGACAGTGTTGATGTGCAACATGGGGTTTGTCTTTTTACTTTGTGTATATTGAAATTTTCCATATTAAAAAGGCTAAAAATTCTCTTCTACATTATATGTTCATGGATTAATTAAGGGAAATGATGACATCTGAATGTCTACTCCTGTCTATTCTCTATAAATGTAGTAACATCATCCCTGCTTCAAGCTCAGGGAACACTAATAGTGGATAATACACAAAATCTACCTTTGTGATAAAGGTAAAAGCTTTTAGCTTCTGATAAATGTTTCCTTTTGCCATTTTAGCAAAATGGAAAAAAATAAACATAAAATCCTTGTGCCTGTAGGTATGTTCACGGACCTCATTATGTTTATAAAAAGTAAGGCTTAATATAATTACTGTTTTTCAACATATAATATTACTTTATCCCATATTAAAAATATTAGTTCATAAAGTTATTAGGCTCTGGTCAGGTGTGGTGGCATATGCCTGTAATCTCAGCAGCTCAGTAGGCTGAGGTAAGAGGATCTCAAGTTCAAAGCCAGCCTCAGCAAAAGCAAAGCAGTAAACAACTCAGTGAGACCCTGTCTCTAAATAAAATACAAAATAGGGCTGGGGATGTGGCTCAGTGGTCGAGTACCCCCGAGTTCAATCCCCATAAACCCCCACAAAAAATTATTAAAGGGCTCTGATATTCTCCACATCATACATTTTGAAAATCTCCAGAAGTTCTAGTTTTCAAATGGAAAAGAAACATATAAACCCTGAGCAATTTGAGAAACATGGAATTTTAAAAGTCCAACCAGGCTAATGACGTACATCATTAATATCTATTATCTTCATTAATAATGAACATTTTTTTTCAAACATTTATCATTTCCATTCTTAAAGGTATCTTTAGAAAAGGACATTCAACACCTTTCTTTACCTTACCGAGTCTTCAAATCCCACAGTCAGGGTTTTCTTCAAATTTAATCCACTATTGTGTTATCAAGTCACTCTACTTACTTTTCTACTTCTTTACAAAATAAGGTGGTTCATTTAAAGGAACTCTTAAGCAGTGACCACCAAAGTATAGGGTACCAAATATGAGATATGAGAGAAAATATAACTTTGATTTAGGTATTTTCTCATCCTTAAAAGCATTTTATGAATACTTTTTATATATAGTATTTGTTCAACATTATCGTATACAAACAATTAATGAAGCGTGGCAAATTATAACTGCCTACAGGGACTAGTAATATAGCTTAGTGACACAGCACTTTGCATAACATGCACAACGCCTGGAGTTCAATCCCCAGCACCACAAAAACAAATTAAACAAAATGAAAACAAAAATACTGCCTGCAGAGTTGGGTGCTGTGGTGCATGCCTGTAATCCCAGCAACTTGGGAGGCTGAGGCAGGAGGATTGCAAGTTCAATGTTAGCCTGGGCAACTTAGTGAGACCCTGACTTACCAAAAACAAAACAAAAAAAAAGGGTTGGAGATGCAACTCAGTGGTAAAACATTTGCCTAGTATGTGCCAGGCCCTGGGTTCAATACCCAGCACTGGGGGAGGAAAACAAACAAACAAACAAACAAACAAACAACAAACCTGCCTGCACTCTGCCACTCTAGAGTAAGGAGTTTCAAATTTTTTGACTACAGTTTAGATTAAGAATAGATTGTACGTTTTGTCCTAACATGCACACGAATACCTAAAACACTAGTTTTTCAATACAGTATTGACCCCAAGTGTGATGTTACTTTGATCTTTTCTACCCCATTCTACTTGAAAAAGAAAAACGCTGCTTGGAATGCACCAAATTGTTTTCATCGTCTACTTAAATTGGCCATGACCCGACAGTCTGAAGAACACTGTTCTTCTGTACTCTTCCAAGCAATAAATGCTCTTTGACTTTACTATAATTTAAACTCATTTCTTCAGATACAAAAGTAAAAGAACAAGGCCTAGGGGCTAGGGCTGTAGCTCAGTGGCAGAGCGCTTGCCTAGCATGTATGAGGTACTGGTTTTGATCCTCAGCACCACATAAAAATAAATAAAATATAGGCATTCTGTTCATCTATAACTACAAAAAAAAAAAAAAAAAAAAAAACAAGGCCTATATATTCTAATGAGAAACACAATACTGCCCTTAAAAAACTAACTTGATAAAATGACTGTACAATTTAAGGGACAAAAGGACTAAATTATTTCTAAAGAGTCGTTTTAGTACTAGTGCTTATGACATTGTATAGATTACTTCCTGAGTTTACTAAATATTGGTAAAAAAAACAGTGAAAGATTTTTATTTAGTTAAGTCCAGTAACTAAATGTGACCCTGAATGTGAGTTACCAAACTGACAGCAAGCAGGCAGCACAGCAATATCAGAAAGTATTCATGATATCTGAGCTTTACCACAAACCAAGTTCTATGCAACCACACTTTTAAGACATTACTTTATTTGAAGCAACCAAGGCTAAGAGATGTTAAGTGACTTGCCCAAGGTCACAAAGCTAGCATGTGATGAAGTTGAGATTTAAGGCAGTCTGATTTCAGAGCCCAAACTGCAGTGTACCATGTGTCATGTTGTTGTCATATATTTGTAGTAAGGATTACCAAAATTAAGACAATACTGGGGGTACATGTACTTTCCATAAACTGTCAAAATTGAACAGTTTACAGTATTTGGTTGTTCTGCTATCAAATATATATGAATACTTCAATTTTTTCTTCTTTCTTTATGGCCTAATAAAAGGTCATACCTTATTAAAAACATCCTTGCTAATGGCATCCATGTTCCACAGACACATCCTCTCTCTTTGTACTAAAGCCTCTTCTTTCTGTCGCCATTCTTCTTCTCGTTGCCTCAGTTCTGATACTGCTGTTTGTGCTTTGGCATGTTCCTGATCCAGGGACTCAGAGTTATGCAGTGCTAAGCTACCAAGTTTCTGCTGAGCTTCGGCAAGATTCCATTTGCACGCCACAGAGCTCTTCACAAACTCTTTCTGCTTTTGGCAAGCCAGCTCAATCCCATGGCTATACATCTGAATAGAAAAACAGTATTTGTAAGAAATGGACATGTTTGTGCAGCACAGTTCAACTTTTTTTTTTATTCAAAGGATCTCTGTACAATGTTTGTGGTACATGGTCTATCCTGTGTTCTTTGTCTACAAGTTACATTTTTATATTATAGACCTTGTTTCATCAACTAGATTCTAAGCTTCTTTGTTAATCTATGTCCCTCCCCCAAAAACTAACAACAACACAAAGCCTGGCCAACTATCACAGTGACCTGCATATAGCTGGTGCTCAACATTTGATTTGCAGTCTTCATAATCCTGGACCAACAGAATGAGAATAAAGATTAAATCTAGTTCACCACCTCAACACTCCACACGTTGAACCAGATCTTTAGAATTTTGTTCTGCAAGTTCTTCACTGTAAGGAACCTCCTTGTAAGGAATCTGCTTTTGTTCAGAAATAATTATTTTTTGGTTTCTGTTTTTCTGTATGGTTAAAATCCTTGGTGATCAGAGAAGATCTTAATAGAAATTTCTATTTATAACTGATTATATCAAGATGGATATTCTTTAACTTAATCCTAAGAAAAACAGGCAAAGTTATTTAATAAGTGCCAACTGGTCTATCCTAGTGATTCTATCCTACTCAGAAAAAGTAATAATTAGACTTTTAATATTTTATTTTAATTAATTAATTTATTTGGTGGTACTAGGGAATGAATACAGGGACACTCTACCACTGAGATACATCCTTTTTATTTTTTATCTTATATTTTTTTGAGACAGGTTTCACTAAGTTGCTGAGAACCTTGCTAAATTGCTGAGGCTGGCCTTGAACTTGTGATTCTCTTGCCTTGCCTCCACCTGAAATTACAGGTGTGTGCCACCAGGTTGGCAGCAATACTTACATAATTGCTATGTGTAAAGCAATATGGTAGTCAAAAAGCTGAAGACAGGCTGGGGGTGTGGCCCAGTGGTAGAGCACTTGCCTAGCATGTGTGAGGGAGGCACTGAGTTCGATTCTCAATACTGCATATAAATCGATAAAATAAAGGTCTATCAACAACTTAAAAAATATATACATATATTTTTAAAAAACTGAAGGCACACTATGATTTCTTGGCCAAGTATAAATCAACTTCAAACAACTTATTCAGAATTTCTCTTTAATCTGTTCCTATATCTATATCACTATTCAAAAGCTCTTATGATTTTACATCTAAATTATACAAATAGTCTGTCTTATTTCAAGTTATTCTCCACTCCACTAGGCTGGAAATCATCTTTCCAAAAAACCCAAATTCAATCACATTACTCATTCCTAAGAGTCTTGGAATAAAAGGCAAAGTCTGTGGCATGGCATGGTCCTTCATGATTTCATTTCCTATAGTGTCTCCAGACTCAGTTCCAGGTACTCTTCCACTTGTTTGCTTATTCTTCCCACCTTCAATGTGTTCCCTCCTTCAATTTGGCAATCCTGCTTTCTCTAGGTAACTCCTATCTCCATTCCAGATTATGACACCCCATAAGCTTTTTCTTATCTATTATGTCCCCACCCAAGATACACATATTTCTATAGTAATGTTTTTATATAATATTGTACTTATTTGTATTCTCAGCTTTAAGCTTCTTGAGGGACTAGCATTCAATAAATGTTAGATGAATAAGTGAATCTTCCCTTCTTAGAACAGAATGGTCAGGTGGTAAAGAATTGAGGCAAGTAGCAAGCAAGGACTCCGTCGAACTGAGTTTTCAAGCAAATTTCAAGATTTCTAATGAGACAAATGTGAACACTGTTACAATGCAGATGTTTTATTTACTCCTTCAACAGGTTTGGAGCCCAGGTACCATACAAGTAAAACATTTATTTTTATTTTTGGCTATCTTAGAGTAGGATCAAAGGGAAAACTGGAAACTAGCTATGCTTAAAAATGGGGCCAACAAAAGAAAAATGAAACTATAAATTTCATTTGTAAAAAGAAAGCTATGCCATACCTTACATTTTCAAATTATGTAGAAGCAATATTTATTTTTAAAATCAAACCAATTTTAAAAATGACTTGTATTTAAATTCTTCTCCATAGCCATCAGAGATACCATTTGGCTACTTGGGCAAACTATCCAATATGTATTCAGATGATTAAGTAAAATATTAGGTCTTATTTTAATCCATGACCTTACTGATGTCTTAGATGGATATAATTATATTTTAATCAACATAAATTCTGAAAAGGAACTGTTAAAAGTCTGCTAATGTAGCGTTACATTAAAAATTCTCAAAAAGGATCTCTATATTCCAATCTGCTTTTACTTAATTGTACCTTAAAACTATACATTGCTTATTACATTAAGATATCTAAATCTTATTTGGTAAAAATGAATCCAAAGTTTTTTTTAAGGAATAATTTCAAATGCTTATTTATTGGATTAAACATTCTATTCTTCCCAAATATTCCAATTCAAAAATTTAAGACCTGAAGTCAGTAAGACAAAATAAGCACAGTTGTAATGAACACCTGAACTTAGAATGAGTAATCACTTTGCAAATTTTAAGACTATTTAACAGTAATTTCAGCCAAATACAGTTTTATAGTACTTCCCAGGACTATAGGCAAGCAATGCGGTAGGTGGGCAAAATACTGGACTAGGAGTCATAAATTCTCATTTTGACTCTGCTATTAACTAGTTATATAGCCTCAGAGAAATCGCATTTAGTGAAGGAGATAAGCTTATTCACTTATATTTTTCACCTAAATGAATTTGTAAGGGCCCAAGTAAAAGATTAATACACATTTTTAATAGTTACTTTTAAGCAATTTTTGTGATTCAATTATAATATACTGAAATTCTTGAGACTTTTTTCTCTCCATATGCCTTTAAAATTGACAACAGCAACTGCGGTTCATTCTCTCTGGCTCCCTCCCTTCCCCTTCTGTAACACATTATAGGCTCATTCAAAACACATTTTGCATATAAAGATGACTCTAGTGATCCATAATTAGTGGGTGACTACTGACACATCAACTCTTATTCTGCCTCACTTTCCCAGTGACCGGCTGGCTGAAGTAGACTGTGGTTATGAAACAGCATTTTTCTTTCTGTGAAGCCAACCAACTCCATTAGCTGAAATAAGACTGATGATCCTACACTTATTAGAAAACAATTTAAATCACTCATCTTCATTAACATCGAGCAGAATGAATTTTGAGGAAAAACTGCTATTAATTCTATTATGCTCTTATTGAACCTCAGTCTGCAAAAAGCCTAGGGAGACATCTATAATTCATTTCATTGAACATAATAGTGTTTAGTCTATGATCCCGAAATATAGTCCGAAACACTCAAGTTGAGAAAAATCATGAAAAGGTGATGAGTATGCAAGCACTCCCCAAGACGGGACCCAGAAAAATCCTAAATATCACATTTGGTTAAGTTTCAGAGACAAGAAAGCTGGGTTGAAAACACGTAGCATCAGGAATCTGAGCGAAGAGTCTGAAAAAAAGGAAAGGTTGTGCCTATATGTATTTACTACAGAATGACATTAAGCAGAACTAAAAACAAAACAGCAAGTCACGCGACTGGACGGTGTGCGCCAGCATCAAAGTCGAGGTTTATAGAATTTGCTCAGGTGTCAACGTGGGTGAAAGAGCACGTGAGATCTGTATGTCAGGACTCAGTGTAACGCTGAAGTACAACCACCTACTATTCCTATTAACTGTGCATAAGTACGCTGGGGCCTTTAACAGAATAAAGTATTCGGACAAAAGCACGTACGAGAGGACAAAGGGTCAGTGTTAAACAGTGTGTGCCGCCCCAAATCTGGGCGCTGTCAGGAAGGAGGGAATGAGAAATGTTTTCCAAGGATGAGAAGGAATCATCCAAGGTAAGCGAAAATGTGTGCGTAGAGGTGGCGGTTGGAAATGAATATATGGCTACCTCTTCTTCACTACAAAGATGCTACTATAGCGGAGGAATGGCATCAGGCCCCCAGGGCTGGAGTAGGTGCAGAAGTGGGCATAGAAGCAGGCCAGAGAGGAACGGCACTTTAGGGGGCTTAGCGACAGCATCTCCCCATCCCCCAGCAAAACGTCGGCCCCCCTCACCTGGGCTCCACCGCCCGGTAGCGGCGGGCAGCGGGGAGAACCGGGGGACACGTCCAAGTCACTCTCTTCCTCAGCCTCACCCTCTGCCCGAGGGAGGCTCCAGGGTCCCGGCGGCGGCCACGGTTGTTCCATGTCCAACTGGCCCCAGCCCTACAACCGCCACTGCCAACGGACTTGGCGTGAATGGAACCTGCTGCGCCTAGCCAGCCGCCCCAGCCTGCCGGGGCCGTTACCCAGAATCCCTCTGCCGGCAGGGACGCCGACGCACACCAGCGCTTGCCTGGCCGCGCAACCGGGGAACGGCGGAAGAAGAAGTACTCAGCTCGCTGCGTCACTTCCGGGTGGGCGTGGCCGTGGGGCGCGGCCCAAGTCTTGAGTCGCGCGTGGATATGGAACATTTTCCCGTTTAAATCTGGGAAGTCTTTCAGCCCGGGAATCTATCCGTGATGGTTCTGTGGGTGGTGAGATGTTCGTTAGCGTCAGATAGTGTTGTCTAGTGTCCCCTACCCTGTGAACAGTGGATCCTGGCCTTCGGGAGTTGCTCGGACCGTGTCCACTTTGGGTGTTTTTAAAAACTCCAACTCGTTTCTATATAATTGACATACAAACCAGTAGGTTTAAGGCGGAATTGGAGGGGGATAATTTTTAAAAGCAGAGCCAATTTCCCACTCATTTCGAATTATTTGCAACAAGAGAGTTCTGCAGAATTTGGAAGAGGAGTGGAGTTAACACTGGAGTTAACAACTCCAGTGTTAACACTGGAGTTAACAGTGTTTCAATCTCCAAAAAATTAAGGCGAGTACCGCCGGTACTGAACGTGCAGGGACGTCTGTAGTCCTCCATATCTCGTTTAATCCTAAAGATGGTTTGTGTTCGTATTATTAGCCCCCACCGGCCCTTTTCTTTGTTCTTTTTCTTTTTCTTTTTTTTTTTTTTCTCTTTCTCTTTTTTCTTCTTTCAATAGACTCAACATGCACGAGGTCACACATGAGGAAGGGCTAGAAATTCAGCCAAATGAGTATAGTTGCAAAATCTGCACACTTAACAATCAGGTCTTGCTGCCCTACACATAGAGTCTCAAATAAGAACAGCAAAACGCCACTCTTTCAGTCGATTTGACTAGCACATTTTTAAAGTTGGTAAATAACAAATGTTGACCAACAGGCAAGGAATGCTGTCAGAGAGAATGTCCTTTGTACAACCTCTTGGGAAGAATAAATTGATAATATGAAAGGCTTAAGTGCTTCAATTAAGTAATTTCACTCCCAGAAAATTATCCAAGAGTTTTGCACCAATATCCAAAGATTTATCTACAAAGATGTTTTCCAGTGCTAAGAAAAAGCCAAAAAAGAATTGCCTATCAATAGAGGAACTTAAATTATGGCATATTGCTACAATGGGATACTTGTCTTTAAAAGGAATAAATGTGCTGTTTTAGAAATATCTCCGAAATGAATTGAGTTAATAAAAAGCAAGTTGGAGAACCAGATACATAGGTATGAATATGTATAGAAAGAGAGATCTTATTTGTATAAAAAACAAGTCATCAGCTGAGTGGGGTGGCCCAGGCCTTTAATTCTAGCAACTCCAGAGACTGAGGCATCAGGAACACAAGTTGGAGGCCTGCCTCAGCAACCTGTGAGTTCCTGACTCAAAAATAACTGGGAATGTAGCTCAGTGGTGAAGCACCCCTGAGTTGAATCCACAGAACCAAAAACAAATAATCAAAAACAAATCTTTGTGTGTGTGTGTGTGTGTGTGTGTGTGTGTGTGTCTGTGTGTAAAATTTCTGGAGAGTATACAAGAAACTTGATTACCTCTGTTGGATAAGGGTGGGGAGGAGAATTTTATCTATCCCTCTGGCCTTAAATAATACCTATGTATTCACAGTTCCCAAACTAAAATCAAGCCCTGTCTTTTCTTAGATCTTATTGGCCACAACTGACTGAATAATAATTTATTCCCTGGAGTTGGATGCATTGCCACCCAAACAAAACTGGTGTTCTGTTAGCAAGGAAGAAGACATTACAAGTATGAGGTAAGCACTGTGTGCCACACTAAGTTCCTGTGCAAGCTAGTGGTAGTGTAACTTGAGTGAGTGACATTTTCTGACCTCCTCCCCTTCCCAATCCCTCCCCAAGGCTCTCTTTGTATGTTCTTTGGCCTCCTTTTGGTTCCTGAAATATACAGATTTCTTCCTGACTCTTGGCCTTTTGCATTTGATGTTCCTTTCACCTGCATATCTTTTCACTTAGTTCTTGAAAGTCTTGGCTAGTGGTCATGCTTCTCTTTTTAGGTCTTAGGTCTAATGTCATACCCTTAGGGAGCCAAGCTACCCACTGAATCTAAGCCAGATTCTTATTTCCTCTCTAACTTGTAACATTCTATCTCACCACTTTGAATATTTCTTTTTTGCCTTTCATTTTACTTTTACTGTTTATGCAGATTTGTTAATTACTAAATTTCTTCCTGCATTAGAATGTAAGCTCATGAGCATAGATTGCTTCTTATTCACCTTTGTACCTAATTGTTCAGAACAGTGCCTGGTACATAGTAACTATTCAATGAATATGCCCTGAATAAGTGGATGGAAATAGGAATAAATAGATGGATACAAGGATAAAAATAAAAGATGCAAGATTAAATAAAGGCAGAAGAGAACCAAAAGGAACAGAAAGAGGTATATTTTTGGTAGGAGACAGATAAATATAATCACATAAGAAATAACCTGATTTTGTGTCATTGCTGTCTTCACAGCATGAATCTTGGGTCCAGGCACAGTAGACATTTTTTAAAATTTTCCAAGGTTAGTTTGTTTTTATGGTACTGGGATTAAACCTAGGGCTTTCCATTTGCTAGGCAAGTGTTCTACCTCTGAGCAACACCCCCAAATCCCAGGCCTGCCCCTCCCTTTTTTTTAAACAAGTTTTAGAACTTAATTTTATTCTTTTCTGCTTTTTTTATGTTGGAAAATAAAGTTTCTTAGAAATTGCTTTGTGCCATAATTTGCTTACTACTTCCATAGATATAGTGCTAGCCAGCTGAAACTTAAGGAGCAAATTAGTTTTTTTCTGAATAGAAGTTACTTTTAAATTGAAGGACTATGGAGTACAAAATGTCCAAGGGCAGTCTTTGAGGAAGAGTTTATGGGTCATAATTATTTAAGTATTAAGCCTACAAATGCCAGTGTATCAAACAAAAGGCAAAAAGTAACATATAGTCTTACTCCTGAACTCTAATAAAGTTGTATAAAATAGATGCCATGTGTGGGTCCAGATCCCAAATGACTTCAGGATTGTTAAAAGCCATTCAATTGTAATTTGATTCCTTTCCTTGAAAACATTCCCGATACTGGGGGAAATTCTGGAGAAGTGGGTACACTTAAAGAAATACTCAAATTTCCTGCTCCTGTTTTGGATTAGGAGACTACTATTCTTCCAACACAGTACTACCTTCCCCCTTTAAATGGATTTCCCTCTCAATTACTTTAAAATGTTACATACCATAATAATTAACTTAATTTGTCTACCTTTGAGGTAAAGAGATCTACTATGTTTTCTCTATAGGTATGTGAGTTTTCTATCAAAGAAAACTGCAAGTAATGCCACCAAATATCCTTTGATGGGCTATTTTAGGATAAAAGTTTCACAAAAGATTATGCTAGGTTTTTTTTTTTAAATAAAGTTTGTGTTTTTTTAATAAAGTTTGTGTTTTTTAAAATTGTGATTATGATTTTTTTTCCCTGGTACTGGGGCTCAAACCCAGGACCTCATACATGCTAGTCAGGTACTCTACCATTGAACTATAATCACAGTTATTTTTATTTTATTTTGAGACAGGGTCTTGCTAACTTGTCCAGACTGGCCTTGAACTTGCAATCCTCCTATCTCAGCCTCCAGAGTAGCTGGAATTATAGGTGAGTGCCACAACACCCAGCTGTGAATATTTTTAAACACATATAACTACAGAAGTACAGAAACTTCATATATCCATCAAGATCTTTCTACATGTGTTGTATCTAATCCTTTTATGTATTTACCGACTACTTGAAAGCAAAACCTTAGCATTAGATCATCTTACCACTTCATACCTTAATATGCATCTCTAAACAATGTTAGTATTTGTCTAACATAAACGCAAAGGTGTTATCATACCTATCAAAATTAATTTTTTGGTATTATCTAATACTTAAACCAAAATCAGATTTTCCTGATAGTTTAAAATATTCTATCAGTTTATTTGAATTAGCATTCCAATAAAGTCCATGTATTACAGTTGTTTATTAGGTCTTAACTATCTTCTAATCTAGAGAAGTTCTCCTCACTACTAGTACTTCTTTCTCTTCTTTTTTAATACCATTGACTTGTTGCAGACTGAGACAGTTGTCCTATACAGTGTCCCACATTCTAGATATTACTGTCATTAACATGTTCTTCTCACCCCCATATTCACTTCAAGTAAGCTTTAGAGCAATGCTGCCCACTCGAACATTCTGTGATGATAGAAATATTCTACCTGCATTAGCTAGTACATAGTCACTAACCACATGTGGCTATTGAGCACTTTGAATTTGATTAGTGGAAGTGAGGAACCGAACTTTAAATTTATTTAATTTTGGTTCATTGAAATAATTACACATGACTACCATATTGAACAATGCAGCTCTAGTAGCTTGATTAGATTAGATTCAACTTGAACTTTCTTAGTGAAAGTGCTTCATAGGTGCATCCTATGAATCATGCAGAGGGGTATTTGATGTTACCTATAGTGATGTTTAGTGATATTAGGACTGATCCTGCTCATGGAGAGTTTTCCCAAAGGATATGATTTTAACAATAACCTTCTAAAAAATATAAATTTCATCTTTATGCAGTTTGTTAAAACCAATGAAAGAACCCAGTGCAGTTCATTGAACTCTTATACATTCAGAGTAAAAGTCAAAAAGGCAAAATGTGTTCTGTATATCAGCCTGTGAAAAAGCTAAATTGTGAAAGAACATTTAAAGAACATCTTTGGAGAAAGACAAATATAAAAGTTATTTCTTGGGTCTGGACCCTGGATCTGTGCCTAAAAATAAAACAAAACAATATCAGTGTTCTTGAAATGCATTATTGCTGAAACAATCAATTGTTCCATATACTTGGATCTTTCTTTCTTCCTTCTTTTTCTCTTCTACAGGCATTTTTTTCACAAATACTGATGAATAACAACTCACTTTTGAAGTTCAGTGTACTAGTGTTTTTCACACTTGCTAATGAATAATTCACCAACTCCAAAGATTTTAGGGCCTAAAAAATTAGTCCACTGAGTCCAGACATAAATAAATGTCTTAAAAAAGGAATCGAAGTTCTTTTAAAAATAATCACTTATGGAATATAGCTGCCTTTCAAGACCACTAGCTCTAATAAGGAGGTATGACTGTGATGGAGAGAGAAGGCCCTCTTTCCTTGACTGTGCCTCAACAGATAACGCAGGTGGCCCTATCCTTGTAATTGATGCGGAACTGATAGCAGGTTAGAGGGCTCAGAATGCACTGAGCAGTGACTCTAAAACCTGATTTGATTACCCTTTCAGATGTTGAAGAAAGCCACAGGCTCTCTTCCCAGAACAATGCATATTTGCACATGTAGGAAAGTTTGCCTATCATTTCAGGGGTGTTGGGGCCCCAGAGATAGCCATGGATCACAGAACAAAACAAAAACAAACACAAACACAAACAAAAAAACTCTACCCTGAAAGTGGAAGTGGCAGACATACTTACATGGATACTTTTTTGGGATGCAGTACATAAAGCATGGCCCAAAAAGCTGAAGAAGTCAGTTCTCGCTCCTTTCTATATTCCCAGATTCATCCTTTCTATTGTTTTATATTTCCTGTTTGTTTAGGTTTTAGGTTCCTCTTTACTTCTCTACCTCAGATCCCCTCGCCAGAGGCAAATATTATTATTAGCAGTTTCTTTTTTCTTTCTTTTTTTTTTTTTTGCGGTGCTGGGGATTGAACCCAGGGCCTTGTAGAGTGGGAGGCAAGCACTCTACCAACTGAGCTATATCCCCAGCCCTATTAGCAGTTTCTATTGTACTTTTTCAGGAATATTTTGAGCATATATGAACACAATATTCTCCTCTCTCAAAAGGCAGCATAGCATACACAGTTTTGTTTCATGCTCTTTTTCTTAGTTTTATATTTTAGAGATTATTTACTGTTAGGACTTATAGCTCTGTCCAATTTTTTTCCATGCTGTGTAGTAGTCCATCTTGTGACTAACTCATAATTGATTCTATCAGATCCTGCTTAATGAACATTTAGTTGGTTCCTAATATTTTTTAACTATGAATACTGGTGCAGCATATGTCTTTGTGTTTTTGTGAAAGCATTCCTATGGGATAAATTTCTAACAGTGGAATCACAGAGCCAAATTAAAATTTTTGAGAGACATTATCAAATTGCTCTCCTAAGAAATTATATGAGGTAGGCAGAATAATGGCTTACAAAGATGTACATAATCCCTGGAACCTGTGAATATGTTACCTTACATAATAAAAGGGAAATTAAGGTTTCAGATGGAATTAAGTTTGCTAATCAGCTATTATAGGGACCTGATCTGGATTATCTGACTGACTCCAATGTAATCATAAAGATCCTCAAAAATGGAAGAGAGAACCAGAGAGATATGGCAGCATGAAAAGACTTAGCTTGATGTTGCTGAAGATGGAGGAAGGGAGCTTGTAGCCAAGGAATATGGGCAGTTTTTAGAAGTGGAAATGCAAGGAAACAGAAGAGGCAAGGAATGCAGCCCTGCTGATACCTCAGTTTTAGCTCAGTGAGATCCACAAAATTGGAAGATAATAAATTTGACCCAAAATTTGAAGTAATTTGATATAGTAACCAGAGAAAACAAATACATGTATTTACACTTCAACAATGTATTTCTCCATACCCTATCCATTAGTACCTTAAAAAAAAAGTTTCTTCCCTTCATATGAATACTATTATTTGAAAAGAAATGTTTATAATTTTGTATCTTATAATTAGTTTTTAGTTAAAAGGAAAATCTCAGTCATAATTATCAGATTGTCACATTCTTGTTCTTTTCAAATTTGCACTTTGGCAGATTCTCATTTGGAGCAAGGTTTAATTTTCTCATCTGGGGCCAGGATGTGAGCAGGATGTACTGATCATTTCTGCAGTGCTGATGTCACTGCTGATCAAGGTGCACTGCAGAAACACTCTAGGAACAGAAGTGGTTGGTTCATTAAGATCTGTTTGCTGCCACCAAGATGTGCCTATACAATTAATGAAGGCATTCTTCTGAAGTGGTGACTGTCCAATCCTTTAATGGCTTTGCTTGACCTCTGATAGAGGTAGCAGATTCACACTGATTAATTACTTTGTAAGATAGACTAGAGTCATTATGTATGTAGCAACTTCCACATCTCCATGGCATCTGGGAGTTGAAGATGACCTTGGTGGGGGAAAGTGAGTATAAATAAATATGTTTAATTTATACTAATATAAATTAAATATATTCTCTATTGATTCATTGAATATCCCCACAGCAAACTAGCAAAAGCAGCTGCGCATGATTGCTTCTCATTTGACGTATTTAACTTGCCCTGATGTGGTGAGAACACCACTTATCCATGCAACTAACCCTTACAGACTGTAGATCATCAGTACACTTATAATCTATTTCAAGATATTTATTGAGCATCTGCAATGCAAATTACTCAGAATTCAAACACTTAGCTCTGTAGATTATGGGGATAAAGAGTAATCAGCAATCACAGGAACAAATGTGACACTACTATTGTGGGAATTGGTCCAAAGGGAATATAGATAAATATCTTGTAGTAGTAAGACTCTACCTTATCAGAGAAAGCAGAAGAGAGAGAACTGAGTGAGATCTGGAAATCTGTGTACGTATGTTAATTAATACCTACATTGGCTGACACCCCTAGATAAAGGATACAGAGTGAGGAAAACAAAGGACCTAGAAAAACTGCTTGGCCATGTAGAATAGGATGCACTGAGACAAGAAGAATGGTCAGAGAGCTGGAAGGAAACCAGAACAGGTTTGGGTCATGAAATCAAGTAGAGTACAATTATATCAAGAGTTAAAGATTAGAAATAGCATATGATGGGATGGGCAGTGTGTCTATAGGGATCAGTAGGAAGTTCATGTTTTAGGGGCAGTGATGTGGTAGGTCATACCTCAAATATAACCGTTCTCTTTATTAGTTGTGTAGCCTTCGGCAAAGGATTATTTGGCTTTAGATTCTGCATCTGTAAAATAGGGATAACAACATCTCCCTCAGAGTTATTGTGAGAATGAAATGAATTACATACCATGTGACCAGCTCTTTGTAGATCCTCAATAAAGATTGATTTTCCCCTGCCTTATATCTCTAGTTATTTATTCATAAATCTGTTTTTATTGTCAGCCTCCTTGATATGTTAGTATTGGTGTTGGTGACTTCATCACAGGTCTTATACCAGTGAGCTGTTGTAAGGTAACAAATCAGATCTCTGTATATAGGGAGCCAGGCATCCACCTATGTGTCTCTTGGTATGGGGGTTGCGGGGAAACTTACAGAGCATACTAGGAATCAGAAGAGTAAACAGTACATCATCTTCACACTGAGTTTTTCCCTTCCAAGAAAGGAAATGTCAATGACCAAAATGAAGACCCAATTCTCTAGGGACATTTTTCTGTACCATTTCCAATTCCATAAATTTCCGACGCAAAATATTCATGATAAATGATTACACAACTTAAGTGTTTTTGTTGTTGTTTTCAGAGATAGCATTGGTCCTCCCAGATTTTTTGGATTGGCTAGAAGTGACCACTTCTCCCTTCCTTCATTTTTGTTTATCAGATACAATGAATGGGGAAAAAACATGATTTCCTTTACCAGTTCAGAACTCTGCCTGTCATCTCTGACAGATTTTTACAATATAATTGTGGGTGTATTGTCACTAAAGCAAATAGGGACAGCAACAAACAACACACCATGTTTCTGAATTCCCCTTTTTATTCCCCCAAATCTAGCTAAGTTAAGGCAACAATGAGAGAAATCCTGGGCTGGAAAGTCCAGACACATTTTATCTTGAAGGACACTGGCTTTCTCTTATGCACTCTGGGAACTAGGGTGAGTGTTAATCTGAGAAAGCTACTTTTTTGCATGTTCACCAGGACAGTTGCTCCTTGGGATTGCTGGTAATAAAAGCAAACTAAGCAAGCTAATGTGATTATGTCATTGTTTCTGCAGTCTAACATAAAACCCCTCTCTGAGTGGGGACATGCATGGAACTGAGGGTACTGTGGGAAAGATACATTTCACTCATCCAGCTGTCTGCCACTGTACACAACATCTTGAGGGAGAGAGGCACTGCTTAGCAAAGCACCATGAGGAATGGAGGTGCTATCAGGCTTTTTCCACTCAACTCTTATTGGAAGGGTCGCTGATTTCTTGTAAGCTTCTTAAAAAGCAAACGAGTACCTTCAAGGACAGGCAACTATATTAAATTGGAATTGCTAAAAGAAATTCCAGGGCCTGGGGGTGGTAACTACTAAAAGTGTTTAGTACTTAAAATATATCGGAGCTATGATTTCATTCCACTGTTAGAAAGGAAACCGCAAACATTTAAACAAAGTGATTGGGGCCATACAGAGAGTTGATGGAAAGAAACTAAAGCTCTAAACACCTGAGCCGGGTCCCGCAGCAGCACACAGCTGGTCACCGCAGTTAACTTGCCTCCCGGGAAGCCGCGCCCCGCCCACGCGTTGGGGGCGGTGTACCGGGCCTCGCTCGCGTTCCAGGGTCGAAGGTTGAGCGTTTGAGTGTCCATGGCAACGCGACGCTTCCGCCTTCTGGAAGCTTAAGCTCCAGCGCCGGTTTTGAGAGACCGGTCCCGGTGGGAGGGACCCGGGCTGGGAGGGTCTGATGGGGGATCAAGGGGGTGGGGGGCTAGGGAAGTTTTTGGGAACACTTGCCCCAGAGGTTGAGATAAACTAAGAAAAATTGGTTCAAGACCCAGCACAAAGGATCTTATCATTCCAGTCCTTTCGCCCGCGCAGGGAACGATGCCTCTGGAGGCGGTGGTGGAGCTGCAGATCCGGGCGGTAAGAGATCAGCAAACCTCTGCTCCTTAACCCCAAGTCAGACTCTCTTAAATGCCCCCCTCCCCCCCGCCGTAGTTTTCATCACCCCTCTCTCTCTCTCACACACACACACACACACACATCATTTTCTTTTGGGACAGATCGTACCTTTGTCCCTGAGGTTTCTCTGTATTTGTATTCCTGGACTTCCTAACCTTTAATTCAGATTAACCTATTCCGTTTTTTTTCCTTTCAAAACCAATGTTTCTTAGCTTCATTCTGAATGTTTGTTGTTTTTAAACAACACTGCATTAAGTCCAAGTAGGATTTTCTTTTTTCAGGGTAAAGATTTGTGAAGTTTATAAAACTTCTCCTCTACATAACCATGGCATAATTTTTAAAAAGCCCCAGTACTTCCTGATAATTTGTCACATTTATGAGCCAACCAAATATTAACTATTTCCCCCTAGGATGACTTTGGTTTGCTAATTCAAAAAGGGAAATCAGTAAACAAATGTTCTAGAATTACCCACCACATCCATCCTACAATGAGGTGTTAGGGAAGGAGGACAGTCTTTCTTCTGTTTCCATTTTCCCATTCTTCTGGAGTTAGTGACAGACTGACATGCAGCTTTGTCTCCAAGCAGCTAGGGACTTCTCTGCTGGCTACCATTAGATTATAAGGCTAACAGGACCTGCTGTGGAATCTGGCTAGCTTCCATACAATTGGCAAATGCTAAGGTTTTATCATACATGCAGCTGTGAAACAAAGGTAATAAAATTTTCCTGGTTTTGTTCCATTTTGCTGACAGAAAATAAGGCCAGACCATATCAATTGTGCTTTATTAATTGCAAGCTCTCAAAACTGCAGAAGTGAAGGATCTCTGGAGAAGTCAAATGGTATTTCTCACATACAGGCAAAAATTATGTTTTCATCTCTTACATTATTGGTTAATTTTATTTTGATTTTAAAAAGGCATTCCTCAGTGCACAATTAACAAAGAAATCAGTTGTCTACTCTATGGTACTTAAGATGTCCCAGAAAATCAGGTGAATTGATCTGTGCTTTAAAAGCCAGCAAACTCAGATCCCAGCAGCTAAAACAGGGAATTTCAGAAGTATAACTACAAACCAGAAGGTAAGCCCCAATATTCAGACTTATGGACACTGCAAGAGGAAATACAATTGCTTTCAAATATCTGGCCTAAATATTGCTGCAGTTACAATGAAGGACCTTCCTAAGGTTAAACAACAAACCCAAAACCACTTAAGAGATTCACAGTTTGGCTGATTCAGCAAATGAAGAGGTAGTCCATGTTCAGAGTATTGTTGAAATGTCAATTATTTTATTTGGGAGTAGCTGTTCTTCTTTTAGTGTGCCTCTCACTCTCAGAAAGTTTATGCTCCCCACCCCCAGTCAGAACTTATTTCTCTATCACAGTCATTCTCCAGGTTCCTTTCTGCGTCTCTTATGCTAAAGTCCATAATCCTTTCTATTCATAAATGCCAAAATAATTGGTCATTATTATCTGAAGACACTAGTTCCATAAGTAGGTTTTCTTTTCAGGTATAGCAGCATTTAAAGCATACATTTCTTTTTAGGTCAAAAAATAATGAGTAAAGTCTACCACACATTTGGTGGTCTTTGGTCTTACGTTCTGGGGAGGCAACATGGATAAACAACTTTAAATGTAAAGATCAATGTAAACAGAAATTTAGGGCTTTTACATTCTGTTTGACATAACAGCAAGCTCCCCTGATGAATCCAAGTTAAATAATGTTATGTAAAGTATCCTGTATATAGGAAAATGGGATTCCATTTATAAAACTATAGTATACAGGGTCATCCTCATCGTATATATGAAAAAGCTTATGCATGTACTTTGAAAAGAATCACATTATTTTCCCATTTTTTATTACTGGATAGAGGAATGTTATTCCTTATTCAGATGATAGGCAGCAGAGTCTCATCTCCTGCCATGCTGGTCATTGACATAATATGTGGTTGGTCTACCCCCTAAACTCTCAGTTCCTCTGACTTTCCCCAGCAACTTAGCTTCTCTGTCCTCTGTTGTGCCATACTATTGGTTGCCAACAGAATTACACATGAAACCAGAGTCTCATACTTACTTTTCTGTGGGCACCTTAGACATGCCCACCTCTTAAGTGTTTAAGTAGTTCTTGATTTGTTCTCTAAATGTTAAAAAACAGTATTAGAGAATAGTGGGAAATAAATATTTAAGGACCCTTTGAAAGGGCATAGGGAGAGAAGATAAAGTTCTGTAATCGTCTTTCTCACTGTCCAGTCCACAAAGATGGAAGAGATAATAAAGTAAAAAGGCTTACCAAGAAAATCAGGATTAAGAAGAAATCTCCCTGATCATGGCAACAAGTCTTCAGGGAATACACTAGAAAAATCTGTGTCTTAGACTTTTAAAATGCTATTTAAAGTCTAACACAGAAAAAGAACTAGGATTAGTATACAACTTATCTGTACGTATATGGAATGAAGATCGTTTTTCTCAAAATTCAATTAACAAGTGATATGTTAACTTACAGGATACTATACAACACAAATTCTACTGTCAAACTTTTAAAACCAGCAATGGTTTAACCACCCCAGCTTGGTTTCTTTGCAGTTGTCCTGGATATATAAACAGTTGAATAAATATACAATAGTTTTTTGGGGTGTTTTTTTTTTTTTTTTTTTTTTTTGCTTCCCTTAATGTGGCTGTCTTCAGTAAGGCTAGCACGTGCTCTGGCCTAGCAACACATCAAGATGGTGGGATACCTGAAATCCTAAGAAAGCCTGAAATGTCTAAGAGGGGCAAGTGGGATGGTGGCTGGTTTAGGCTGGCATCATCAAATGTGGAAACCTTCAGCTCTCCTGGTGCCATAATCAATGAGATGGTGTCATTGTTGATTCCACAGTATAAAGAGGACCGGAGCATTGTGGGGTGAGAGCCAGCAATAGTCCACGATGCTGTACTGCATGTAGCCCAGAAAAAAGCCAAAAGCCACATCGGTAACATTGTGCCTCCCCAGCATGACCCTGGAGAGACCCAAGATGAAGGCCCACAGTACCACCAGCACCCTCAGTGGAATGGCCAGTACCAGGTGCTTCAGGATGAACCGGGACACCAGGGAGGCCCTTGTGGCATGGCCCGAGGGAAAGGAGTACTTGTCCACCGAGAGAGTGACAAACATGTCCATCTGATTGTGGGCCGGTCGGCGCCTGCGGACCAGCCCTTTGATCAGGGCCACCACCAACAGGTCCAACAGCAGGGCGAAGAGTAGGTTCATCAGCACCTCGCGCCCGGCCCAGCTGTCGCTCCTGTACAGGCAGTAAAGGGTGCCCAGCAGCCAGGTGATGCCGTGTCCTGAGATCTCCAGCAGCTTCATAAGGGGCCTCACGCTGCCCCAAGAGGAGCTCTCCCCTGCACACACCCCCAGCTTCTTGGACAGCCACAGGTCGATGGCCAGCAGGGAGCGCAAGGCGATTCCTAGGAAGGAGGGGTTCAGGTCCATGCGGTCCTCCTCGGGCAGTGTGGGAGGGGGCGCCTGTGAGGGGCCCGCGGCGGTCAACGGGAAGGAGCCGCGTCGGTGCACCGGGCTCTCGGATGCACGCAGCCGGGCGCAGGTGGGGTCGACGCCCGAGGCGCGGCTGCTGAGCAGGGACTGGAACTCGAACCTGCCGCCGCTGCCGCTGCCGCTGCCGCCATGGGCCGGGCTGCCAGGACTGCTGCTGTTGCTCGAGGCGGAGGCGCTCAGCGGCCGTCCCTCGACGCTCCTCCGGGGGCTCGCCATCGCGGCGGGCGGCCCGGACCCCGGACCCGGCGTGACTAGAGAGAGGCTTCCAGGCCCTGCAGCCTCTTCCGCTTCCGCACAGCCATCCTGGAGGGGCGGGGAGAGGAGCCGGCGAGAGCGCGATTGTGACACCTGGCGGAGACGTGGGAGGGAATTGGAATTTCCAATATGAAATCGCAGAGAACAGGGGAGGATGTTGATGCTGGGAGGTCAGGTGAGGGAGTAAGGTAATGGGGACCATTTCAGGGGCCCTGGGAAGCTAGGAGGAATATAGCCCTATTAAACAAAACAAATTCTGCTTGTTCTTTTTATTCTCCTTTTTAAGATTTCTTGCCCAGGAGTGTTCCTACCAGACAAGCAAGATGTGTACCTCGGGGTTTACCTTCTGAATCAGTACGTGGAGACAGCCTGCTTTCCCTCGGTGTTCCCTATTGTGATTCAGCAAAACTTGAGATTTGAAAAGGTGATCTTGACTTTCTCATTGTATTTTGCTATCTGAAGGTAATCTAATAGTTCTTGTGAAGTTTTCTGTAAAAACATTACCCAAAGTCACTTAAGTATAGTGCAAAACTACAGTCAGCCTTGAAGAAAAATCACAGTTGAAAAACTTGCTTTTGCTTCGCAGGTCCCACTAAGTTCTGTCAATCTAGTGCTAAATACCCTGGTCAATGTTTTCTATTCTTGGAACTCCCCTGACATTTTCTAACTGGAGCAGAGAGCGCATTTCTGAATGTTCTTGCAGGGGCCAGAATTGCATTACATTTATGAAAGAGATTATTAATAAATTGCAGGCCTTAGCAAAAAACTTTTTAAATGGGGAAAAATAATGAAAGACTACAACCAAATCAGTTAAATTTTGTAACCAAAATCCTGTAAGGAGACAAGAAGGCTCTTCTGATTTATTTAAGTCATACCTTGTTTATGTAGCTACAGTGATAAGGCTAGATTCCATTGCAGTGAATACAATCATGACATAAGTAGCCCAAACAGTACCCACCCACTTCCTACCTCAGTATTTAAAAGAACATTCATTTGATTACTATGCAGTCACTGGCAATCCCCTAAAGTTTTTGTTTTGCATTTGGAGATGGAATCAGTTTTAACCTTAATAAGGCTAATGATTTTTCTCTAAACAGTGTCACTGAGATCTTTTGGGCAAGCGAAGTCTCTAGGGTAGATCTGAGAGATGGTGCCCAGAAAGTGACCTGTTTTGACCTGAAGATGGGAGAGATGATGAAGATTGATTCACTGAAGGGTCAGGGTTGTATGCAATATATTTGTAAATCACAGCCTATTAATTTAAGTAAAAATATGCTAAACTGGATAAAAAGAAAGAAATTGCTATTATCCTAGAACATACAATCAGAACCCAAAGGAGCCTATTTCTCACATTCAGATGTTGAAAGTGATAAAAATGAAGCCATTTTTTCCTCCCAAGAATTTTCATGTTAGTTTTATCAATTTTCAATTTAATCTGTAGAAAATGTTAAAAATCTTTTTATAAGAAGCCCAAGGATACAAAAAGAAACCTAGAATGATCAATCTGTAAATGACCTTGGGGTGGGTCATTTAGTTCAACCCCCTTGATTTGTTTAAAAAAAAAAAGGGAATGAGTCTTTGAGTCACATTTCAGATGCCACTATTGTTCTGTTGAAAAGGTGTACATTTGATATTACTAGTCAAATATATCATAGAACCATTTTTTCTTTTTATAAGATGAAATTAATTTTCCTCTTGTATGAGTTGTTTGAGTTCAGTGTAGCTTTCTCCTAGTCAATTCCAGCTTTTTCTTTTATCTGTTCACTTCTCTTGCTTCAAATACTTGCAAGTATTGACAACATTTTCTCTTCCTCGTACCTTCTGTGTAATGCAGAATTGAATATTTTAAAGTATTTGAATAAACAAATTCCTCATGAAAAATTCATAAGCCATTGTGTTTGAAGTTTGTGTTGATCATTTACTCAAGATCACACTTGAGAAAATGCTCAGATATGGGAGTATTCATTTCCCAGGGCTGGTATACAAAAATACTACAAACTGAGTGGCTTAAACAACCAAAGCATGGTGTCTTACAGTTCTGGAGGCTAGCAGTCTGAGAGCAGAATATTGGCAGGGTCATGTTGCCTATGAAGGCACTAGGGAAGGATCTTTTCTCGACTTCTCTCCTAGCTTCTGATAGTTCCTTGGCTTTTGTCAGTGTAACCTCAAGATTGACATGGCTATTTGTTCTTTATGTGTGCATGCTGTTTAAAAAATTGGGGGGCAAGTCCAGTGCTTTAAGTAAACTGAAGCCCAATGTAAACTGTAAAGTGAAGCTAGAGATTTTACCAATTAGAAGCTGTCAACTATCCTCTTACCTAGAGACTTTCCCAATCAGAAACTAACCATTCACCAGGGCCTTTCCACTCCATCAATCAAATATATTTTCCTTGTTTTATTTCCATGTCACTTATAAAAGCTCTCTGCCCACTTTGTAGCAATGAACTCTCTGAACCTCTTCTGATTGAGTGCTGCCTGGTTCATGAATCATTCTTTGCTCAAATAAACTCTTGAATTTATTTTGTATAAAGTTTTTCTTTTAATCCTTCCTGTGCTCAAATATCCCCTTTTTGTAAAAACACCAATCATATTGTATTAGGGATCCAACCTATTCCAGTGTGACTTCATTCTAGCTTAACAATTAGGTAATGACCCTATTTGGAAATAAGGTCATATTCTGAGATACTGGGGTTAGGATTTCAACATATGAATTTTGGGGGACATAATTAAACCCATAACAATAGTGAAGGAGGATGCAGTTATTGAAATAATTTAGGTAAAAAAATTACATTTGCTTAATAAATCTAAATCAGTAAGACAAAAATGAATTACAGGGAAACAGTCTCCCATTTTTATTCTTAAAACAGATCTGGCTTTGGATCCAAGAGCAGATTTTTAGCAATTTTAACATCATTTAAACAAAAACTCTAAAGCTTGCAATCAAGGTCTACTGCAAAATATTTGTTTTCCACAGGGTTCTAGAATTTACTAGGAGAAGGCTTTTATTTGATATGCCTTTTATTTTAGTCCTATCCCAGAGCCTTTACTGTTAAGGACAAAATATGCAGATTTGACAATGACTAAATACAGCACAGTGTTTTTCTTGTGCTTCATGATAAACTTAAGAGGCTCTCTCTCCCCCACCTCTGGATTCTGTGAGGGTGTAACTGCTAATAGTGAGCTTTTGTGTGTGTGTTACACATAGGCAGAATTTCTATTTTAATGTTACATCTTATTTTAATTAATTGCTTGGGAAGAGAAGTCATTCAGTTAACATTTAATGGGTATCTGTTGTAAGTGCAGTGTTTTCATAAGTACTCAAGACTTGGGTTAATGTAAGTTGTACTTTTAGCAACAAAAGAACTAGGTCAAATTAAGGACATTTTAAGCATGTGGTAGATTTAGCTAACTCAGATTTCCTTGCATGTGCTATTGTTCTGTTAATTCGTTTTTGTTCTGTAGTCCTATGTTGATCTTCTTAAAAGTGTGTTTCTCTTGAGTCCTAAAATATACGACTGGATTTTACCAAATAACATCATAATTATTATGAAGAAAATTATCTACAGTTTCTATAAGTACCTATTAATAAAACTTAAAAATTTTTTCCCCATTTTTTTCTCTGCAGGTATTTGAAAATGCAATAGATCCTGGAGCTGTAGCAGAACTTTTAGAAAGTAAGTACTCATTAAAGAAAAAAAAGAAGCCAGGCGCGGTGGTGCATGCCTGTAATCCCAGCGGTTTGGGAGGCTGAGGCAGGAGGATTGCAAGTTCAAAGCCAGCCTCAGCAACTTAACGAGGCCCTAAGCAACTCAGTGAGACCCTGTCTCTAAATAAAATACAAAAATAGGGCTAGGGATGTGGCTCAGTGGTGGAGTGCCCCTGGGTTCAATTCCTAGTACCAAAAAAAAAAAAAAAAAAAAGATTATTGCGTGTAATTCACAGGTATAATATTCTGCTACTTGCTACTTTCTAAACTGTGATACTTCCATGTTTGATCCATGTTTACATTCAAGAGACCTTATGGTAAATTTTGAATCATGTTTTTGATCCTATTACAAACCTTTTTCCAAATATAGATGGGATTTGCTAGATGGTAAAATTGTTTGGTTGTTTATAAATATTAAGTGAGAAATCCTATGCCCATTAGTAATCACTCTCTATTACCTGCTAACCCTCCCAGCTGAATGTCATCACCCATCTTTCTATCTGTAGATTTGCTTATTCTGGAAATTTCATGTAAATGGGATTACACAATATGTGGTCTTTTGTGATTAACTTCTTTTGCCTTGCATAACATTTTCAAGATTCATTCATGTACAGCCTGTGGCAGTACGTCATTTCTTTTTATGGCCAAATAGGATTCCATTGTATTACCACACTTTGTTTTCCAATTCATCAGTTGGGTTGTTTGCACTTTTAGACTATGATGAATAATGATGCTATGTACATTTGTGTATAAGTTTTTGTGTGGACATATATTTTCTTATCAGTCTTTTTTAAAAAAAATTGAGTTGTAAGTGTTCCTTATGTATTCTATATGTAAGTCCCTATCAGATATATGATTTCCAGTTATTTTCTCCTATTCTTTGGGTTGTCTTTCATTTTCTTGTTGGGATTCTTTGAAACAAAATTTTTAAATTTGGTGAATTTCAATTTGTTTTTCTTCCAATGCTTATACTTTTGGTGTCATGTCTAAGAAACTATTGTTTAATTCAAGTTCACAAAGATTTACACATAAAAGTTTTATAATTTTAACTCTTACATTTGGGTCTGTAATCTATCTTCTGTTGATTTTTGTGAATGGTGTGAGATATGGGCTATTTTCATTATTCTGCATATGGATATCCATTTCTCTTAACACCATTTGATACAGACTGCAAAGACTTTTCTTTACCTCACTGAAGTATCTTGGTACCCTTATTGAAAACCAAGTTACTATAATGTGAGAGTTTATTTTTAGACTCCCCATTCTGTTCCACTGATCCATTTGCCTATTGTTGTTATGCCAACATGCAATCTCAATTACTCTAGCTTTGTGGGAAGTTTTGAAATCAGGAAATATAGGTCCTCCAGCTTTCAGATTTGTTTCTTTTTTCAAGATTTTTTTTTTTTCTAATTGGGGTCACTTCAGTTTTCATATGAATTTTAGAATCAGCTTGTCACTTTCTGTGAAGAATCTAGCTGGGATATTAATAGGAATTTCATTGAATCTGTAGGTCAATTTGGGGACTATTGCCATCTTAACAGTATTAAGTCTTCTAATCATGAACATGGAATGTGTTTCCATTTATTTAGGTCATCTTAAGCTTATTTTCAATGTTTTATAATTTTCAGTGTATAATTCTTGCATTTCTATCATTAAATCTTAAGTATTTTATTTTTTGATTCTATAAATGATATTTAAACACTTTTCCATTTTCAGATTGTTTATACATTTCAGTGTATAGAAATGCAGCTTAGTCACTGATATTATATTCTGCAAACATGCCAAACTCATTTACTGATTCTAGTTTTTTATTTATTTATTGTGATTTTCTGCCCACAAAATTAGGTTATCTACAAATGGAAATAGTTTTACTTCTTCCTTTACAGTCAGTCTGCATTTTATTTCATTTTCTTGTCTAATGGCCTGTTTAGAGTTTATAGTACACTATTGAATAAAAGCAATAAAAGAAGCCTCCTTTTCTTGTTCCTAATGTTTGGGAGAAAGCATTCAGTTTTCACCATTAACGTGATGTTACATATCAGTTTTTCATAGATGCCCTATATTAGGTTGAGGAAGCTTCCTTCTAGTCCTAGTTTATGGATTTTTTTTTTAAATATCTTTTAATTGTCAGTGGATTTTCATTTTATTTATTTATTTTTATGTAGTGCTGGGAATCAAACCCAGTTCCTCACACATGTGAGGCAAGCTCGCTACCACTGAGCTGCAATGCCAGCCCTAGTTTATAGATTTTTTTTAATAAGTACTTATAATTTTTATTTTGAATTAGCCTTCACTTTTTTAAACATAAGTTTAATTTCTCCTGGCAGCATCGGGACTCAGTCATTCTTTTTTTTTTTTTTTTTTTTTTGCGATGCTGGGGTTGAACCCAGGGTCTTGTGCTTGTGGAGGCAAGCTCTCTACTGAGCTATATCTCCAGCCCTGGGCTCAGTCATTCTTGGTATAGTTTTCCATTTCTACAACACATCCACGTGGTTCCAGCAGTGTCCAGAGATAAGAACTTAAGGGCATCTCTCCTGCCGAGCAGGCTGTGCTTCCCATTTCCCCATTACTTTCTTTTAACAGGACATTTAGACATTTACCTGGGAACTTAAAGTAACTGCTTCTGTCACAGCATGAGCTCCTGGAAATAGTGACTGCTTACTTCAAGCCTAACAATTACAACTCCTGAGGCAAATCTATATGGATAATGCTCTGAAGTCAATAAAGCATTAGTCCATGGTTCCCTTTTCTCTACATTCTTTCCTGTCTTCCTCTTCCTACTCTCCCTGACCTGTGTGTGTGTGTGTGTGTGTGTGTGTGTGTGTGTGCGCGCACGCATGCCTTTGGGCATGCCATGTATCCCCAGGGTCTGTAAATTCTAAAAACTCTTTGACTTGCCCAATGTGATGCCGTACACCTGCAATCCCAGCAGCTCAGGAGACTGAGGCAGGATTGCAAGTTGAAAGCCAGCCTCAGCAACTTTGGGAGCTCTTAAGCAATTTAGATCCTGTATCAAAATTTCAAAAAAGTAAAAAATGAACTGGGGATGTTGTTCAGTGGTTAAGCACCTCTGGATTCAATCCCTGGTACCAAAACAACAAACAAGAAAAAAGTCTTAAACTTTCAGACTGTGGTTGTGTTGTTGAAACTGCGCCTGCAATTCAGCTGATGACACTGAGGAAGCCCGCAGTGTTCTCTTGCGTGTGGATAAGTTTTTTTTTAATGACAAAAGAATGTTAAACTTTATCACATGTTTTTTTCTGATCATGTGCTTTTTAATCCTTTATTTTGCTTACATATTAATTTATTTTCAGACATTAAGCCAACTTTACATTCCTCGAGTAAATTTTACTTGGTGATGGCACACAGTCCTTTCTATTTTTTGCTTTATTTGGTGTTCTAGTATTGTGTTGAGGATTTGGGGATCTATAGTCATAGAGAGATATTGGTCAGTAGTTTTATTTTCTGATGATATGTTGGTCTGGTTTTGGTAATACTAGCCTCATAGAATAAGTTGGGAAATGGTTTTTCCTCTTTAATTATTATTAATTCTTCTTTAAACTTTTGGTAGAATTCACCAGTGAAGTTATGTGGGCCTGAACTTGTCTTTCAGCTGTTTTTCAGTTACAAATTTAATCTCTCTGCTTATTGTAGGTCTCTTCAATTTTTCTATTTTTTCTTGAGTCAGTTTTGGTAGATTATGTCTTTCTAGGATTTTTTCCACTTCTTTAAGTTACCTAATTTGTTATCATTAAGTTATTACAATTCTTTTTATTTCTATAAGATCAGGAGTAATGTCCTCTCTTTCATTTCTGATTTTAGTAATTTGAATCATTCTTTTTCTTAATGAATTTAACTAAAGGTTTCTCAGTTGACTTTGTTGACTTTTCTAAAGAACCAACTTTTGGATTCATGGACTTCATTGTTTTTCTGTTCTTTATTTTATTAATTTCTTCTTAATCTTCATTATTTTCTTCCTTCTGTTTGCTTTAGGTTTAGTTTGGTCTTTGATTCACCCAGTGTATTAATATGAAAGGTTCATTGGTAGATAACCAACACATTGTTAATCTTTTTTGAGGGTTACTGGGGATTGAACTCAAGGGCAGTGGACCACTGAGCCACATCCCCAGCCCTATTTTATATTTTGTTTAGAGATAGGGTCTCAATGAGTTGCTTAGCACCTCACTTTTGCTGCACATTCTTAATCTTTATGAACTTTTCAGTTCAGATTTATTCAGTTGAAAGAATTAGGACCAAAGTCACAGGTAATAGTGGAATCTCATAGAGAAAGAACCAGAAGTAAATGCTAGGTGATCTGAGGCAGTGCTGGAAATAGGACAGGATTAGGAGCAGGCTAGGCATTCTACCAACATACAAGGTGGATTAAAGAGTTTGAAATTAGGCATATAATAAGTCTTTGCTCACAGACAGTGTAGGCTAGAGGCCACTGAACAGATGTTCTGAAACAGATTGGTAGAACAGTAAAACAGTGGTTCAGAAAACCAGGTATATAACAAATAGAAAATCTACAGGAATCAAAGGTTACCAAAAGGTCTAATCATCAGAAACAATAAGTGAAATTTTGAAGGAGTTGATGGGAAGTGGGCATGCTCAAAACTCACAGCATCTAGAGAAAACCTTGGTTCCTATTCATGCCATTCACTAAGACTGGAAAGGTAGGAAGAGGAGTTGGTGGGGGGAGTTTAACTTTGGACAGGTTGAGTTTAGAGTCTCAGTGTAAGATCTAAATAGAGGTGTTTCATTGCTAGCAGGAAATTAAAAGCTGTAGGTATTTTATAACATATCCTAATTAACTTGTTCTTTGGAAGAATGGAATTTTTCAGTGAAATATCTTGTGGTTAGGAGTATCAGCCCTGGGAACAGACTGCTTGGGTTCCAGTAGAGCTCTGTCACTATTAGCAATGTGACCTTGCTGTGCTTTTCTTTTTGAGATTTAGTTGTCTCAGTCTAAAATTAGATAGCTGTTATTGGACTCTTTGGGTTGTGGTGAGAATTAATTGAATATAAGGAATTTTGAACCTGAAGTAAATTAGGTGCTTAATGTTACTGTTGGAGTGATCGTTGACAAATATATAGTTCCCCTCCCATTTTAAAAGCCTAAAATTTCAGGCTTTCCTGTTTTTTAAGTTTCTTGGAATTTAAATTTTGTCCTTTTGCATTCATGTATTTTTCATATACAAAGTGAGAATTTACTTCTATTGCCTATTTAAAAATGTTTTCACTTCTAGTATTATTTTATGGGAATTATTATCTTTGTTGATTTTGTGTTGTTAAATCATTTCTTTTACACGATTACATATACATAGGGTAATACTGTCTGCTCAGTCTACTATCTTTCCTTCCCCCACCTCCTCCTGTCTCATTTTCCTCTACACTATCCATACTTCCTCCATTCTTTTTTCTTTTTTTAGAACCAGGAATTGAACTCAGGGACACTCGGCCACTGAGCCACATCCCCAGCCCTATATTGTATTTTATTTAGAGACAGGGTCTCACTGAGTTGCTTAGGGCCTCGCTAAGTTGCTGAGGCTGGCTTTGAACTCGCAATCCTCCTGACTCAGCCTCCCAAGTCGCTTGGATTACAGGCGTGCACCACCACGCCCGGCTTCCATTCTTTTCTTATCCCCCCATAAACCACCTCTGCATTATGTATCAGCATCTACTGATCAGAGAAAACATTCGGCCTTTGGTTTTTTGGGCTTGGCTTATTTCACTTAGCATGATATTCTTCAGCTCCATCCATTTACCAGGAAATGCCATAATTTCATTCTTCTTTATGGCTGAGTAATATTCCATTGTATATATATACCCTGGTTTCTTTATCCATACATCAATTGAAGGGCATCTAGGTTGGTTCCACAATCTAGCTCTTGTGAGTTGAGCAGCTGTGAACATAGATGTGGCTGCATCCCTATACTTTGCTGATTTTAAGACCTTTGGGGATAAACTGAGGAGTGGGATAGCTGGGTCAAATGGTGGTTCCATTCCAAGTTTTCTGAAGAATCTCCATACTGCTTTCCAGAGTGGCTACACCAATTTGCAACTCCACCAGCAATGTAAGAGTGTGCCTTTTTCCCCACATCCATGCCAACACTTATTATTGCTTGTGTTCCTGATAATAGCCATTCTAATTGGAGTTAGATGAAAGCTTAGGGTGGTTTTAATTTGCATTTCTCAAATTACTAGAGATGATGAGCACTTTTTCATATATTTATTGATCACTTGCAAATCATCTTCTGTGAAGTGTCTGCCAAGTTCCTTAGCCCATTTATTGATTGGGTTCTTTGTATTTTTGTTGTAAAGTTTTTTAAGTTCCTTATAATTTGGAGATCAGTGCTCTGTCTGAATTGTGTGTGGAAAAGATTTTTTCCCACTCTGTAGGCTCTCTTTTCACATCATTGATTGTTTCTGTTGCTGAGAAAAAGCTTTTTAGTTTGAATCTGTCCCATTTATTAATTCTTCCTTTTATTTCTTGTGCTCTGGTGGTCATGTTGAGAAAGTCTGATCCTAAGTCAACATGAAGAAGATTCAGTCCTAATATTTTTTCTATTTGGTGAAGGGTCTCAGGTTTAATTCCTAGATCCTTGATCCATTTTGAATTGGGTTTTGTACAGGGTGAGAGATAGAGGTTTAATTTTATTTTATTGCATATGGATTCCCAGTTTTGCCAGCATCATTTGTTGAAGAGGCTATCTTTTCTCCATTGCATGTTTTTGGCACCTTTGTCTAGTATGAGGTAACTGTATTTATGTGGGTTTGTCTCTGTGTCTTCTATTCTGTACCATTGGTCTACCTGTCTATTTTGGTGCCAATACCATACCGTTTTAGTTACTGTTGCTCTATAGTGGAGTTTAAGGTCTGATATTGTGATACCTCCTGCATCATTCTTCCTACCCAGCATTGCTTTGGCTATTCTGGGTATTTTGTTCTTCCAGATGAATTTCATGATTGCTTTCTGTATTTCTATGAGGAATGTCATTGGGATTTTTATTGGAATTGCGTTAAATTTGTATAGCACCTTTGGAAGTATGGCTATTTTGATTATATTAATTCTACCTAAGAACATGGGAGATCTTTCCATCTTTGAGGGTCTTCCTCAATTTCTTTCTTTAATGTTCTATAGTTTTCATTGTAGAGGTCTTTCACCTCTTTTGTTACCTCCCAAGTATACCTCCCAAGTATTTTATTTTTTTTTTTGAGGCTATTTTGAACGGAGTTGTTTTCCTCATTTCACTTTCAGATGATTCATCACTTATGTAGATAAATTAATTTGATTTATGTGTGTTTATTTTATATCCTGCTATTTTGCTGAATTCATTAATTAGGTCTAAAAGTTTCCTGGTGGGGTTTTTTGAATCCTCTAAATATAGGATCATGTTGTCAGCAAATAGTGACAGCTTGAGTTCTTCTTTTCCTATTTGTATTCCTTTCATTTCTGTGGTCTGTCTAATTGCTCTGGCTAGCATTTCCAGCACAATGTTGAATAGAAGTGATGACAGTGGACATCCCTGTCTTGTTCCAGTTTTTAAAGGGAATGCTTTCAGTTTTTCTCTGTTAAGATGATGTTGGCAGTGGGCTTAGCATAAATAGCCTTTGCAATGTTGAGGTATGTTTCTACCATTTCTATTTTTTCTAGTGTTTTGAGCATGAAGGGGTGTTGTATTTTGTCAAATGCTTTCTCAGCATCTATCGAAATAATCATGATTCTTAACCTTAAGTCTATTGATGTGATGAGGGGCTGGGGTTGTGGCTCAGTGGTAGAGCGCTTGCCTAGCACATGTGAGGCACTGGGTTCGATCCTCAGCACCACATATAAATAAATGAATAAAATAAAGGTCCATCAAAAATACACGTATATCATTTGTTTTAATTCATCTTTAAGATTTGAATTTTATTCTTGTCCTTATAGGTATTATAGATTGGCTCATTACTTCTAAATGTTTTTTTCTTTTTTTTTGTTTTTTTTTTTTAGAACCAGGGATTGAATTCAGGGACACTCAGCCACTGAGCCACATCCCCAACCCTATTTTGTATTTTATTTAGAGACAGGTCTCACTGAGTTGCTTAGGGCCTCGCTAAGTTGCTGAGGCTGGCTTTGAACTCGTGATCTTCCTGCCTCAGCCTCCTGAGTCTCTGGGATTACAGGCGTGCGCCACCGCGCCCGGCTCTAAATGTATTTTATACTCAATAATAAAGTTATATTTTATGTTTTAATTTATATAATTATTGCTACACAGTCTTAGGTAAGATAAACTTTTATGTTAATGGGTAGCAATTAGATTTTGAATTTTTAAGATGAAAAGTACATGGTTATTTTAATGGTCTATGAATACAATTTTTTAATTTTTAAAAGTTTATTTATTTTTTAGTTGTAGATGGACACAATATCTTTTTTTTATTTAGTTTTTTATTTTTTGTGGTGCTGAGGATTGAATTCAGTGCCTTACACATGCTAGGCAAGCACTCTACCACTGAGCTACAGCCCCAACCCTGAATACATTTTTTTTTTTGGCACTGCTGGGGATTGACCAGGGCCTTGTGCTTGCGAGGCAAGCACTCTACCAACTGAGATATATCCCCAGCCCCCTGAATACATTTTTAACAGACAAAATATTACATGTTTTGTCTGCATTTTTCTGGAGATGAAATGCTATTTTTATAACTCAGTTACTCTCATTTCACTCCCTTAATTTATTGACACCTGAGACACTGTTGGTGTGGCACTTATTTTTAATTATACTTGTTCCTTGATATCCATGGGAAATTAGTTCCAGGACCTCCAAGAATATCAAAATCCACAAACACTCAATTCCTTATATAGAATGATGTAGTGTTGACTTTTATAAACTTTGCCCACCCTCCCATACATTTAAATCGTATCCATATTACTTATAATATCTAATAGACTGCAAGTGCTATGTAAATAGTTGTTATTCTATACTGTTTGGGCAGTAATGACAAGAAAAATGTACATTTTTAATACTGATGCACTTTTAGAATTATTTTCTATCTGTAGTTGGTTAAATATGTGGATGTGGAACCTGCAGAAACTATGATTATGGAGGACTGGCTGCATTGTTATTAATAATGTAAATGGGTTGTTATGGTAGTTTAAAATTAGCATTTAATAAAAAGAACTGTGGCAATTTTTTGAAGTATTAAAATCCTACTTTTTTCCTTTTTAGGCTTCCTAACGAGGTTTGAATTAATACAGCTAGTGCCTCCAGGTAATGTGCCAGCAATGCACTCCTAAACCAACTTAATTTAATTTTAAAAGGATTTTGGCATGACAGAATGGGAACTGGCATTTAAATACTGAGCTTTTATATAATACATAACTTTATATGCTTATGTTTATATATGTGACTTTACTGTGTTTTTCTCTTTGAGATTTAGTTGTCTCATTCATAAAATTGGAGGATAGCTGTTATATCTTGGGGTTGGATGAGAATTAAAAAGTATATATGGAACCAGCCAAGGTGTCTATTAGTGGATAAATGGGTAAAGAAAATGTGGTATACATACGTGTTTCATTTAGCCGTAAAGAAAAATGAAATTATGGTATTTGCAGGAAAATGGATGGAACCAGAGACCATCTTGTTAAGCAGAATAAGTCAAACTCAGAAGGTGGATGGTCGGTTGTATGTGTTCTGTCACATACAGAAGCTAGAAGGGAAAACGTAAAACAAAGGTGGGGGTGGATCTCCTAAAAATCAAAGGGAGATCAGTAGAGAAAAGGGACCAAGGGGTGGGAAAGCAGAGAGGGAGAGGGGAAAGTAGGGAGTGATAATAGCCAAATGATATTGTTTTATTGTGTGCATGCATGAAAATTGTAATAACAAATCCCACCAATATAAACAACTATAATACACCAATAAAAATGTGGAAAAAAAAGTTTAAAAATGTGGAAAAAAGAATGTAATATACACTTTTTCCCCTTCTAATCTATTGAATTTTGTCCACACTCTAATTCCAGAATATTTTTTGTCACCCCAGAGAGAAACCCCATACTTAGCAGTCATTCTTCTTTCCCTCCTCCCACCAACCCCTGACCATTGCTAATCTTTTTTATGTCTCCATTGATTTCCCTATCCTAGAATCTCATATAAATGGAAAGCTACAGTATGTAGCTTTTTAGGTCTGACTCTTTTATTTAGCATAATATTTTCAAGTTTTTAGGCATGTTGTAACATGTATTAGATCTTAATTACTTTTTTTCATTTTAATGTTTTTTTAAAACAGTTTAATAAATAGTTCTCTTAATGACTATAGATATTTAAGGCTATTTGGTAGTACTCAGAAACATCATAGTAATGGTGGTTTTCCTGACTGATTTATAGTCTTTAATAATTATAAGGAATGTAAAACTGCTGTCAAACCAATATACTGTACTTATACATCCATCATTTTCAGGATTGTTGGTAACCTGGGCATATTTCCCCCAAATAACTTTGCCTCCTTGTGTTATAAGGCCCGACTTGCTCACTTTCACCTCAATGACTGTACCTTTGGTAAAAACACCCAAACTTGTATATAGTGGGGATGAGGGATTCTTTTTCACACCAAGTGTTGGTAGGCAAAAGGTGGCTTTCAGTTCAGAATGTGTTACATGGGCCTTCTTGAAATGTAAGCTCATTGGTGTAATGAATCTTTCATATTTAGGTGGTTTTCTTATAAAGCCATCTCCAACAAAGCAGACTTTAGTAACCATCCTCTTCCAGGCCTTCTTTTTTTCTCTTTCCTGTTCTAATCACTTTTAAAACTTGTTTCTCCCTGGGCATGAACCTTGGGAAGTGGGGCTTCCCATTTTCTTGCCTTCTCTTTTCGTTTTTGTTTAATCATTTTGGAAAGTCCCTTTCTGTCTAGGAGATAGGCAGGAACTGCTCCCTGTGGAGTCTTTTCATCATTCTTTTGTTTGGTGTTTCTCTTTTCATGCATCTTTTTCATTTGTATTTTCTTGGCATGGTAGAATTTAGCTTTCAGACCATTCAGTTTTTTTGCCTTCTTTGAATGTTCATGAGCCTCTCCACTTTCCTTCTTTCTTTTTTCCTCATGGTAATCCAAACGATATCCATAGCGGTATAATTCAATATATTCGTTTTGTGGCATGGTGACAGCTACGTAGCTGCTGGGTGCAGTTTCCCGGGTAAGTAGAAGCTCTTAATTTTCAGGTACCAAAGACCCAGGAGCCTACTCCGTGCAAAGACAAACAGGAAAGCTTAATTCCTTTCTATGCCCAGATAATACTCTTCTGTATATACATACCACATTTTGTTTACCCATTTTTCAGTTGATAGACATAAAGTTGTTTCCACTTTTTGGATATTATGAATAGTGTTGTTATGAACATTTACGTAGAAATCATTGTGTATTTCTTTTGGTTCTCTTGGGTGAGTGTGGATTTTTTATGTTATACAATAATCTTATAAACTTTTTGAGAAACTGCCAAACCGAGTATGGTTTTTCACATTCTTAAATGGTTGAACAAAAAATTTCAAGAGAAGAATATTTAGTAATGTGAAAATTATATGAAATTCAGATTTATCATCTAAAAGAAAGTTTTACTGAAGCATAACCACATTTATGTTTAAGTATTGCTTGTAGCTCTTTTATAGTACAGTGACAGGGTTGAGTAGTTGTGACCAGATGCCCTTCAAAGTCTAAAATATTTACTGTCTGTCCCTTTAGAGAAAAAGTTTGTGACCCCTGTGCGAGAATCATGGAACTCTAGAAGGAACCTACTCTGTGATCCTTTTGCTTTTGTCTTTGTAGCTCTGTGGTGTGTGTGTGTGTGTGTGTGTGTGTGTGAGAGAGAGAGAGAGAGAGAGAGAGAGAACAACTAAAACTCAAAAAATTATCTTCTGCTCTTTGATCTTCACTATTTACACATTTCTGCTTTTTTTCCTTTCTCAAAATGAAAATAACAATAGTTTTTTACTTGCAAAAAGCATCCAAAAGTACATTCATCCTCAAAGAACCTTTAATCATGTTTCTTGGTATTTCTCTGTGGTTAGAGCACATTGTTAGGGACTTTTTATATGTGTCATATACGTTTTCTGGTTACTAACTTTTTTCTCATGTTATGTCCCTGTTTCATTGTCTTTTTTCTTTTTGGTACTAGGGATTGAACCCAGTGGTGCTTAACCACTGAGTTATATCCTGAGTTCTTTTTATTTTTTATTTTGAGACAGGGTCTCACCATGTTCCCTAGGGCCTTGCTAAGTTGCTGAGTCTGGTCTTGAACTTGTGATCCTCCTGCCTCAGCTGGAATTGCTGGAATTTCAGGCATACACCACTGTGGCATTGCCAGGTTTACTTTTCTTTTAATTTCCATATAAGAGAAAGAACCTACAATATTTTTCTTTCTGTGTCTGACTTCTTTCTCTTAGCATGATGTCATTCAGTTCCATTCATTTTCCTGCAAATGAAAGGATTTCATTTGTCTTTAAGGCTGAATAATATTCCATAGTGTCATTTCTAATGGTCAATTGATTTTTGATAGCCATGAAGAACTTAATTTACTTATGTGTTTTTAAGGGCAGTAAACAGAATATCTGTAATATTTTGGGTTTTGTTTTTCTTATTCTATCTACTTCACCTAGTTACCCATAGTTTATCATTTTTCAGTAGCTATTTTTCCATAGTGTTATCCTCAAGTTGTTGTTGAGCATTTAGGTTTGTCTTTCACATATTTATAAAAATTATTTTTCCTTGGTTTATTTATGAAGAATAGAATTAATGAATTAAACTGTGACTTGTGAACCTGGGGTTAAGTGATCACCTGTATGGTTCCTACATCTGCATCTACCAGTGCAGAGCACACCCATTCCCCATATCCAGCTGAATATTATCATTTGGATTTACTGTATTTATAAAATGTGTAATAATTTCTTTTTTAGATTGCTTTTTAAAATTTGTTCTAATTAGTCATACATGACAGTAGAATGCATTTTGACACATCATACATAAATGGAGTATAACTTCTCATTCGTCTGGTGTACATGATGTAGAGTTATACATGTAATCGTATATGCACATACGGTAATAATGTTTGATTCATTCTGTCATTCCTACAATAATTTCTTTAAGGTATATTTTACCCTGTTTCATGGCTCCCTTTTGAAAAGATGATTTGTTAAAATCCTACATTTAAAATTGGCTTTTAAAAAATGTCCATTTTTCCATATTATGAACTGTTTTCTTCCTTTCCTTCTATATACAGTGACTGTCAAAGTCCTTGATTAATTGTGGTGTCTGGTTATAAATCGCTAACATTTTAACCAGTGTCTTTAGTTAGTTATAGTCAATACATATACATTTCCCCTTTTTTGTTGCATTGTTTTGGTATTTTACACGTGAACGTTCCTTTTTCTTAAGAGAGCTTGAGAGAAGGAAGGTGAACCTGGCAGATGCCTCAGCTGAAGAGTGGGGGCAGTGGAGGATTTTAAAGGAGGATCATATTCCTGCCCATAGTTGGATCTCACCAGAGCAGGTCGAGGGCCCCTGTGAAGTGGTGCAGACCCAGGCATCTAGAGTTCTCTCTTCTACTTCTTGGTCAGCCTCTGGAACCAGACAAGAACCCCACTCTGTGTGAATCTAGGGATTGACACTCTTGGATATATCATTATTTTTTAAGGCAAACAGAACAGAGCAGATGCCTCCTACCTGCTGTTCAGAAAGTCTTACTGAAGGTTTTTCAGCTAAAAAGTGACAGGCTAAAATCAGGCCATTGAGTTTTTTTCCACAAGCTTTTTTTTTTTTTTCTTACTTGACCTAATTTTATGTTCAAACATATATCACTGCTAACTAGAAAGTTATATTTTAATATACTAATAAAGTAGAAGTATGCTTATTTTGATCTTATTTAATTTTGCATGATTTAAAAATTACCTAAGTACCTCACCATATAAAATGTAACTAACATAGAGGTAAAAAGAACAAAAAGTAAAAAGATCCATTTATCAACAACTTCTAAGAGATACTTCATTGACAGTTTGTTATGTATCTTTTTAGATCTTTTAAAACACATTTAGTATATTTAACCAACATTAAAATAACACATGCACACACTTCTACACACTGTATATATGATTTACACACAATATTTTGTATAGATGTGTGTACATGTTAAATATATACATTTTACAACTTGCTTCTTAAAATTTAATTCATGTTCAACTCTGCATATTTTCATGTGACCAAAATCCATCTTTGAGAAGGTTTCAAGAATAGCTTTTTGTAAATAATGATGATTGGAGAATGTTCAAGCTGAGTGCATCCATACTGGTTCTAACTCACAAGTTAATCATGCAAAATGGGAGACTTATGCTTGTTTTCTTTTTGTCCACAGTCCTCCAATTTAAGATTGTAATTTTTGTGGAATTAAGTTTGAATTACTCAAAATAGCAATTAATTTCATTCAGCTTAGATGCCATGCAGATTAACCGATTAATTGTTCAGTGTGTTATTGAGGGTTTGCCTCACACCTGTCTACCCTGTGCCAATCTTCCTGGTATGATACTGGTGGCTCCAGGCACTAATCGGTGGCAGTGAGCCCTCATGAGCTGCTGTTCCTTCATACTAACTTCTTGCTTAAAGTCTTATGTGTGCTGCACTGTGGGGTTCCATACGCTACCTATAGACCAACTTTTCTTTGGTTGATTTGCTATCTTTTTGTTTTGCTGTAGATAGTACTATATTGTTCGGTACTTCTTGCTTCACTTTCAAACACACTTGTCTGTCAAAAGACATCTGACCATTAAGTTAGGAATACAATAGTGATACTAAGATTTGTATGGTTTTATGCTAAGGAATGAAGAAGTCCAGTGATTTTGCTTCCAAAAAATAAAGATCCCTTCAGCTTTTCAGTTTATAAAGATGGGAAAAAACTATGGACACAGGGGGGCAGTGTAATCCTGTTTGACAGTGAGCTTAGTGCTTTTTATTAATCTCCTAAACAAATACCTTCTCTTTGGGTAATCCATGTAAATTCAGCACAACTATAAAATCCTACTTTAATGGGCACCCATTCACTTAATCAGAGTTTGATTTTATACTTCACCAGTTGTGTTCATAGGTGTCAGCATGGAAAGAACTCTTGCCTCAGCTGATCTGGTGTTTGAATTCTTACTTTGCCATGTGGGCATCACAACAAATGTCTTAAATACTCAGAGCTTCAGTTTCCCTGTCTGTAAAGAGAGAAATGATATTCCCTCTCTATAATCATATTGTCAATTCTGATATGCTCTATACATGTTAGAGATTTCTTAAACCAATGTTATTAAAATTACTATTTTTCTTACAGATGCATTCATTTCCTTTTTTTGGTTAGAAGTCAGTCATCATTGGCATTGATGATGTCACTATCTATGCCATTAGTCTTTGGAGAACACTGAGTTCTTTCAGACCCTTCATTTGTCCTGAGACTTGCTCAGCCTGTGAATGAGTTCATTATTTATAACCTCAACTCTTGTTGTAACATCGCCTTAATAGGCTGACATTTTCACACTTGGTGGCAGTTTGGATGTCTGGAAATTGACCAAAGCAGAGAAACTGTAGTAAGAAGCTTTATAGCTTTCTCTTTATTTTTCTAACCTTGTTTCAATCTATTTTTAATCTTACTATTCTGAATAGAGTAGATGAGCTCACTTCCACTTCTTTGACCTCTTATTTTTAATCTAAATTCTTGCTACACATAGAAATAATAATTTAGTGTTGTTGCTTTGGATGCAGTGACAAGAACTAGCTGAACACATTTGAAAGGTAAGAAGACAAAGGAAAAACCATACCAAACATCTAGGTGTTTGTTCCCGTCAGGAACATAATGATGTTCACAGAGACCAGAGTAGTGCTGGGATAGCCGTTAAGCTGGTGCCAGGGAGCAGTCATGACAATAACAGGTAATGTCAGACACTGCTTCATATGGTACACCTGTTTTGTCATTTGTCCTTACAGCAGCCCTAAGGATCAGGTACTAGGATGATTTTTACATTTACCTAAAGAGAAAGTTGAAGGTAAAGAATTTGCATCATTTGCCTAAGGTCACATAGCTGGCAAGTGATGAAGCAGGGATTTGAAGCCAACTTTACTCACCGTAGAACCTGAGTTCTTATTCAGTGGGCCACAGGCTTCAGTAGAATGTTGCTTTTGTGTTACTAGTGATAGGTGATGAAATTGGTATACCACTTCCCAATTTTTAGGTTGTACTTCAGTGTTCAGTTGGAGGAAGAGTCTGTTTTGAGCTAACAAGAGTGGAGAGGTCATACCTGTCACAGAGAGCACTGTAAAAGGAGCACTGATGAAAAAGGAGGCTGGGATAAGACTAGTTAAACAAGGCAGAAGACTGTTCCCATCTGTCTCCCCACCTCTTCTCTATCTTTTTACTCCCAGTAATTGACTTTCATGGAATCTACTTCTTTTCACTCATGGCCCTTATAACTATACATTTATTTTTTAATGTTTTAATGCATTAATTTTAAATATATAATTTTGTAATGTGTTAGTAATACTTAATGTGGACTGCAGACTCCAGAAGGGCAGGAATTGTATTTATCATGTTCACTAGTACTCATTCAGTCTCTAGTACTCTTGGCACATAGTAGATTCTCAATATTTCTTGAATAATGAATGAAGCAAAATGAATGCAGAGTAAAAGTTGAAAAATATTTTAAAGCACATGTAGTCTCTTTTTTTAACATTTGTGGAAACTGAGTCTTAGAGAGGGTACCTAATGCTTGTTGAGTGGCTAACATAAGCAAGTGCTTAAGTAATTTATCTCATTTTATCCAAGCATGGTAGTGCATGTCAGTAATTCCACCTATTTGGGAGGTTTTGGTGGAACTGAAAGGTCAAGTGCGAACTGGGCAACTCATCAAGACCCTGTATTAAATTAAATTAGATTAAATTAAATTAAATTAAATTAAATTAAATAGGAGTGGGGATGTAGCTCAGTGGTAGGGCACACCAGGGTCAAGTCCTTAGAACTACATACACAAAAAAACTCATTTATTTTCTTGAATGAACATGAGGATTACATTTATCAAGTACTCACTGTGTTAGAATTATATTGTTCTGTAGGTCTGGAGACAGCATCCAGGATGGTGTACTTTACCATTCTTCTCTGAATGTCTTTGGAATTCAGTTTTAAAATGTTTGTCTTTAATGATAGTTCAAGGGGTCTGTGAAAGACACTGACATTGCGGCCCCTTTTCAGATATGGCTGTCTTAGTCAAGTCTGTAATTGTTGAACTCCCTGAGTGCATGCCTTTCTAAGGACAGCCCTGTCAATAGAATAATGAAGAGAGAAGATAGTCAGTGCCTTCACAGAGGAAACAGATCTTGAATAAAGACATCATCAACAACAACAAAAACCGATAAGTGTGATATCGAAAATAAAATAGAGGGGCTGGGGCTGTAGCTCAGTGGCAGAGCCCTTGCCAACCATGTGTGAGGCACTGGGTTGGATCCTTAGCACCACATAAAAATAAACAAAGAAAATAAAGACATGCTATCCATCTACAACTACAAAAATTAAAAAAGAAAAGAAAAAAGAGTGATGTAATATGGGGCACTTCTTTGGGCTAAGCTGTTAACTTTCTGATGAGATGATATTCAAGTCAAGTCTATCAGTTGATAGGTGGAAGCCAGCCATTCAAAGGTCAGGGGAAGGAACATTACAGGGAGAAAAGTAGGACAAAACTCTGTAATAGAGGCAAACCTAGTGTTTGAGGGACAGCAAGGATGGCAGCAGGGATGACAGGGAACAAACAAAGGTGAGAGGTAATAAAGTAGGAGAAGGTGACTAGAGGCCTAATTATGTAGAGTTTTAAAGGCTGGGGTAAGTTGCTTCGCTTTTATTTTAATATTATAGAAAGACTATTGGAAGGTTTTAAGCAGATGAAAGGCACAGTCTGATGTATTTTAAATAACACAGAGTGTAGAGAATGGGTTTGAGTCAGGGTGAGGGGCATGGAAACCAGGGGATCACCTAGGAGGCCATGGCAGTGACCCTGAGAGAAGTTAAGGGATGGGGCTGGAGTTAGGGTGGTAACTGTAAGAAGTGAAGGAAGCAGATTTTAGATTTACTTTGGATATAGAGTCAACAGGATTTGCTAATGGATTGATAAGAAGGGGTGAAAGAAGGAGTGGAATCACAGATGGATCCTAGATTTTGGGCTTGAACAATGGGTGCCAATTCTGTACTGGGAAGGTTAGAGGGGAGCTGATTTTTGGGGGTTGGAAATTATGACTTCTGTTTTGAACCTGTTGGGATGGAGAAACTTAATACATTTAGGATAAAGCTTGAAAGATGAATAGGATCTCAACAGAATGAGAAGGAAGGACTAGCATAAGCTGTGGGGAGTACATTGCTGAGGAGGGAAGATTCATTCTCAGTTTGTTGTAGCTGGATCATATCTGGGGGGTGAGTAGAAAGAAATGATATTGTGACAAAAACATGGGATACTTTCTTTTCGTACTTTGAGACTTTCCTCATTGGCACCGAAACATTCATATTAGATGGAATAAGTAGGAAGATGAAATTAATCTGTCCTATTATTTGATGAAAGGTAAATAATTTTCTATAGTTGATATAGGAAAAAAAAAAAACCTCATTAGAATTCTTTTCACAAGTAAATTGGTAGTCACCAAAAACAAAACTACTTTCCTAACTCCGTGGCTACTGGGGTTTTTGTTTGTTTTTGTTTTGTTTTGTTTTTGGTGGTGGTTCTTTGTACAGAGGTCATTCTCAGTGCAGACGGCTTGGTAGCACTTACTCTGCCGAAGGGACGGTCAGATGGTGGTGTAAGCTCAACAGTTGTCTCTCCTATTAGACGTTATTAGATTGTCTTTTGGTGATGAGAATTTTGTAACATCCCTTTTATCATACCAAAATAATATTCATAGTTAATATAATCACCTTATACAGATCACTACAAAAATCAGTATAATATTCCCAACTATAATATAAGGGAGAAATAAAAGGACAGAAGTTTATAATAAAATGATACACATGTCAGTATACAAAGTTGAACATAGTGAGATATTTAAATGTGACATGGTTTTCAAAATGCCAGACAGGTATTGGTGAAGATTCAAACAATACAAAGTAAAATTGTTCCTTGATTTATGCTATACCCGCATCCTTTGAAAATTCAGTTTATTTTAAAATCATGCAAAAAATACTTAGTATTTAGATGTAATGTAGATTTAAGGTCTTGGCTCAGATATTCATCAGGCAGGTTTTAGCTTGAAAGAATGTCTTATAGGACTATAGACAATCATACAGGTAGGGAGCGTGGTCGGAGAGGCAGAAGCATTGTGAACACCGCAGGACACCTTGCCACCTTTACCTCTTGCCCATAAAATGCCCCACAAATGTGCTGAATGTCCCTGGTGTTGACACTACCCCTGATGAGAACCACAGGTTTAGCTGTTCTCTGGGCCAGTGGCACCGCTGTAAGGCAGTCAGTGAACCCCAATCTAAACATAACCCTTGTGTGCACAGAGTTATGTCTGCCTTGTTCCTGTCTGTTCCTGGGGCCTGGCCAAAGTTTGTCCTTGGTAAACATTTGGTGAGAGAAAGAATGAATGGATGGTTGGAAAGAGGTTTTCTTCTTTGTTCTGTTTTGTGGAGCAATCCGTTAGTTTCTCTAATCTGTTATGACTTGAGAAGATTGTTAAAAATTATCCATGAGAGGAGCTGGGGTTGTGGCTCAGTGGTAGAACACTTGCCTAGCACTGGATTTGATTCTCAGCACCACATATAAATAAATGAATAAAATAAAGGCCTACCAACATCTAAAAAGTATTTTAAGAAAATCATCCAGAAGATAAAATGTAGTAGAAATTATTTTCCCCTTGAAAACCAAGTGCTGGTACCAAAATGTCTATTTTCATTTATGTGCATCTCTGCCATTGTCTGTCTGAATTTTATTTTGTTAAACTTAGGGGGTGTAGATCCACATATTTTTGCCTTTTCTTCTTCTTTTCTAGTGTGGGAAGAGTTGGCCTACTATGAAGAAAACACACGAGATTTTCTTTTCCCTGAGCCCAAGCTGACCCCTTCACACCCTGGAATACACAGGGAGGTGCTTATGAAGACAGCCATAGGTTTTCCAGTAAGTGATCTTGCCCATCTGGTCTTCTACTGGGAGAAAGATTCTTGGGACATGAACATTTTATTCTCATCAATGTTGATCTTGGACAAATAACTTTATCTTTTAAAATTTTTTTTATTTTTACAGACTGCATTTTGATTCATTGTACACAAATGGGGTACAACTTTTCATTTCTATGATTGTGCATGGTGTAGATTCACACCATTCATGTAATCAAACATGTACGTAGGGTAATAATGTCTGTCTCAGTCTACTATCTTTCCTTCCCCCGTCCCCTCCAACCCCATTTTCCTGTACACCATCCAAAGTTCCTCCATTCTTCTCTTGCCTTGCCTGCCCCTGCACTGCCATCATCATGATGTATCATCATCCACTTATCAGAGAAAATATTTGGCCTTTGGTTTTTTGGGCTTTGGCTTATTTCACTTAGCATGATATTCTCCAGCTCCATCCATTTACCAGGAAATGCCATAATTTTATTGTTCTTGATGGCTGAGTAATATTCCATTGTGTATATATACCAGAGTTTCTTTATCCATTCATCAATTGAAGGGCATCTGGGTTGATTCCACAATCTAGCTATTGTGAATTGAGCAACTATGAACATTGATGTGGCTGCATCTTTGTAGTATGCTCATTTTAAGACCTTTGGGTATAAACTGAGGAGTGGGATAGCTGGGTCAAATGGTGGTTCCATTCCAAGTTTTCTGAAGAATCTCCATACTGCTTTCCAGAGTGGCTGCACCAATTTGCAACTCCACCAGCAATGTATAAGTGTGCCTTTTTCCCCACATCCACGTCAACACTTATTTTTGCTTTTGTCCTTGATAATAGCCATTCTAATTGGAGTTAGATAAAAGCTTAGGGTGGTTTTGATTTGCATTTCTCTAATTACTAGAGATGATGAGCAATTTTTTATATATTTGTTGATCACTTGTATATCTCCTTCTGTGAAGTGTCTGCCCAGTTCCTTAGCCCATTGATTGATAGGGTTCTCTATATTTTGGATGTAAAGTTTTTTAAGTTCTTTACAAATTTTGGAGATTAGTGCTCTGTCTGAAGTACGTGTGGAAAATATTTTTTCCCACTCTGTAGGTTCTCTTTTTATATTATTGATTGTTTCCTTTGCTGAAAAAAAACTTTTTAGCTTGCCGGGCGTGGTGGCGCATGCCTGTAATCCAAGTGACTTGGGAGGCTGAGTCAGGAGGATCCCGAGTACAAAGCCAGCCTCAGCAACCTAGCGAGGCCCTAAGCAACTCAGTGAAACCCTGTCTCTAAATAAAATACAAAATAGGACTAGGGATGTGACTCAGTGGCCAAGTGTCCCTGAGTTCAATCCCTGGTTCCAATTTGTATTTTATTTAGAGCTTTTTAGTTTGAATCCATTCCATTTATTGATTCTTGCTTTTATTTCTTGTGCTCTGGGGGGGTTCTTATAAAGAAAGTCTGGTCCTAAGCCAACATGATGAAGATTCAGGCCTTCTTTTTCTTCTATTTGGTGGAGGGTCTCAGGTCAAATTCCTAGGTCCTTGATCCATTTTGAGTTGAGTTTTGTACAGGGTGAGAGATAGGGGTTTAATTTCATTTTACAGCATATGGATTTCCAGTTTTGCCAGCACCATTTGTTGAAGAGGCTATTTTTTCTCCATTGTATGTTTTTGGCACCTTTGTCTAATATGAGATAACTGTACTTATGTGGGTTTGTCTCTGTGTATTCTATTCTGTGCCATTGTTCTACCTGTCTATTTTGGTGCTAATACCATGCCATTTTTGTTACTATTGCTCTATAGTAGAGTTTAAGGACTGGTTGTAATACTGACTGCATCACTCTTCCTGCCCAGGATTGCTTTGGCTATTCTGGGTCTTTTGTTCTTCCAGATGAATTTCATGATTGCTTTCTCTGTTTCTATGAGCAATGTCATTGGGCTTTTAATTGGAATTGCATTGATTCTGTATAGCGCCTTCAGAAGTATGGCCATTTTGATATTAATTCTGCCTGTCCAAGAACACGGGAGATCTTTCCATCTTCTAAGGTCTTCTTCAATTTGATTCTTTAATGTTCTGTAGTTTTCATTGTAGAGTCTTTCACCTCTTTTGTTAGATTGATTCCCAAGTATTTTATTCTATTTTTTTTTTGAGGCTATTGTGAATGGAGTTGTTTTCCTAATTTCTCTTTCAGATGATTTATCACTTATGAATAGAAATACATTAGATTTATGTGTGTTGATTTTATTTGCTTCTATTTTGCTGAATTCATTTATTAGGTCTAGAAGTTTTCTGGTGGAGTTTTTTGGATTCCCTAATAAAGAATCATGTCATTGGCAAATAGTGACAACTTGAGTTCTTCTTTTCCTATTCATATCCCTTTAATTTCTGTGGTCTGTCTAATTGCTCTGACTAGTATTTTAAGCACAATGTTGAATAGAAGTGGTGAAAGAGGGCATCCATGTCTTGTTCCAGTTTTTAAAGGAATGCTTTTAGTTCTTCACCATTGAGAATGATGTTGGCCATGGGCTTAGCATAAATAGCCTTTACAATGTGGAGGTATGTTCCTACTATCCCTATTTGTTCTAGTGTTTTGAGCATGAAGGGGTGTTGTATTTTGTCAAATGCTTTCTTTGCATCTGTTGAAATAATTGTATGATTCTTAACTTTAAGTCTATTGATGTGATGGATTACATTTATTATTTCCAGATATTGAACAAACCTTGCATCCCCAGGATGAACCCCACTTGATTGTGGCACACTAGCTTCTTCATATGTTTTTGTATGCGATTTGCCAGAATTTTGTTAAGGATTTTTGTGTCTATGTCCATCAGAGATATTGGTCTAAAGTTTTCTTTCCTTGATGCATCTTTGTCTGGTTTTGTTATCAGAGTGATACTAGTGTCATAGAATGAATTTGGAAGGGTTCCCTCCTTTTCTATTTCACAGAATACTTTGAGGGGTATTGCTATAAGTTCTTCTTTGAAGATCTTGTAGAACTCATCTGAGAATAAGTCTGGTCCTGGGCTTTTCTTGGTTGGTAAGCTTTTGATTGGCTTCTTCTATTTCATTGCTTGAAATTGATCTGTTTAAATTGTGTATGTCCTGATTCAATTTGGGAGAATCATATGGCTCTAGAAATTTGTCAGTGTCTTTGAAATTTTCTATTTTGTTGAAGTATAGATTTTTAAAGTAGCTTCTAATTATGTTATGTATTTCAATGGTGTCTGTCATGATATTTCCTTTTTCATCATGAATTTTAGTAATTTGAGTTTTCTCTCTCCTTCTCTTTGTTAGTGTGGCTAAGGGTTTATCTATTTTTTTTTTTTTTACTTTTTCAATGAACCAACTTTTTGTCAATTTTTGAATCGTTTCTTTTGTATCAATTTCATTGATTTCAGCTCTGATTCTAATTATTTCCTGTCTTCTACTGCTTGTGGTATTGTTCTGTTCCTCTTTTTTCTAGGGCTTTGAGATGTAATGTTAGGTCTTTTAGTTGCTGACTTTTTATTCTTTTCTTGAATGTGCTCCATGCAGTGAATTTTCCTCTTAGTACTGCTTTCATAGTGTCCCAGAGATTTTGATATGTTGTATCGTCATTTTCATTTACCTCTAAGAATTTTTTTATCTCCTCCTTGATATTTTCTGTTATCCATGCTTCATTCAATAGCATAGTGTTTAGTCTCCAGGTGTTGGAGTAGTTTCTGTCTTTTATTTTATCATTGATTTCTAATTTCATTCCATTATGATCTGATAGGATACAAGGTAGTATCTCTATTTTTTTTGCATTCACTAAGGGCCGCTTTGTGGCATAACATATGGTCTGTTTTAGAAAAGGATCCATGTGCTGTTGAGAGGAAAGTGTATTCACTCATTGATGGATGAAATATTCTATATATGGCTGTTAAGTCTAAGTTATTGATTGTGTTATTGAGTTATACAGTTTCTTTGTTTAGTTTTTATTTGGAAGATCTATCCCATGGTGAAAGTGGTGTGTTAAAGTCACCCAGAATTATTGTGTTGTGGTCTATTTGTTTCCTGGAATTAAGAAGAATTTGTTTGACATACATGGATGCACTGTTGTTTGGGGCATATTTACGATTGTTATGTCTTCCTGATTTGTGGTCCCCTTAAGCAGTATGAAATGTACTTGTTTATCCCTTTTGACTGACTTTGGCTTGAAGTCCACTTTATCTGATATAAGGATGGAAACCCCCACTTTTCACATCCTTTCACCTTTAGTCTATGGACGTCTTTTTCTATGAGATGAATCTCTTGAAGGCAGCATATTGTTGGGTCTTTCTTTTTAATCCAATCTACCAGTCTATGTCTTTTGATTGATGAATTTAGGCTATTAGCATTCAGGGTTATTATTGAAATATGATTTGTATTCCCAGCCATTTTGGCTTATTTTTGTTTTTTAACTTGACCTGGTTTCTCCTTTGATTGACTTTTCCTTTAGGGTAGTTCCTCACTTTGCTGACTTACATTGTTGTTTTTCATTTCCTCCTCATGGAATATTTTGCTGAGAATGTTCTGTAGTGCAGGCTTTCTATTTGTAAATTCTTTTAACTTTTGCTTGTCATGGAAGGATTTTATTTCATCTTCAAATCTGAAGTTTAGTTTTGCTGGATATAAGATTCTTGATTGGCAACCATGTTCTTTCAGAGCTTGAAATATGTTGTTCCAGGCCCTTGTAGCTTTCAGGGTCTGGACTGAGTAATCTGCTAATATCCGTATTGGTTTCCCCCTATGTATAACCTGATGGTTTTCTCTTGTAGCCTTTAAAAATTCTATCTTTATTTTATATGTTAGGCAGTTTCATTATAATGTGCCTTGGTGTGATCTGTTGTAATTTTGTGTATTTGGTGTTCTGTATACCTTTTGTAGTTGATTTTCCATTTTATTCTTCAGGTTTGGGAAATTTTCTGATATTATTTCATTGAATAGGTTATTTATTCCTTTGGTTTGTATCTGTGTGCCTTCCTCAATCCCGATAATCCTTAAATTTGTTCTTTTCATGATATCCCATAGTTCTTGGAGGTTCAGTTCATGATTTCTTACCATCTTCTCTGTTTTGTCAACTTTATTTTCAAGATTAAATATTTCATCTTCATTGTTTGATGTTCTGTCTTCCAAGTGATCTAGTCTGTTGGTGATGCTTTCCATTGAGTTTTTAATTTGGTTTATTGTTTCCTTCATTTCAAGGATTTCTGGTTTTTTGTTTTGTTTTGTTTTGTTTTTTTCAGAATCTCTATCTCTTTGTTGAAATGATCTTTTGCTTCTTGCAGTTGCTCTTTCAACTGTTTATTGGAGTGATCATTCATTGGCTGTATTTGCTCTCTTATGTCATCCTTTGTTTCGTGAATCTTTTTTTTTTTTTTTTAATAAAACCCTCACTCTCTTTGCCCTTTTTCTGTTTTTTTTTTTTTTTTTTTTTTTTTTGGTAGTTATAGATGGGCACATGCCATTATTTTATTTATTTTTATGTGGTGCTGAGGATCAAACCCAGTGCCTCACCTGTGGGAGGCAAGCACTCTGTCACTGAGCTACAGCCCCAGCCCTCGTGAATCATTTTAATTATGTATATTCTGAACTCCTTTTCTGATATTTCTTCTACCATGCTGTCATTGGATTCTATTAATATAGAATCTTGTTTGTTTTTTTTATGTTGTTCATGTATCTTCTCCTCTAGCAGTGCAGATCTGGGGTATTGCAGTTTTTCCCCTATAGGCTTATAGTGATCCTGCAGTTTTCCAAACCTATTCTTTGGGGGGAAATCAATATTAGCAGCACCCAGTACAGACAATGTGCAGCCCTAAACCAAATAACCCCACATGAAGATGTTAACAATATTGTCGTAATAAACAGAGAGGATAAGTTCAATTATTATCTACAGTATAACAGATTTGCAATGAAGTCTGCAGTTTCTAATGGTGGACAAAGATGATGGGGAGGAGTATAGAGTGTAACTGTTAATGGGATAAGAAATGAGTATATAGAAGTCCTAGATCATAGGAAGAGTGAAAGCAGAATCAAAAGAAGTTGGTTGTTAGCATGAGAAAAGGGAGGAAGAGACTGAGGAAACAGGTAAACAAAAGGAAAATAGAGTGAGAAGAATAAAGAAATAAAACTTAAAAATTTTCAAAAAGGAGAAAAAAAAGTCTACACTATTACAGTCATATACTATTCAAACCTCCCAGTCTTTAGTAACCTGATGCATGAGAGGTATCTGACAATGAGCTTCCAGTCTTCAGCAGGCATCTCAGGATGGGATTTGCCCCACCTAAAGATGGCAGCTTCTGCTTTTAGAATAATCGAAGATGGCTATGCTGGCTTCCAAACATGTTGGCAAATGGGGACCTGCAGTGTGGGGCATGGGCACCAAGCCTGAGTGGAGTGCAGTCAGTTGGACCAGGGGTCCTGGAGGCAGGGCATGGTCAGTTGGGGAGAGGTTTCTGCCGGTCCTGACTGTTTTCCCCCAAATGGCAGCAGCCACGTATAACCAAACCTGCAGGTACTGTGTCAGTGGATTTCCAGGGAGGCAGCTGGCAATCTGCTGGCAGTCTGCAGACTGTCAGCAGGCTACCGGCAGACCATTGGCAGGTGGACCTCAGGCGGTGGGTGATAGGTAATTGAAAGCAGGCAGTAGGCAGGCAAGAGACTGGCAAAGGGGCAAATGGCAGATGATAGGCAGCAGTCAGTGAGCGATCTGCACTCAAAAAGTAGTCAATATGCTGGCAGACTGCGGGTGATTGAGGTGGACAAATGGGATAAACAGCAGGGGATCCATGAGCAGCAAAGACTGCCTCATAGAGAAACAGATTTTCCTCTGCTTGAAACCTGAGTTATGGAGCAACAAGGAACACAGCTTCCCTCTAGTCCACCATTTTGGATCTCCCAATAACTTTATCTTTCTTAGTACCCCAGTACTCTTTAGTGACCCTGTTTAGATGCCCTGCTCAAGATACCAAATTTTGCTGATTCCCACCATCAATCTAAGAGGTGGAAATCTTATTATCCAATCAGGCTAAATCATTGGCATAGTTACATTATCACATAGTTGTAAGATAGTTGATATCTCAACTTCCTTATTGTAGATTAACAGATTTGTGTAATCATAGCAATTATGACTAAGTAGAGAAGCAATAGTAGTAATGTTATCCCTCATTTATTTTGTGCCTTCAACTTTTTATGCATAATATTTTTCTCCTAACATCTCTCAAGTTAGCCAAGTTTAACTTGAGATCTTATAGCCTTCATTTAACAGAGGGGAAATTGACAGAGGCCCACTAATTGCTATTACCGAAGGATCTTTTTCCTTCCTTCCTTCCTTCCTTCCTTCCTTCCTTCCTTCCTTCCTTC
>JAJEJO010000257.1:1258130-1293928 GCA_020662805.1 Glaucomys volans | reverse complement strand
TTCCTTCCTTCCTTCCTTCCTTCCTTCCTTCCTTCCTTCCTTCCTTCCTTCCTTCTTTTCTTTTATTTCTTTCTCTCTCTCTCTCTCTCTCTCTCTCCCTTCCTTCCTTCCTACTGGGAATTGAACCCAGGGTGCTTAACCACTGGATTATATCCTCGGCCATTTTTATTTTTTATTTTGAGACAGGGTCTCACTTAGTAGCTTAGGGCCTTGCTAAGTTGCTGAGGTTTGGCTTTAAACTTGTGATCCTCCTGCCCCATCATCTGGAGCCTCTGGAATTACAGGCATGTGCCAAACATGCCTGACTTACTGAAGGATCTCAAAAGACACAGCAGATATTTAGTTAGTAATCTATTCAGAGACAAATTCAAAGCATTTATTTTGATGTTATCTTTGATGCTTTCTAGTTCCAGAGCAACCCTGACAATTTTCTTGACTTTTTATGTCACTTGATGACCTCCATTTTAAGGGCCAAAACTGTGAATTTTGGAAAGCCTATGTAATATCAACTTCTCTTTATTGTCTCATTAATTAATTGCTGTTATTATTATTCAGTGAAATGTTACTCTCTCCCCATTGTTGAGAGTACTGTGCAGAATATATAACCTGTATGACCTTTGTTTCTGTAATGCTCGTGATGACAGTTTCTAATTCATTTTTTTTTAATTTACTTATTGATTCATTGAACACAAATGGAGTACAGCTATTGTTTCACTGGTTGTACACAAAGTAGAGTCACACCATCTGTGCGTTCATGCATGTACACAGGGCAATGGTATCTGTCACACACTAAAATTATGGTATTTGTAGGTAAATGGATGATGTTGGAAACTGTTATGCTAAGTGAGATCAGCCAATCCCAAAAATCCAAAAGCCGAATGGTCTCTCTGATAAATGAATGATGATGCATAATATGGGGGGAAAGATGGCAAGAATGGAGGAAAGATAGCTAGCATAGAGGGAAGGGAGGGGTGGGGGCGGGTGGGGGGTAAAATTAATGACAGTTTCTAATTCTAATACTCCAAACAGCAAACATTCATCAAAAGTTGTCCCAGTCAGCATTCTAATGTCTGTATCTTTAAGCCCTCCATTATTTTTGAGACTTTGACAAATATAACTGAAACCCTTTTTTCCCAACATCATCTTCATGTATCAGTTATACTCATGGACTTATGACATGCTTGCCTTTATTATGTTGAGTTACTGGAGTATTGCTTTTCAGAAACTAAAAGGGAATAAAACTTGATGAGAATCAGTCTGGGGAAACTCTTATATTGTCCAAATTCTCTGTTGAATAAAAGTCTTCGTTGTTGTTGTTGTTGTTGTTGTTGTTGTTGTTACTTGGGATTGAACCTAGGGGCACTTAACCACTGAACAATATCCCCAGCCCTTTTTTATATTTTATTTAGAAACAGGGTCTTGCTAAGTTGCTTAAGTTGCTTGGGGCCTCCCTAAGTTGCTGAGGCTGGCTTTGAACTTGCAATCCTCCTGCTCAACCTCCTGAGCCACTGTAAAAGTCATCTTTAAACTCTGGGCTGGAATTCAGCTAAGCATTAAGACAAGGAGAAACACATTTTCTTATGTTTTCTCACATTGTCTTTTAACTTTATGGGCATCAATGGAAAGAAGGAACTATAGGATGCTGTGTTTATAGTTATTTATAAATGTATGTAATCATCAGAGAAGGAACTTTAAAAAAGGTAGGGCAATAGCTTCACGCATCAAAGGTAAAGTATTAATTCTTACAATTACATTAATCAAACTATATTTTAAACAGTTTGTAAAAAGAGGGGCTCTGTTTTCTCAAATATTCCATAAAACAAAATGAAAATAATTGCCAAAGTTTTAACAATAGCTCTTGTTCATTGTGTGCTCACTAGATAGCAGGTACTGTGCTGAACTCATTACATGGATTGTCTTGTTCAAACCTCCTTCACCTTGTGAGGCGGCTACAATTCTTTTTCCCCTTGTGTGGATGGGAAGCTGGTGTAGGGGTTTCAGAAAGGTACTGAGGGCCACAGAGCTGGTGGGTGGTGGATCAGGGGTCCTTGTTTCATTATTGGCACTCTTAGTGCATGATGCTAATTCTCTTTCATTTATTTCAGCCCACTCTTCTATTTCTTTCTATTAACATTGTAGGAAGTGAGAATGAATTACATATACAGTCAGGCAAATTATTCACTTTATTCTCTCAATTTATCAATTCATTAATAATTAGATTTCTTGTAGGGCATGGATCTCACATGCCTGTAATCTCAGTGACTCAGGAGGCTGAGGCAGAAGGATCACGAGTTCAAGGCCAGCCTCAGCAAAAGCAAGGTGCTAAGCAACTCAGTGAGACCTTGTCTCTCAATAAATACAAAATATGGCTGGGGATGTGGCTCAGTGGTCAAATGCCCCTGAGTTCAATCCCTGGTATCCCTCCCTGAAAAAAAAAATTAGATTTCTTTTCTTGACTAAAATAAGATTTTTTCCCCATTTACACACACACACACACACACACACGTGTGTGTGTGTATTGTTTTTAAAATTTCACTTGTTATCTTAATAGTCTTCTAGACAGTATAGTACTGAGGAAAAATAGCAGCATCAGTTAAAGAAACAAAATTCATTTCAAGTTTGGAAATAATTCTGATGAACATAAATATTTGATATAAATATAAAACAAGTTTTTCAAAGCAGGTAGACAGGAAAAGAGAATCTTCATTCATCCCTCCTTCTAGATAATCTCATTCAATTTCACTGTCCCATGATAAACAGAGTAACTAATAGTACAGACCCTGGAGCCAGAATTCCTGAGGTCAGTTACCAGCTCTGCCATTTCTAGACTGTATCTTAGTTTACTCATCTACTGATGGAGATTCTATTAGGACCTACTTCATGGGGTTATGTTAGGAGGATGAGTTAATACTTTCAACATACTTAGGCCTGAATCTAGTACATAATACATATTACATAAGTGTTTAGCTATTCTTATTATGTATGTATTTTGGATGATATATGTGGATTATGCCAGTCACAGAAGAGCAATTAGATTCTTGCATGATTTCAAGTTAGGATGAGGTGGGGAAAGAACTGTTTCCAGTAATTTAATTGCTTCTTTTATGCTGTTTTATTTTTAGGGCATTGCTCCCAAACTAGAGTTTTCTACAAGGACAGCCATCCGAGAATGTATGTTTCTGCATAGAAACAGATTTCATGTAAGTATAATCAAAAGACAGCAATAGAAATGACAATACTTTTATTCCACAAATTTAAGAGATTTAACCTGGAGTCCCTTTACAAGTTTAGGTACAACTGAACATATAGAAACCTGTAAAGTTTTTTTGTTAGGTTTCTATATTCAAACTATTCACTTGGCCTATCACATTAGAGTGGATGTGTTTGGCACTCATTTGGTGTGGTGTACAACTGGGTAATTCAGGCATTAAAATCACAAGTTTGACATATGTAGACCAGTTATTGTTCTGTTACCTTTATTGATCTCTGCTGAGGCTGAACTTCAAAGTTGCATCCGTGGTCCATCTTTGGTAAGCATGAAGGTCTCAGGGCATCTGTGCTCACCACCTCCACACTACTCTCTTCACTCCTAATTTCCCTTCACCCTCATTTTTTTTTTCAGTTTTTCTTTTACATTAATGTGCATACCTTCATAGCCATTCTTTCTAGAACAAGATAGAGAAGAAATGAAGGTAAATTGTAAAGCTCCTTCAAATACTTTCAGACAAGATAGAATAAAATTAATAGGGAAAACAAAATGCTTAGCCCTCATCTCATGGTGGTCCTGGAAAATACCTTGAAATTATGAATGCAGATTAAGGGGTACAAATTAGAAGGACAACTAATGTATGTAAACCTATCAGTTCTCACAGGATGGGAGAACAGTAATTAATTTTAAGGAAGGCATTAGCTACTTTTTTTCCTTCTATACTGGAGATTGAACTCAGGGGCATTGATTTATACCCCCAGCTCTAATTATTTTATGTTGAGATAGGGTTTCATTAAATTGCCCAGTCTGACTTAAACTTGCCATTCTCTTGCTTCAGCCTCCCTGGTAACTGGAATTATAGGTGTGCCCCCTTACCAAACATATTAATTTCTTTTTAATTTCTCTTTATTAATCCTCCATTTTCTCCAGTTTATTTGTGATGTGTTCATGGAAATTTTTCTTTCTCTTCCATTCTATCATTTTAACTTGTTTAACTTGCTGATATAGGTGTGCCTTCTAAATGTGAATTTTAAAATGAATAACTAACAAAAGTATCACATTTATTTTAGAAAATAAGAAAATACAGGTATGAAAAAAAGGACAAGATAAAAATAAAAATCACCTGTCATTCTTACCATTTAGAGATAAACTTGACTTTTTAAAAAATTATACTCAGTAAAACACATATATTTTTTATTTTAAAAGATTGGGATGATACCATGTACATATCATTTTTGTACATTTTTCACTAGTAGTTTTCAACAGTTAAATACTGTTATATTCAGATTGAATTTTCTTTTATTTGGAAAAAATATGTATTTTTTTTTCAGGAACAAAAATATAAGTCACAAAAGCCTTTATTCATATCACGTGGACCAGTGTTCCCCTTAAATGATATAAAGATAAAGCCAAAGGAAAACAGTCCTGACAGATTGTCCAGAGGCATGCAGTCCCGGTCGCCTTCTCCGTATTCCACCCGACGTTTCCTCCTAGACAAACCAGCACAGTTGAACCTTGGAAACAACTTCAAAATCTCTGGAGAAGGGAAGCCTCCATTTGTGGTTAGACATGTGAGCCTAAAATTATTTTTTGGAATACTTTCGAATGGTCAGGATGTAAATTAGGATGTGAATAAAAGAAAGGTGGACCATGAAAACAAATGGGTAATATTAAATAAAGAGGGAAATCAAATTGAGTAACAGCTGTGAATAAATTATGTTCTTTCCTAGAATCATTTCCAGAAAGCTCCTCTAAAGGTATCTCATACAGAGAACTTGCTTGGCAAATGTCAACATCCCTATTTTTAATTTCTAAAAATTTTCCTAGAGCATATGATAGCTCACTACTATTCAGAAGAGTCCTTGAACTGCTGAGAGTTGAAGATGTATAACACAGGATGGTGTGTCCTCTTGTATCAATTCAAAACTGAAGTTTCATGAGTTTAAAAGAAAATTGCTTTAGTTTTCTCAATGAGATTGGTGCTCAGTGGCCATACTTTGAAGAGCAGGGAGAATATGTCTGCAAGGAAGAAGCAAGGATGTGCCATACTCACAGCCATTAATTAGAGTCATTTTAGATTTATCCTGCAGGAAGTAGTAAGCAAATTTAATTGCTTTAATTCTCTTCATCTCTTTACATTTTTTTTACTGCTGTACTATAAAAGCAATGGAAAATATAGCAAAGTTCAAGAAAATAAATAAACCATAGACTCACTAACACCATAAAATCATTTCATTTAATTTGGTTCATTTTTTCCACCTTCTTTGTGTTCATAGGCTTTATCAAAATTATAATTTTAATGTGTCTAATGTGTATACACCTTCATTTCCAGATATATTTCAGTTAGCATTGCTTTTGTGTGTGTGTGCCGGGATTGGAACCCTGGGGATACTTAACCATTGAGCCACATCCCCAGTCCCCCTTTTTTATTTTTTATTTTTTATTTTGAGGCAGAGTCTTGCTTAATTGCTGAGAGCCTCACTAAGTTGCTTAGGCTGACTTTGAACTTGTGATCCTCTTGCCTCAGCCTCCAGAGCTACTAGGATTACAGATGTGAGCCACTGTGAGCATTGTTTTGAAAGCATTTTCTATATTATTTTATACTCCTCATATACACCATTCCATTTTCTAGTTAGTGACTTATTCTCCAGAATGTTACCTACTGATAGTATGTTGGTATTAAAGTCACAAGTTGTTATGTTTCTGTATTTGACAGACAGTGAGGCATAGTAAGTCTGAAAGTCAAGGTTCTGTTGAGATGATGGTAAAGTCGTTGGTTTTTAAGTAGTAAGAACTTATTGCTAGAAATTACCAAATGATAACCTGCCTACAAATACTCTCTTTTCAAGGATATAGAAATACAGAAAAGCTGTTTTCTTTTTGGTGACTTAAGTAAAGCGCTCTGGCAAAAATATAGCAATTAACCTTTAAACATGGCTCCATAAAAATATTGTTGACTTGAGTTTATTGGACAGTATGATTCATTCTATTCCCAATACAGTTTTGTAAAATATAACCTTAGTCCATGCCATTATGGACTAAAAAACCATAAATATGGTTAGGTTTCTTAGAGAATTAAAAATTGCTCGTTATTTCTAGTATATAACAAATTCTTGTACCACTTTTGCTATGTGCCATGTTCTTTTCTAAGTGATTTTACATGCTAATTCTTTTACTTAACTGGACTTTCTGATGATGTGATGTTTACTTAAGTAGAAGCATTAACTTTTAAAGGATCTTGTGTTGAAAAGACTATAAATTAAAATGGCTATGATTCTTTTTTATTTCCTTTTCTTTAATTTCTTAATTATGTGTTCTAATTAGTTGTACATGACAGTAGAATCAAATAGATTTCTTGAAGTAGCATTAAAAGTAACATTATATCCTGACTTATGAAATACGAAAATAACAGAAAATTTTTAAAATCCAATGACTTTGTATTGTAGATATTCTGGAAAATTTTGTATTTCAAGTATTTTGATGTATTTTCCGATCATGTTGCCCCATTTTTTTTTGGTAGGAAAATATGGTCCGTTACCTCAAGTAAAATAACATATTTACCACTTTTTTTAAGAATATGGACACTCAGTCTGGAAGGGAATGTGGAAGGCTGAAAATCCCTTGCTTTCAGGGAGGTCCCTGCCTGGGTCAGCAATGTTCATACTATTTAGGAACATGAAACACTCCTCTTTTAAAAGAGCATGAAATAAAGCTTTGCTTGCTTCCTACTCTGTGCTCCATCCTTACCAGTATTTAGAATGTAATTTGTGTCCAACTTCAGTTCCTTATGCTGACATTTAGCCAGCATCCTCATATTCTTTCCTCATTTTCTAGCTTCAATGAAACTGCAGTGAAGATAGAACAGTTTCTCCTATTGGTTATAATGTAACATACTTGGAGACTGATTCTTTTTTTCCAACCTTCTCTTTTCTGATCTACATAATCAGTGATTGTGGGAGGAGAAGGGCATTATAGGTAATAAGGATAGGGGATAAAAACTACTCTAAAGACTAGTCTTATTTTTTTCTTTTATTTTCAGGTGGATAGCACAAAGCCCTTTGGTGAAAATACTTCAGAGCATCATCCACAAAAGTCTAGAAGAAAATCTAAGTTTTCAAGCTTTCCATTTCCAGTGAGAAAAGGTACTCAAGTTTCTTGTTACCCCTGTACATATTCTTATGAGAACCAGTGCATCCTACTTATATATCTTTCATTTTGAGGAATCAAAATTTACACTGGACACTGTAGGCCTGATTGTCAAGGACTCTCCATCTGTGATGTTCCCAGTTTGTTCCCATGGGGCTGAGGTAGCTGAGGCTCCAAGACATCAATTGGACAGTTCCCCTGCAATTGAAGGGGACTGTCCTGTGTATTGTTGCCCACCATGTATTGCAGTTTTTCCCTGGCAGGGCTGGAAAAGCAAAGAGCAGAATGTCCTGGTATGAACTCCTTGCAAAGGCACCATTGACAGCTAGCAAAAAGGCTATTTTGTTTGCTATTTTTCTGAGTGGGAAAGAGCAGAAGATTGATGGTGATCAGGAGATATAGCATTTGAGGAGGAGAGCCAACTCTATCTGAAGCAGTTAGGTTAGGCAGGGGTCTCAAAACTTTAGATTTCAGGACACTTTTCCATTTTTAAATATTATGGATGATCCCAAAGAGCTTTTGTTGAGGTGGATAATGTCTATCAATATTTAGCATGTTAAAGTTAAAACTAAGACATTTAAGAAATACAAAACACTAACACAAATTCCATTAGCTATCAGAATGGTGATGACATGTCATGGTAGCCTTTGTTAGGATTGTGGGAAAATGAGAGTAAAAAGAGCAAATCATGGCTTAGTATTATTATGCAAACAATTTGACCTTGCAAATTGATTAAAAGGTCTCTGGAAGTCCTGGGGGGTTCCTGGACTACACATTGAGAATTGCCTGGTTAGGGTATCCCTGGGTGTCCTTTACCCTATGACTGTTATGTGGGAATCATTCAATAGTGAAGGTCAAGGCAGCAAATTCAACCATTCCTGAACTTAATCAAAATTATGTGGTTAGGAAGGGATGGTGATGGCCCCTTTTTCCTTGCCCCCTGGTAGGACTGGCCTTGTCTCATTTCTGACAATAGAGTTCCCTGTGTTAGGCTTAAAGGTTTGTACTCCTAGGGCGCTACAGTCTTTTACGGCAACTCAGGCTGGTGTTCTTAGATTGTGGTGACTGTTTGATAGCAGCAGACCAAGGTCAGAATATAGGGGTTGAAGCAGAAAGTGCTTCATCACCTCTGACATTTAATTTAAGTTCTGTGAATTGAAAATCATTCACATAGCCTGTAAAAAGCACCACTGTCTTTCCTATTACAGTGAAATCAAGCAGAAGCAAATGTCCTTCTCTGGGGAGGATAAATTGGCTGTAATGCTGGTTTGAGTAGGATGGGACTCATATATCACATAGGTCTCAGCCTTTGTCCTTTCTTCATCCTGGCAGATAGAGAACTAAGGTTCTAGAAAGGTTACAGTGAGTACAGGTCACACACCAAGTTTGTGACATACCTGCATTTAGAGAATATGTTCAGACCTCTGGGCTCAGATTCTTGGAATCCCTGTAGTTTTCAAGCCAGGTCTTTGATTAGGTCATTTTTCAGTTCATCCAGGCCTAAGGTAGAATAAAGCAGTGCTTTTATTGAGAAGCAGTGCTTCTCAAATTTGAATGTGCATTGGAATCACCTCAGGACCTTGTAAAACTTCATATTCTGATTCAGTAGGGCTGAGGTGGGGTCCAAGACCCTTTTTTTCTAATAAGCCTCCACATGATACTGATGCTGCTGGTCTGTGGACTGCACTTTAAGAAGCCATGGAACACAAACCAGCTCTCTGTGCAAGCAGTGCTCAAAACCAGTAGCAAGGGCATTCCTAGGTCCCAGGGTAGGTTTGTGGCTATCACTGCAAAGGACCTTAGCATTGCTGATGCCTTGCCCAGCTCAGGGTAGCAGAGGAGAGCTCCTGGGACAAGATGGACATGCACACATTTGTGTACTCAGAAGATATAGAAACTTCCAGACTTTAAAAACCCGTTTTTTTAATGTCTTCCTCCTTACTGCGAGTGGAATGGGGGCATTATCCATCTAGGAAAGGTCCTTTTTTACTGCCTAAGCCCCAGTCACACTGGGGAGAGACAGGGTGGCCTTAGCATCATCTTATAAATATTTTATTTCAAAATAATTTTTTTTCTGATCTGAAAAAATTCAACTTCACCTTAGTTTTCTCTATGTATATTTATTACTTCACTTCCTATCATCCTTAGCATTTCTGGTATTCTATGTATTTCTCATAATTCTTTAGGGTGATAATGACTTCCATTGTTGCTGCATTATATTTCTCTAAGCTCTTATGTATTCATTGTTTCAATTTAACTTTTGTGTCTACCTTGGACAAATATGTCCTCAAGAGCTCCTGCATAAATAATCCTATAAAAACCAAAGAAAATGGCAGAAGAGGCAGAGTATATGAATTTTATTTTAGAACCACATTACTTTCTTTTAGGTTCTGGGCACCTAGGCAAATATAGGTTTTTCTGCCTAAGACTGCTTAGAGGTATTGAAATTACTGCTTCTCTTTAGATTTGCTTTTACCCTTATCCTTCCCACATGTGGTGTCATTAAAATATAACCTCACTGTTGACCTTAAGAGGGCAGAAATAGATAGAATTGCAGTGACTAAGGGGAGATTTAAAAGTGATAGTGTAATTTACAAGGGAGCATTTAAGTTCTTTAATAACTCATTCATTGTCTAAAATTTATATGCTGCTGTGGAATAAATGTAACAGCAGCTTTAGGGCTAATGTAATAATGAGTCATTCAAACACCTGTTCCTCTTTCTTCTAGCTTCTTCTCTTGACAGCATTGCTGCAAACGTAAAGGTAATTTTAGAATTAGTATTTGTAAAATGATTTATTTCCAGTTATCTTATGTCAATTACTGGTTTTTCTGCAATCAGTGGTGGAAAATGTATTTCTGGTTAGTGCTGCTTATGTGGACTTGCTTTAGTTTAACTAGGTTTTATGTAAAAGGTGCCCAGGCTCCACTGTACCCTTCTCTTTGAGGCTTATTGGTTTCCTTCCCTCTTTTCATTCGTAGGATGAGTTACCTAGGAGGGTATATCTAGTGGGCCCAGTACCTACTTTATCAGTAGTGATTTTCATTGCTTTTTTTTTTTTTTTTGTAATTGGATACCTTTTTGCATAGAGGTGGCAAATCACTTGTTCTTGAAGTTTGATTGGTTTGTCAAAGTGAAGGCTCAGACTTCTATGGTACAACTTGAAAAAATATATATGCAAAGAAAATTGAATATACTTTGCTTCTTATGCCATAGCATTTAAATGTTATAGGTTTTCCAGACTAATAATCCCCCAACCTCAGAAACCAAAGTTCAAAGCATTAATTTATTTTGGCTTATTAATATATGCCAAACATAAAGGCTTTGGGTTGTTTTTCCTTGACCTTAACTCCTGAGCATTTTGTCTCTAGTCTTCTGCTTTGCAGTTCCTCTTTCATTTGCAGGGGCAAATATTTATCATCTTACTTCCAGATCTCTTTCTTGTCCCACCCCACCCCTGGCTCTAAATTAAGCAAACAAAACAAAAAATAAAGAATAACACACAACTATTGTCACTCAGGTTATCAAAGAGCCAGATGAACGGATTGTTTTAAGGAATGAATCACCATCAAGTTTAAATTCAAGTAAGTTTGGAAAGCCCTTGCCCAGGAACCAAGGGGATGCCGATTTCCACCAGGAAACTCCATTTGCCACCTCCCAGCAATCCAGCTGTCCCAGCCCTCTGGATCAGTCCCTTCTCCAAGAAAGGTTAGCAGCAAGCACTCATCTCTGCTTGAAGAGAGCACTGTGGTCTGGTGGTAGTAAAGCCAGTCACTTCATTAGTTTGCTTTCTGGTGATACCTTGATATGAAAAAAAATGACTGTTCCTTTTAAAATCTACCCAAAAGTCAGAAATGAGCCTTTTCTCTTGCCTCTGGAAAGCGTATCTCAGGAAATGGATAGGCAACTAATTGGTATAGATACTATTTATCTATACCAGTCTGTTGTAAATTTTAAAATTAAAGCTCTTTATTTCTCCAGTATAAAAGTCTTTGTTATAGAAAGTTTAGAAAATAGTGTCCTACCAAAGACAAGCATATTAGCATGTAGATATATCTTCTTTTTCTAGATATAGTTTCTTTGTCTACATTATTATCACAGATAATCAAAATACATTTGCATATGTCTGAAAGACAGATAAGAGATCAAAGAGCTAGAACCTTTATTTGCTAAACTGCAGTCTGTGGGAAGATGACCAAGCAATCACTCTGCTTGGGTCTGCCCTGCGTTGAGCCCTGCAAGTCTTAGGTTCTGGACCTCTCCTGAGTCTCAGGCAGGCCAGCACAGGTGGTCACCTTAACTGAAAATAATATTTTAAAGATAGCTATTTTGTAGAAAAGATATGCCCATCTGCTTTTCTGTGTTATTAGTGAACAGAATAAGAAAGAAATGCCCATACCAAAATAATACTATTGGTCACAAAGGAATTCATAGTAAGTATATCCCAGAACCAAATTGGCCTTGAGATTTTAACAGGAATTATATAAATTTGAGGTACATGAGGAAGTGGCAATCCATTTTTAGTGTTTTTCAGAAATGATAGAATAACTGTATTAAAATGTTAGCTCATTTAAGGAAACCAGATAATTATTTTAATAATATTTATTAATGTATGGTGAGTTCTTGATTATTGATTTTATTGGAAAATAATGCAATGTAGATTTTTAAAAACCAGCATTGGCATATAGAGATAGGTGGTCAAGACACATTTATATCCCTCTCAGTACCTGGCCTCCACTGGCTTCTGGCTTATACACTTGCCACCAGACTGGAATGTAGCAAATTGTCAAAATGGGGGGATTATCCCAAATTCAGAGACTTATAGAGAATTGATTTGAAATGGAGAGTGAGAAGAACCTTTAACTGGTGGTGATTGGGAGACTTGGGCTCTCATGCTTGTCTTTAAAGGGCTGTTTGATCTTACACAAATCCCCGACCTTTTAGTCCTCAGTTTTGTCATCCTTAAGATGAGTGTGATGTTCAAAAATCCATCTTCTTTCAACCAACAAGGGCTTCTCTGCTGCCATAACTGGGGAAAGCCCACAGCTTTTGTCCATGTGTTTTATTTATATATGTCTTCCAAACTCCTTAGAATCAGTGCAGCAAGCTTTTCTGAGAGACTGAACTCAGTATGCAATTATTGGGCAACTGTTATGTGCCATGTACATGATCATGATGTGTCTTTGCTTACCAGTTGCTTACACACACTAGATGGGAAGGCAGACAGAACCCTATCCCACTAAGTATGAAAAGGATTGTGGTATGTACTTAATGGAAGTACATTCCAAATGCAGAGGAAAGACAGTGCAGGAGGAGATTAAGTCCTTCTTGAGGGAGATCTGGGAAGGCCTCGTTTCTCCTTCAACCTGTGAAATAGCTCATATAGCATTCATTCAGCCAGACTTTTATGAGTGTCTTCATAGAGCAGGTCAGAGATCCTCAACTCTGGATGACATAATTGCTTCATGGTTTTTGAGTCAATATCAGTTGAGATTGGAATTGAGTGTGTGGTTAGAGTGTAGAATCTGTATGGTTTAAAGAGTGTCTCATGGATAAAGGATCTAGGAATTAGACCTGAGACCCTTCACCAAACAGAAGAAAAAAAAGTAGGCCTGAATCTTTATCATGTAGGCTTAGGACCAGACTTTCTTAACAAGACCCCCAGAGCACAAGAAATAAAATCAAGAATCAATAAATGGGATGGATTCAAACTAAAAAACTTTTTCTCAGCAAAGGAAACAATCAGTAATGTGAAAAGAAAGCCTACAGAGTGGGAGAAAATCTTTTCCATACACACTTCAGACAGAGCATCAATTTCCAAAATTTATAAAGAACTTAAAAAACTTTACACCAAAGATACAAAGAACCCTATCAATTAATGGGCTAAGGAACTGGGAAGATACTTCACAGAAGAAGATATATAGATGATCAACAAATATATGAAAAAGTGCTCATCATCTCTTGTAATTAGAGAAATGGAAATGAAAACCACCCTAGGATTTCATCTAACTCCAATTAGAATGACTTTATCAAGAACACAAGCAATAAGTGTTGTTGTGGATGTGAGGAAAAAGGCACACTCATACATTGCTGGTGGAGTTGCAAATTGGTGCAGCCACTCTAGAAAGCAGTATGGAGATTCCTCAGAAAACTTGGAATGGACCATTTGACCCAGCTATACCACTCCTCAGTTTATACCCAAAGGACTTAAATTCAGCATACAGCAGTGATGCAGCACATCAATGTTCACATCAATAGCTGCTCAATTCACAATAGCTAGATTATGGAACCAACCTAGATGCCCTTCAGTTGATGAATGGATAAAGAACCTGTGGTATATATACACAATGGAACCTGTGGTATATATACACAATACACATATTACTTAGCCATAAAGAAAAATAAAATTATGGCATTTGCTGGTAAATGGATGGAGTTGGAGCATATCATGCTAAGTGAAGTAAGCCAAGCTCAAAAAACCAAAGGCCGAAAGTTTTCTCTGATAAGTGGATACATAACGGTGGGCGTGGGGGTGGCGGGGGGACAAGAAAAGAATGGAGGAACTTTGGATGGTGTAGAGAAAAATGGGACAGGACGGGGTGGGGGAAGGAAAAATAGTAGACTGAGACAGTATTACCCTATGTATATGTATGATTACATGAATGGTGCAAATCTACATTATGTACAACCATAGAAATGAAAAGTTGTACCCCATTTGTGTACAATGAATCAAAATGCAGTAAAAAACAAAAAAAGAGTATCTCAGTGGGAAAACAGGACTGTAAACCAATCTGCTCGGTCTACAATGAAAACACTTAACATTTAACTTATTTCTTCTGATCTCTGAGAACTTTCGACCTAGCGCAAAATGAAAAAGAAAGAAAAAAGTGTACAAAGAGCTTTCTACAGGCAGAACTTTGTGAATAGAGCAGACAAATGCTAGTAGAGTATAAAGGAGGAGAATGGCACTTCTGGAATGTTCTGTGGAAGAAGGGACATTTTCATGTGGGCCCTGAGGAAGGAGACTGGTAATGATAGAGTTAATGGAGGTGAGGGTTGGGAGGTAAGATGGCAGGGCACTGTCAGCCTCCAGGTTTGGGGGGGATGGTGAGTGTCAGTGCTCAAGGATCTGAGGGGCAGGGTACCATGGATGCCAACCTGAGGAATCTGGGCTTTGCTTGGAAGATAGTGGGGAACTTTTGCAAGGTTGCCTTTAGGAAGCTGAGCCTATCTGCTGGCTCATCATTCTCAATGAATAGATTCTCAAATGTGGAATAGATTGTATATAACATGCAACATATGCATTTACATTGTATGCAAATGTGGGAATTACTTTGGTACTTTGAGACCTATGAAAAAGCACACATAGTATCCAGCTGGTAGCTATTTTTAAATGTTTATTTATAGCTTCAAAATATTTCTATTCCTCTTAAATATTCCTGGAGAAGTTTAAAAATGATATATGTGGTCATTTCTTAGACACAGCAATGCTTTAGGGGATGCTTTTGTTTGCTTTTGTTTACTGCGATTTGTTTTTCTGGGTTGGTAATGGTTTTCAGTAGAGTCATTCCTACTCTTGGCCTTGTCTCCCTGGAAACCACTGGGATGTGCTTGTTACAGAGACTTGCGATCAGAAGCTAGGTGGGCTTGGAACCATGCAGAGGGGCAACTGTGCAGGAATTCCCAAATGCTCCTGCCATTGCAATGTTTGTCAAAATTAATAGTAGAGAATGCTTTTATTCAAATTGCTAAAATTCTTTCAGCATTTTTAGCAAAGAGGATCTATCCTTTTCATTACCAAATTGCTATATATACTTCTCGTTTAGTTTGACCACAGAACTTAGGATTTGGTACCCACCCCATCCCAAATATGAGTGAGTGAATGAATGAATGAATGAATGAATGAATAAATTCACTAGTCAAGCAGTGTTCTTTAAATACCTACTATGGTATTCAATACCTGCTATTCCTGGGATGAGCTATTAACCAGAGTCTCATTTCAATTTCAGTCTTAGGAGTGTAGACAGACATTAACCAGAGAATAACAAAATGTTCACTGGTGGAAGTGCTATGAAGGTAGTATGGGGAAATGGAACTCCAAGTGCATGTGATAGGTCAGCTGACCTCCTCTATGGAAGAGGGATCAGGCGGGACAACCTGGAAAGTCAGCAAAAGAACTGAGCCCAGAATTATAGTTAAGAGTTAATAAGAATAGGGATAGGAATTGGGAGGTGGAGGCGTTGTAGGCAGAGGTTTTGGCTAAGCCTATGGAAAGGCAAGAATGTGCCATGTTTAAGGAACTGAAGTACACCATTAGGCCTGTGGTCACGTTTGGGGTCCGTGTAGCCTCAAGTAAATGAGATATAAAATAAAATTCTTGTGGTAGAAAACAAGAGATTAAATTTTATATGAAAAATTGAGAAATTGAAAATTTAAATGTAAAAGCAGGATTTGTTCATTACAGAACCTGAAAAACACAATGAAGTCCAAAGAAGTAAAACATTAATTGCTCCTAGCCCCACACTCAAATACAACCATTTTTTTTATCTTGGCTGTTCCTGTTACCTAGTGCTTTCTTATGTGTAAGTTTAGCAAAGGCATTGAAATTATACCATGCATACCATTTTGCATGTTGCTGTTTTTTCTTAAGTATCAACCTATGTTGTTATGTACTCTTCAGATAGTGTCCTTTTTAGTAGCTGTGTAACACTCCACTCTGTTTACTCTGTTGAGCAGATTCCATCCGAGCTCTCAGTCCACATGGAAGAAGATCCACGAAAGGGTATGCAGTCTTCTGACATCCCATAGAGCTCAGCAGCATGCAAACAAGGTTAGGAGTCCTGATAAAACTTAATGTTTGTTGACATGGTGATAAGGGAACTGGAACTTGCAGTCTAGTGGGGAAACACACATTCATCAAGTAACTACAGGGATAGATGTAAAACTGTGACACCAAGGGGAGTACAAGGTGACCTGAGAGTGTGCAGTAGGGGCATGTGAGTGAAGAGTCAGGGAGGAAGAGAAGAGGAGCTTAGAGCTGAGGAATGAGTGGCAGCTACTTCTTCGGTGCACATCTTTCATCAAGTGGAGGTCCTGTGGTGGGTCCTTTTAAAGGACTGAGAGAAGATGGTCTAACTGGTCTGCAGCACATTTCCTTCCCTACACGTGGGAACCCAGTCCAAAGAAGAACACAGTTGTGTGTGTGGTCTGTGTAAGGCTGCAATACAGAAGGTTTCTCTAAAATTTAATAAGGTGATTTTTGGCTGTTTGACTTATATGGGGGTGTTAGGAGCATTTCTGATTCATTGGTAGATATATCCAGGACTTTGTGTGAACCACAGACCTACAACTAAGTTACCTTTAACTTAATGCAAAAGAATGCAAATGAACTGCTAACAGTAACCTCCATATCTGGATATAACCATGTCATGTAGTTGTATTGGTCACCTTGGCTTGTTAAATACTGGCATCTACTAAACTTATGGGATGACACTTACAGATGGATATCGATTACTGTAACTATGAGAGTAGTGGATTACTTCATCTTTGTGAAGTCAGTGGTTTTAGTTTAATTCCCAACCTTTTTAAATAAAGGAAGGAAGGGAGGGAGAGAGGGAGGGAAAGAAAAGGAAAGAAAAGAAAAGAAAAGAAAAGAAAAGAAAAGTTACTTCAACTTTATGAAGTAAAGGAAGAAGAAAAAGAGGGAGGGAGGAAAGAAAGGAGGAAAGGAAGGAAGGAGGGAGGGAAGCTACACACACACATACAGTGAACCCCATGTATCTGGCATGTATGGGCTGCACACACAAAAACTCCACATCTGGGTGTTACTGGTCTCTATTACATGATGGCAGTATAATTGTTGGATGTGTTTTGTTGTAGGAAGATTCTACCTTTGAAGTAAATGATAACCTTGAAAGAGTAGGCCATTCTCCAAAGAAATACTCACTGCATGAACAGAGATATTTTTAACTACAGTCACATGTAAGTAAGAAGCTTAAGTACTTACTATCTTTTTGCTAAAAGAATTAAAGTTTCCTGCTATCAATGAAGTAACTAAAAAATGTTGTGGACAGAAGACATCGGAGAGACCTAAGGGCTGTGTTCTTCCTTCAGCCAGTAAAACTCAGTAAAGAATGATGGTACATATATCTCCCAGCTCTCTTGCCTCCTGTCCTGCCCACTCTCTTTATCTAAGGGACCCTTGGACTTCTTTGAGCTCCTTGAGCCAGCCTCTTTCCTGAACCAGGGTCCATTGCACCTGTTGCTTTCTCCATCTGGAATTCTTCCCACCTCTGCCTGGGTAACTTCTCTTTGTCCTTCAGGTCTCACGACTTTCCATGACACTCCCTCCTTTATAACATCCTGCACTTTTCTTTCATTAAGTGTGACGCAGTTTATTATTGTTTAAAATCAGTCTCTTCTATTAGAATGAAACCTATTAGAATGAGATCCAGGACTGTGTCTCTGTCACTTGCCACTTTAAATCTAGCATTTAATGCAACTCCAGGAATCCCATTTAACTTTTCAGACATACTGGCTGTGTGTCCTCAATAAAAACCTGCCTTACCACTCTCATTCTGCCATTATTCTTGCATCATTCTGGTGGCTGCTTAGTAAACTTTCTTTTAAGTTCTTTTAAGTTAACTTCTTTTAAGAAGTTAACTTTCTTTTAACTTTCTTTTAAGTTAACCAAGGTAACTGTATCTATTATTTCAATTCAGATATGTGGCAAAGTAGTTGGCCACTTTGTGGGCTGTTTATCATTTTTCCCTTTTTGATCCAGGCCCAGAATAATAACAGTTCTTCCTTTTAGGGTGGTATTCTTGCCTGTGGATGGTTGAAAGCTGCTTTCTGTGGAGGGGAGTGAAGCTGGGAAACTCCCTGTTCTGCCATCCTGCTGACCACAGTCTTAGCTCTTCCTTATCAGATGCTTCCTAAATGCCAAGAACTGGTCCAAACATTTAACATGTATTAAATAAATTGATTCTTACTTCTCACAACAGCCATATGAGATGTCTACGATTGTTAGTTCCATTTTACAAAGGGAAGCTGAGGCACTGAGCAATTTAGGTACCTTGCTTAAGGTACCTTGTCTACTGAATGGTGGAACTAACAATATGAACCTGGGAGGTCTGACGTCAGAGACCATCCTCTTAACCGTTACTTTCAGTTGCCTTTGCAAAGCTAGAGTGTGTGACAGGAGAACTCTGGGAAGAAAGACCACAGGTGTATAAACAAGAGCCCTTTGACAACCAGGATTTTTAGATACTGCCCTTGGATGTCTCCCAGTAAGATCCTATTGTGTTGTATTATATGTTTCTCATTCCAGCAAAATCAAAATAATTGAGTCTTTTTAAACAAGAAAGGAGTATGGGATGTCCTGCTAGATTTTCACTGTAGTCAGGCTCCTGAAAGTCTGCGTTAAGGATCATTTTTGCTTTAGGGCACAATTCGCCTTGCCCCGAGGCTGACCAGGTCTCCTCACCTTCATCACAGAGGAATGTGGAAGACAGCTCAGTAATTGTGTATTCTGCAGACTTCTACTTTAGAACGTTCTGCTTGGTAGATTAAAGGATTCTAGGCCACTTAATCTCTTGTCATGAAAACAGTCATCTAGGCTTTTATTAGGTTGTTGCACAGAACATAGCCCACGTAATTACCAAACGCCGAATTGCATTGAATTTCAACATGGGTAACATCAAGTTACCTAAAGCCTGAACCAGCTGATGTGGACACTGATATGAGGAGATGCAGAAGAGGTAAAAGAAAAAAGTCATAAATTCTGTCTTAGAAAATGAATTCTTTACAAAAACAGGTGTTGCCCTCTTGTGGTTTGGAATATGCTCATAGGTTTTTTTGTGGAAACTCCCCATTCTATCCTTTTACCAACTCCACTTTTGGGACCAAGATTCCTTGTGAGGCAGGGATCCTGGAGGGCCATGTTAGGGAGGTTCTTATAAAACGTGGGTGACTCTGTCTAGTTTTAAGCTAACAGGGTATTTATATGAGCAGCAATGTGTAGCTAGGGACGATCCAAACAAGCAAGGTCAAGTGGACAAAACAGCACAGCTGGAGTCACTCCTGTGGGGTGGGAAGAGAGGATACATATGGCATACTGCAGTGCATTCCCACCACGGGTTCCAGTCCTTGCCTTCCTCCTTGAGGACTCTGCTGATTGCAGCACCAGTTCCTGTCCTGTCCCTTCTCTGTATCAACTCTTTCATTGTCAATCACCTTTCCCTCTGCTGGCTTTCCAGCTCTCAGAGAAACAACAGTGGCAGTGGTTCTTAACCACAAAAAAAAAAAGAGAGATTCTTGAACCCAAAATGATGAGTCCGACTATTTGACCAGGTAGAGACAGGATGGAGGCAAGAAATGGGTAGAAGGCATTGGAATACATCTGTTTTTCCTTATTCCTGATGTTTTGGGACTTGGTACTTTTGACATAAAATGAATCATCCCTTGGACACTTTAAAATGGTGAATTTTACAACAACAACAACAAAAACAAAAACTCCTACAAACCCTCCAATCTCCTCAGGTTATCCCTAGTTCTCTTGGATAGGGAAGGCATGATTGCCTCCATGCCATGGCCCTTACCAAATGTGCAAATCAACTGCCCATGTCTGTAACACTCTCAGAATCCATTTTTGAGGAAGGGCTTACACAGCCATCTCTATGAAACTCCTGGCCCTAGGCAGTCAGGCCTTTGTCTTCTATGCAGGAAGGAGAGACTTAGCAAACTGCACTAGATTTGACCCACTGGATTCTCCATCCCTGTGAGCATCTGCCCATCTGTGATCCGATACTCCACCCTGTGGCTGGCCCTCAGGGAGAATGAGAGTGAGGTTCCTCGTAATGCCTCCAGCCAGACAGTTGGAGAGGAACTCAGGCCTGGATTTCCTCAGACACAGGGAAGAACTGTATCCCTGAACTTGTTCTAAAATTGAAGAATAACCAAAAAGAAATACATCTAGACAAGATAAAAGACATAAATAAATTGAAGTGCTGGTTTCTGATCCTGTCATAGCTCATTAGACCTCTAGTTCCTAAGACAGCAGCTGGTATGGCGTCTAATCTCACCTGTCTCCACTGGGCAGGGACCATTTAACTTCCTCTCATCGGGCCCCCAGCACCACCGTGGAATCAAGCTGAAAGCAAACCAGCCTCCACTGCTGAGCTGTGCCACTGTTCAGGGCTCTCCCTCTCTGACTCAGTCACCAGTTTCTGAGGGATTTGGTGGCTTGTGGGGATTGAGGCAATGGATAATGAAGCTTCCTTCATTCTAGGAGCTCTTGGTCTTGTCAGAGACCAACAGACCACACAGGCAGTGACCACCCACCCAAATCAGAGGCAAATTTCTGGGTCAGCAGTCTTCAGTGAGCATTAGAATCACCTGGAGTGCTTTGAAAAATTTTAGTGCCCAGGCCTCACTCACTCCAGAACAATTTAATTGGAATCTATGTAGGTGGTGCCTGTATTTTTATAAGGTCCCTCAGAGATTCTGATGCACATTTAGAATTGAGAATCTCTGCAGTGGACTGAGTTTCTTGAGGATAGGGAGTTTGGAACACCCCTGAGTTCCATACCTAACCTCCTCTATGCTCAACAATAATTGCTCTGTAGAATACAGTTAATTGGAATATGTTGAACAGTTCAATAGTTTGTTCTAAGCATTTCCTATATACACACAACTAGTACCAACTCTCACAACACCAGGAGGTAGATACTCCAAGTATTGTTATCCTGACAATATTATTTGACAGAGGTCAAATAACTTGCCCAAGGTCACACAGGTGTGCACTGCCATATTCTGCACTGGGAACCTAGGGGAAGAGGCCTAGAGAACAAATGATTTCATTGGCACAGATTGAGAAGAGCTAAATGCCAAGAGCAGGGTAGTATGAAGTTCTCTTTTTCTCCTTTGTTGGGTTGATTGTAGTGATGGAGTGTGCGATGTCTCATATTTCACAGAGAAAAATGGATGAAGGCTGGCCGAGGGATCACAAAGAACTTCAAGATATTAAGATCATCAAGACAACCTACTACACATCCTTGGAGAAATTAACAACAATCTTTATTGTCTGTATTGAGTTACCAGTGTCTAATCCCCTTTAAATCAAACCCTATATTCAGTCTTTTGCGCCCAGGTAAGAGTTGTTGATTAAAGTGTTTGCTGTTTGGGGCTCACATTTTCTTGTCACCTGGAACATTTGTGTTTCGTTTGTTTGTTTTGAGCATGAAATTGAAAATAAGAATAGTTTTCCATTTGAAAGCACTTCTCAAAATTCTGACAAAAATGTCAAGATGCCTTTTCAGCTGCTCTTTATTTTTGTCAGTGGATATGTTTATGAAAAGCTCATCTTCCCCCTCCTTCTTCCCTCTTTCTCTTTCTCTCTTCCTCCCTTCCTTCCTCTCTTTCTTGCTCTCTCAACTTAAATTTTATATGAGCCAGAGTAAGTTCTAATTGGAGGAGTAACCTGTTAAATCCTGCAGGAAAAGACTATTATTCTGATTTTCTCCTTTTGGTAAATCTGCTTTTGTTTTTGTTTTTGTTGTTTTTAATGTTAGGCTGGATTTATATGAAGTACCCTTAAAATATAGGAAAAGAGAATTATATCTGGAAAAATTCAGATCTTGTTTTAATGGTTGAATTTCTATGATAAATTTCTAAGAGGAGGCAATTTCTTTGGATTATAGTTTAACTGTTCTGTTCCCAACCCTTTTTTTTTTTTACCCCTAGCAATTCTTAATAAATTTAGATGAAGAACAAAACCTTTCTCAAGCATTTCTCTAAAAGAACTACTTGAAGTAAATAGGTTCCACAGAAAGGACTGCCAGAACCAGACTTTAAATTAATTAGTAGGGCGCCTTTATGAAATGCTTACGTAGTCTGAGGAAGCAGGAAGAGGAAACGGATGGGAGGAAGGGGTACTAGATGCACACTTGTTTTCATGGGCACAGACCCAGAGAAGAGGGGCCCTGAAAATGGAAATCTTTGTCTTTCCTTCATATTATGACCTTAGCATCTTCTTCTGTCATACTTGGTATGGTCTGAATGTTTGTGTCTCCTCAAAATGTTGAAATCCTACCCCCCAAGTTGAAATTATTAGGAGGTGGGGCTTTTGGGGAGGTGATTAGGTCATGAGGGTGGAACCCTCATGAATGGGATTAGTATCCTATAAAATAGGCCCAAGGAAGCTCATTTGTCCCTTCCACCACATGTGAGGATGAAGTGAGGTGGTGCCATATACAGACCAGGAAGAGGAGGGCCCTTCACCAATTTCCAGATTTGCTAGTGCCTTGACCTTGAACTTCCTGGCCTCTGAAACTGTGAGAAATAAATTTCTTATGTTTAGAAGCTGCCCAGTATTTGGTATTTTGTTATAGTATTTCAAATGAACAAAGACAATATACTAAAATCCTTTTAGTTTTTACAAGATACAGTGAGAACTAGGTTTTCTTTTCTCATTATGACCACAAGAATTGGTTTGTTAGGTAAATTAGGAAAACAAAATTAAGTAGAAAAATAAACTTCTAAAACAAAAACAAAACTCATTTATCTCATCCTAGAATTCGAGTTAATTAAAGGCATATAACAACATTCTACTTTTAAAAGCAGATAAAATACATTTAAATTATATGTACTTATAAATGTTCTTAATGTCTCTGCAACTACAATTTTCAATTTATTATTTTGATGTTATCTTTAAGTAGACATCAAAATTTTAAAAAACATTGTGTTATATTAAGATTAAGGTACAATTCTCAGAAAAGGTCCATTTATATAAGCAGCTAAGGGAAATCAATCTAATGAATTCATATCTCATTTTAGTTATTGTTAAAATACATACTGTGACAGTGTTCATTTTTGAAAAATAGTTTGAGCATAACTTAATAAGATCTTAAATGCTTACTTTTATTTAAAGTCATTTCTTTTTACTAAGTATACCTTTTTTTCTCACTTTCTGATCTGTTAATTCTATTGTTTAAATTATTTTTATTTTAACTTTTTACTTCTCAAGGAATTATTTAAATTTTGAGAAGTCATCTTAGGGCCAGGGTTTCAGATAGTTTGCTTTTGGATTATGTAACAGCATGAAGGTTTTGTCATGTATTGGGGTTTGGATTGCTGTGTGAGGATCTGTGTAATTCAACATAATAAAAAAGAATTTCTACCTATCTTGCTTTGGTTTATAATTTATTTCTTGACTCTCACAGTTGAAGATATGTCAAATTCTGGATCATAATTTACAAACGTATTTTATGAGATTGCAGAGGATCCTGGGAAAGTCTATGGGAACATGGACATAAGCAAAATCTGCTGTACAATGAGACCTTTGGGGCCACAATACTAGCGGAAGCTTATAAGGCCTGCATTATAAAAGAGATTTTAAAAAATGAGAGTGTGAATGTATACATAAAAGAGGTGGTAGGTTTTAAGTGAAAAATCTGAGAAGCTTGATGTGTTATGTATTTGAGTTGAATGCCAGGTTATTCTCAATATAGCCATGGCACCACTCAATGAGTTCCATTAAAAGGACCCTCTCATCTCTCTGATGGGCATTCTGAGGAGCAGGACATTCTGTTTAGTCCATGCTCTGACCAGCAAATCTATTAGTATCTCCTAGTGGGACTATTGCCCTTCCCTGATTAGGGGTTCCATCCCAGATCTACTTGGGAACTTTCAGATTGTGTTAGCTTTCTGTTGCACTGGCCGAATACCTGAGACAAACAACTTAAAAGTGGAAAGCTTTATTTTGGCTCGTGGTTTCAGAAATTTCAGTCCATGGTCAACTGGCTGCATTAATATGTGAGGCAGATCATTAGGGCAGAGAGGGTGTGATGGAGCAGATCTGTTTACCTCATGGAGTCAGGAAGGCAGGAAGAGAGAAAGAGTGAAGGGGTCTGGGACAAGATGAACTCTTCAAAGTCATGCCCCTAGTGATCTACTTCTTTCCATTAGGCCTCATCTCTTAATAGCCTATTCAGCTAGAACTCATCAGTGGATCAATCCATTGATGAGGTTGGTGACTTTATGATTGAATCACTCTCCCAACGCCCACCTTTGAATATTGTTTTATCGGAGACCAAACCTTCAACAACATAAGTCTTTGTGGGACATTTCAGATCCAAACCACAACTCTGGTCTTGGGGGAAGTTCCCTGTCCTCACTTGCTTGCCCTGGGAATCCTGCCAACAATGATAAGAGCTGCAATCCTCTGTCCTATTTGTCTGGGACCCTTCCATTCTCCACACTGGGTCTGGGTGTCTCAAATTATGACAATAAAATTATTTTACCGGGGAAAGAGCCTATGCTTACTTTCACCTTCAGAACTAGGGTGCAGTTGGGTGCTTTTTAGGATGGCTGGTTTGACAGAGCCTCTCCAACAGAGTGAGGAGTTCCCAGATCCAAAAATCCCTCCTTGGGTCTCTGAATTTTTTTTTTTTTCAGTGCTGGGGCTGAATTTTTAAAAATGTTTTCTTATCGCTTTTAAAAGTGCCCTGGAGCCCATAATATAATATGAACCCTCTTCATTTACCCATAACAGTTGCCTTCTGGGGCTCATTCACTCTGTATAACTCAGGTAAAGCACCTGGCAAACTGAGACACTGAACAAAGGAGTGAGGCAATGAGTGCAGAAGTATGGGGGGAGGAAGGAAGAGAGAACCTTTACATCATCTCTTTATTGGCATTCCAGTTCCCCCAAAAGCAGATGATAAGGTCTCAGAAAGACTGCCTCTCCCGAACAGCCCAGAGTTGCCCTGGTCCTGGCCCCTTCTGTGGAAGAACTTAGGAAAAATTGCCCTCCACACCCACTGAAGCTAGGCAGGTCATGCAATGACAATTTACTAAAATTTTATTAAGGATTTTTCCATCTGTATTCATCAGGGACACTGGTCCGTAGTTTTATTTCCTTAATGTGTCCTTCTCTGGTTCTGGTATCAGGGTGATACTAGAATTATAGAATGAATTTGGAAGTTTTCCATCTCTTTCTGTTTTAGGCACTTATAGGTGAGAAGACTGAAGACTTAGGAGCAACAGGACCTGGATTTAAGTTACGCCATTTAAAGGCAGAGGGCCTTGGGCAAATAATTTGACCTCTTTGTGCCTCAGTATCCTGATGTGTAAAACAGAGGTGATAATAGTATCTGATTCACAATGTTGTTGTAAATGGATGACACATTTTGAAAGCACATTAAATCAGAGCCTGGCAAAATGAACACTCAGTAAGCATTAGCTATTCTTATTCTCATTTAATTATCTGAGGAAAAGATTATTTCCTACATTTTCTCACTAAGGACACTAAGGCTCACTAAAAGCAGGTGTCAGAGTCAATTTTCAAACCTTGGTCTGTCTTGTTTCCAAACCTCTGCCACTTTCTGTTGTCACATGGGCATTATTGCCCCTGAGGCTGGTGCATCCAGGAAATTCTAGCTGAGGGTTTGAAGAACATCAACTCAGCATTTCAGTCAAAGTGACAGGGCAACTAAGGTCTTTTGACAGTTGTTGGAATGAGGTTAACCACTTCTTGTTTAGGCCAAGAGTTGCTTTCTGTTTCTGTTTCCTGTCATTGGAATGTTATGTTTGTAAACAGCATTTTTAGGAAGTTCTCCTTCCCCCTCACTTCAAAATAAACCTCCCTGTTCCTTTTCCTCCAGGAACTGACACTTAAGTTGGTATTTTGCACTGAGATAAATACCACACCTGTTTTAGTGGGATGACTTCCAGGAGCAGATCATAAGCAGTAGGTGTTATTGCTGGAAGTGCTGGATTCACGGTGGGAACTCCTCGGCATGAAAGCTCATTTGGCATTGCGTAAGGGAAGTTCATCTCAGGCGCTTGATGACATTCTTTGTTCATTGGGTCATGCAGTCTCCCAACCCTAACAACCAAATCGATTCCACAGTCTTGCATAGGTCCATTGAACTTGTATTCACCAGGTTCCTACAATTTGCTCAGTGTAGTCCTGGGGCCTGTGGGGTAGCAGAGGTCATGCCAGGGTTGTGCAACACAACAGGTACCTCCTGAAGTCTCCAGACTTCCTAGGGCAATGAGATAGTCAAGTGTTTACAAGTTTACAAGACTCCGAAAAAGTCTTGTAAACTTGAATGTCTTCAGGATCAGGCAGGATTTGTGAATCTTTGATGCAGTGGGGTTTGAAATAATGGTGAGTGGTGGGAACTGGAGTGAAAAGGGCACGGACACACCTCCCCCCCCACCACTCCCACATGTTGTTTGAATTTGAGCAATTCATTTGAGGAATGAAGGACCATACCAGGTCTAGTTATTCACTCTGAAGGGTGGCTAAATCTTGGGCCAGCCACTTCTAAAATAACAAGTCTCTTTGCCACATAAAGCTGGTATGAAGCTGTGTCTTGCCCACAGCCATCAGTTCTGACTCCTGTTTAAGAGTATGAAATAATGATATTGACAAGTGATATTTGTGGAACTCAATTTCAGTCCTTTATAATCAAGTCTCATATTGATTGTAATAAAATAATAATAATATAAGGTAATATCTGATTAGGTAGTAAGATACTGTTGTTTCTCAAGATTTCAGGAGATAAGAAACATTGAAGTCTTAGGGCTGAGGGTCAAGAGTGTCTTTTGACTTTGAAGAATAGGAAAAACAGATGGAGAAGAAGCTTAGAAAAATGAGGCAATTGGGGAGGGGAGAATGAAGGATGTGTGTATGGAGAAGGAAGTGTGCTCTAGGGATATATTCTGAAGTGTGTTAAATATTAGGACTCACATTTTAGACTTTGTACTATAGATATTAGGGTTTGGGATTGAGAAAGTCAAGTATTAATCTGATGATCTTGTTTAGGCTAGTCTGGGAGTAGGCAGAGACTGGGGGCAGAGAGACCCTGAGAAAGCTTTTGAAGAAGTCGGAAAATTAGGTGATAGAGCGTGAATTGGATGGGAGGTCACAGAAGATAAAAGGATTGATTCAGTATCTTGGTGTAAAGAAATAATGAGACAACTTACTTTAATAGTGTTTTGAAGCCTATGGGTGTGTGTGTTAGGGCCAAGATTTGTCTCCTTTCAGGAAGAAGCAGTTAAGTCAGGTGGCCTGGACTGAACTGTGAAGCAAAGGTGAACTATTCAGTTATTAGGAGTGAAGTATTGATTAAGAGAATAATTGCCCTGCAGATCCAAGGAATCCTTTGTTTTGTGAGATTCAAATTCTTCATGACCTGAGGCAAGATGAACTCAAGGACTAAGAAAAAAAAAAAAGGAAGTCAAATAAAATCTTTGGTGGGGGTGTTTTCCTGGTCTATTTTTTTTTTTTTTTTTTTGGCAAGGAGGTATAGGGAACTCTTGGAATACTAGGGAGTGAGATTGCTGAGAGGCAGAATAGATGGCCCAAGGAAGATGGAAGCCTTGTCTTGGATTTAGTTTAGATTTTTTTTTTAATTTCCCCTGAATCTTCTATTCTTTGAATCTTTCTTATGATGAAAGTTCTATTGTTATAAATAGAATTTAGAGGATCATCAAAATACAAGTTGTTTGTTTAAGGACTACATGGGAAGAGAAAATGAAGGACCATACCAGGTCTAGTTATTCACTCTGAAGGGTGGCTAAATCTTGGGTCAGCCACTTCACAAAGAGGCAACACTGTTCACATCAGTTCCCACCTGAAGCCCAGAGCAGAGGGATTCAAACAAATGAACTTGTAAAGCTTGAAAAGGCGGTGGTGGGTGGCCGAAGGAGTAAGTTCGCCAGGCGGGTTCACCAGAGTCAGACAAAAGTAGTGGCTTGAGATTTATTAGAGTCTGTGTCCTGGGTGAAATCTCCAGCACCCCAGGGTGAAAGTCGGGGTGGGAGAGCCAGGACAAATCACACGTGGCTTTGGCTGCTCAGGGTTTTTATACAGAGGAAGGGGTCAGGGGTCCTGCCCAGGAAAAGGTGTACCCAAGGTGGACGTCAGGGTCAGCAGGTCTGCCTTATTGGTCACTTCTGACACAGTGTGTTGCTAGGTGACCTTGCTCCCTCCCCCTGCAGCCACCCAAATTCAACCTGACATTCCGACCTTTTTGGTGATATAGGGCGCCGGAGTCTGTCTGGCTACTTCCTGCATGGTTGGGGGTGTCGTGGGAAAAAAGGATTCAGGGTCTGGGTCGGTGGGGAGGCGGCTGTAAGGGTGCAGGAGCATTTGGTTGTATGTCATTCTGGCAACCTCACTCATGCAGCTCTGGGCAAACTCAGATGCTGGAGAGTTTTAACGTTTTCCTCCATGAGTCCAGTTTCTCAGTCTGGTTTTGTTGATGCACTAGTAGTATTCTTCCTCTAAGACTAGACATGTTTCTCCTTTGTTCACTGTCAGAAGATCTAGTGCTCAGTGGTTCTGTAAGGAAACTTGGACAACAGGCGTTATTTGTCCCTGTAGGGATACCAGGGTTTTGAACAGGCCTGATTATTTCAACTTCACTATATAGAATCAATTGAGGAACTAAAGAGGAGGGCACACCGAAAGCAAAGGGCATATTGGGATCTAATTCTTTGTCGTAGTACCATTACACCAGAAAAGGAATTCTGGAGGAGCAAAGGTGGGAGAAGAGACCTGTATGGTTTAGTTGCAAGGTGCTGAGTTAGAGAAAGTGTAACAGTATGCAAAGTTCCCTGAGGAGTTGTAATAAGGGGGTACTCCCTCCAAAGGTGAATAGGGGTCCTGTGAGCCTTTGAGGAAGTATTAAGGGGGGTACTCATAGGAACAGCTGTTAGCAGGGTCCTGTCCAAACCTGCACAAAGAAAACAATCTGAGATGTTATTAACTCTGGAGAGATGGAGAAGTCAAAGACCTTGATGTATCAGAGTAAGACCTGAGAAAGGATCAGCATTAGGCTGAGTAGCTGAGTTGATCTGGCGTTGGATTTCCTTTTCCTCTTCTGGATGGTTAGGTGAAGCTGAGGAACCGCATGAATATAAACTTTTAGATTCTAAGTGAAGCCTCGGGACGGTTGGCTGTTGTCCCTGTGTAAACTTTACCATTGAGGATTGGGGTCGATAGGGGATATGGAGTCTTCAGGTGATGTTGAGGCTTCTGGAGACTAGTTGAACAGTCTGAGAGGTGAAGACTGGACTGTCGTCTGACTGGATGGATGCAGGAAGTCTGAATCTGGGAATAATCTGCTCAATGAGGACAGCAGGCGATGTCAGCAGTTTCCCTGGGGGTAGGGAAGGTTTCTATTCAGCCTAAAGTATCAACCAAGGTAAGTAAGTAATGGAGTTTTTTTGCATCTGGGCATATGGGTGAAATCAATCTGCCAGTTTTTGCCTGGAAAATTGTTCACGTCAGCTGTCTAGACCTAAAGGATGTAGGATCCTCCCATGTGAAGACAAAGAGGTAACAGGAGTCAGGGTGAAGAGGAACTGTAAAGAATGTGTTTGCCTCTTCTTTGAACATCATTTTACATAGTCTACATGTATTTTTCCTGAGTCTATGTGAATGGTAGTTAACACAATTTATTACCTCTAAAACTAAAACAAACCAAGGAAAGGCTGAGAGCTTTTAACTTTCCTTTTGTGTGGCAAAGTGGCCAAATGCTTTCAAGTTTCATGATATTAACCTTTAAACAAATCAGGCTCTCACTAACTTTTAAATACATTTGCATTTAAATTTTGATCTCAGTGCAAATAGTAACAAATTTACATATACCCTATTGATAACAGGTCCTGTTACAGAATATTAAATGATAAAAATTAAGTCCCCAATAAAATTTGTTATTCTTATAAATTACCAGCACAGACAAGCCTAGTTTGGAGAACATCAGCCCAACAAATCCTCTGCTCTAAAGGCTTGTGCACCTGGAAGGCATGGACACATTAATGTACAAAGAAGAGCAACCAAACCTAGTTTTTCAAGAGAAACCTAGGCTCTCCAATGTAGCACAATACCCCATCAGTTATTTAACCACAATAGTATAAAACTTAAAGAAATCCTTGTCATTTTAACATATGGATTACACTTTGATTTATATTAGCCCATTAACATTTAACCTTAGGGAAAAACCTTAAATAGCCTTTAATTGATCATCTCATATACATATAACCAACTTAGTCATACACAAACTTGTTGAAATTTGTCCTTTACTTACACACAGACTTTCTTAGCACTTACTTAGACCCTCATGTATTTCATCACAGAAAGACTTTCTTACCCAGAAAGATTCTTTTTCCTTCTACAGAATATATTTCCATACCTGGAACCTTCTATTTTCTCTTTCCTATCTGTTGACTTCTTTTGTTTGCATTTTGAAATAACTCTTCTTTAACTGAATCACAGTTGAAACCTTTGGATTCCTTTGTATGTAGAATGGTACCTGTTATGATTTCACCAATATTATTTTAAGTATGTTACCCAACGGAATTTAAACATTAAGAGTAGTGAAAGAGTGTAGGATTTAGGAACCACTGGATGGATGGGAATAGTTGCCTTATTAATTAGGCAGAGGTCCTGGACCAAGCGATAGGCTCCTGAGGGTTTACATACAGGCAATGTAGGAGTATTACAGGGGGGAGTCAGTAGGGATGAGGAGTACCTGAGTAACTGACCTATGATGGGTTTAAGTCCTTCCTGGAAACTGAGGACATGAAGGAAACTTAGCATGAGGTTTCAGTTAGATTAGGACTGGCTTGTGGTGGGAGGCGATCACTGTCTTGGAGGTGTCCCAGACTTGGGGGTCAACCAGGTCTGGGGGTAACAGTAGGATAGGTGGTGTGGGAGAGCTAGAGAATGTAAGAAACAGAGGTAGAAGAAGGTGAGTAAGGAATAACCAGGAAAGAGTGTGTGAAAGAATGTGTCTCCAGGGCACAGGATAACTTAGCTGTTCTGTTTGGCATGGAGGGTTTCCATCAATTCCCATAACCGAAACCTGGGAAGGAAATAAAGGCCCAGAGTGGACAGGCAAAACAGAATAGGTAACTCCTGTGTCCATAAGGTTACCCTAGAGCATGCCCTGGGCTCAGAGATCCTTGAGTCCAGGCTTCTTCAGTCTTCTTTGAATACCAACAGTTGAGGGGAAGGGACCACCTGGTTGGTCACACCCCTGTGTAGAGGCTCTAGGGAGGGGCCAGTCATAGGGTAGTCACTCTTCCAGTGTCCTGCTTGGTTGCAGGTGGAGATGATTTGGTTGGGGCCATAGGCTTGCCCCTGGCGGAGAGCACACCTGATCCTCCTTTGGAGTTCTTGCTGGAGCAGCAGGCCACAGGTTAACTACCAGGGACTGGGACTGGAGTGTTACCTTTTTCTGTAAATAAGCCTGCCTCTCGGGCATTGTAGACTTTAAAGGCCATTTTTACCAGATTTCGGATAGGGGTTTGTGGTCCTCTGTAAGGCGGTTGGAATAAAATTGGATTTTTATCTGGATTTTGGGTAATTTCCCTCACTTAATATAAGTAGAGGGGTCAGTAGAGAAAGATGAAAGTGAGTGAGGAATTAAGAAAGCATATTTGGAATCAGGCGGTGGTGAGCTGGCGAGCCAGGGGTAGGGCACTGAGGGAGGAAGCATGCTACTCCGTTGTGCTGGTTGCGCGGCTATGGCAGCGAAGGCAGGGAATAGCCAGCTCCGTGTTCAGTGGAGTCCTGCACAGGTCGGCAGAGGGGGTGGAGAGAGGGAGGAGAGAGAGGGAGGAGACAGAGGAGGCGGCAGGGGGAAGGAGTGGGCACGCAGTTGATGGACACACAGTCTCGGCCGCAGGCAGTCTCGGAGGAAGCCGAGGGGCGGAAGCAGAAAGCATTTCCTGTGGGTCTGAAAACGTGAAGGAAAAGAAAGTGGGGAGCTTTTAGGTAGGAAAGTGGACAGAAAAAGGAGAGGTGGGAGTGGGACACAGATTTCAATAAAATCAAGCCTCCACGTGTCTGTTTAGCGGCATGATAAATTGGCTATTTCCTCTGGTGGCCATTTAGTGAAATTACGGTAGCAGCAGCCAAAAGGTCAGCGTTTTCTATAGCCTTCCAGTGTTACTCCGGGAGTGAGCACGAACAGGATCGGCGTCCCCAGCTCTGGTTGTGGTCACCCAAGGAACAGAAAATGGACGGGCCGGAGGTCAGGATGTCTCCTTGACCTATGGGGGTCCAGAATGGAGAAAACGGGGCAGGGGCTAGCGGAGTCTGGGACGTCTCCCAGGCTTCCGTGCCCAAACGGCAGGGGTGTGGGGGGGGTGTGGGGGGGTCTGTGGTGTGCGCAACTTACGGACAGACCAGTAACGGGAGAGTGACTGGAAGACAGTAGAAAAGGCCACTTACCCCAGTTCTGTTAGCCCAGATAAAGAGAATTCTGGTTCTTTTGGAGAAGAGAGTGCACCTCAGTCCCAAATGGGAGAAGTCCGAACGCTCTCTCCCGGGTTTCGGTGCCAAATGTAAAGCTCGCAAAGGCGGTGGGTGGCCGAGGGAGTAAGCTCGCAAGGCAGGTTCACCAGAGTCAGACAAAAGTAGTGGCTTGAGATTTATTAGAGTCTGTGTCCGGGTGAAATCTCCAGCCGCCCCGGGGGGTGAATGTCAGGGTGGGAGAGCCAGAAGAAATCGCACGTGGCTTTGGCTGCTCAGGGTTTTTATACAGAGGAAAGGGTCAGGGGTCCTGCCCAGGAAAAGGTGGACCCAAGGTGGGTCAGCAGGTCTGCCTCATTGGTCACTTCTGGCACAGTGTGTTGCTAGGTGACCTTGCTCCCTCCCCCTGCAGCCGCCCAAATTCGACCTGACAGAACTAACTTCTATAGACCTGCCTTATAACATCAAACCTCTTGGAGTCCAAAACGGGAAGACACTTGCAGGGGACATAATGAAGACTTTGATAACACAATATTCAATTTAGGAGAAACTTAAGGAGAGATTTATGTGGTTGATATTGAGTAAATTCAGTTAAAAATAGAGTAGAAAAGCCAATGGAAAATGCCCAATAGAAGTTGGAAATGGGATCTGAAGTTTGACCAAGAGGTCAGGGCAGGAGAAACCAAGGGTTATATTTAAATTTTGTGGATTTACATTTTTGGTAGTCATCTGTGTAAAGTAGTTGGAGTATGGTATTTGAAATCATATTAATGCATGAATTTTTAGAAGAGAGAGTTTAGAGACCATTGATAGGAAGCTTGTTCACTCATTCTCCAAAATTTGAGGGGTCCCTGTGTATTTGGCAGAGGCAGAGATAAGAACCACAGCAAGGAGGAGGTTGCAAAGGTGATAGAACAGAGGTGGGAAAGAGGCAGACAGGGAAGCCCCTGGTGATGTCCCCAAAGCCACAGGAGAACTTTAGTGGAATATGAGCTAATCAACAGTGACAAATGTTGCAGAATATTTGAGTAAACACTGACAACTGGGAAAATGCCCTTTGGATTTCACAAGCAGGGCACTGGTTTCTTTGGAGTTTCAGGAGAGCTGTGTGAGTGGAAGCCAGACTGTGGGGAATGAGGGTGTTCTGAATGAGGAAGAAATGGAGGCTGAGCATGAAGACCAGTAAGCAACCCCTCGAATTTGTCATGATAAGGAAAAAGAAATAGAGTTTCAGTTTTTCTTCTGATACTTTCCCATCTTTAGTTTGGGAACAGGTAGGGCTTCTTGGAAGAATTGGATTTTGAATGAAGGATTTAAAGGTGATAGGAGGGAAGAGTGATATGATGAAATGGTATCAGCCATGGAGGAGGTAAGGTCAGGCCACAAGATGACAGGGGATAATGGAAATGTTTTGATCTCTGCTAGAATGAGACAACAAATATGAGGGAGTAAATTTGATCATAGCAATGAAATGCCATCATTAAAAAAGATGAAGCCTTTTGCTTTGTAGGCATTTTTGAAACTCCATATTCTGATAACTACAAAAAGATTTTGGAATCATGTTTGAGTGAGTCCCAGCTCTTTGAACTTGGACAAGTTACTTAACCTTGCTAAACCATAGTTTCCACATATGGAAAACAAAGGGTAATGTTACTTGCTCAATAGGAGTGTTGAGAAGAACAAATAAGAGTATATATGTGCAATATCTAGTTCAGTGCCAGCACATAGTTATCACTTGGTGTTAGCAATGATTCTTCTTTAAAATTTATTTTGTATTTATTGAGGTATGTTTGACATGAAAAAAACTGCACATATTTGATGTGTAAAAGTTCATGAGTTTGGAGAGAAGTATACACCTATAAAGACTTTTCCACAGCGAACATCATAAATGTGTCACTTCCAAAAGTTTTCTTCTCCCTCCCTCACTCCCTTTTTTTTATTCATTGTGTATTTTTGATAGGAACATTTAACATAAGAGCTACCAGAATTTATAAGTATACGGTACTATATTGTTAACTACGGTACTATGTTGTAAAGATATCTACAATGCTTCTTTTTTGCCTTGAAAATTTGGGGCCATCCAAGATTTGAGTTAGAATTAATATTTCAGCACCTGTGACTCTTTCTGCTTTATAATGTTCACTAAAGAACATTGACACCGGAACCAGACTGCTGGGCCATCTTATTTGTTGTATGATTTGGGGCAGGTTGCTTAAATTAACCTTTCATTCTGGTTTCCTCACCTGTAGAAGGGAGATAATAATATGCCCACTTCATGATGCTGTTGTGAGATTACATGAGTTATTACGTAGGTGATAGGAACAGTGCTTGCCACATCATAGCTGCAATGCCAATACTTGTCAAGTGAATAGAAATCCTCTGTCTTGTCCTTTTTCCTTCTAGAGTCATGACATTCCATCCCCTTCTGCACTCATTCTGGAAAGGAGAAATCTCACTCGATGCCTACACCTATTAGGTGTTAGGTCAACATCTTAAAGAAACTGGACCCTTATTTGCCTTAATGTCATTTCTCTGAAAGATAATGATGCCCCAAAATAGAGTAGGTGGTTGTCTGGCTGGGATGATCTATGAATGAAGTTGTCTTAGGGCCAGAAAAACAGACTACAGATCCTTGCAGCCCAAGTCTGCCTTGTTTGCATGTCTAATTTTTTCATCAACTGCAGATAGCATGTTTTCCTGACTTAACCAACCTCTCCTGACCGAGTCTTGCTTGGATTTGTGTGTGTTTAATGTGAAGTTGACAAATTCTTGTCTTTATCTTAACATTTCTGGCTAAATGGAAATGGAGGACTAGTTGGGAAGCCCTGGGAGATAAAGCCAATTTGGCATGCTGGGAAGACAGAAGTGTTGGGGAAGGAACAGCCAGTGCTCTTTGGCTAACTGGTATTTCTTTTATTCATAATATAAGTTTACACAGTAGCACTTCTCTGACATTGTCACATCCACCCTCTTTCCTAAAGACCTGGACCTTTTGTTATTCTCAGATCAGGGTTAGGACCCTATTTCCTCACTCCAACTGGTTCAAACAAATGTTTGAACCAGATGATATCATCTGGTTCAAATGTTTGAACTAGATGATAACCCTATTTTGCATTCCCCAGACACCAGAAGTAGAAGAGAAAGCAGTGTCCCAAAGTTAATGGCTTTCCTG
>JAJEJO010000257.1:1211637-1258120 GCA_020662805.1 Glaucomys volans | reverse complement strand
AGAGCCTCTAGTCTGTCATGAATAAGCAGTTTTTTGAAGAGAAAATGTTTTATTATTCTTGCCAAGCTAAGTGATGACCTTGGAAATACTACACAAGGGCTCTTTAAATGAACATTATATCTGCATGCTGGGTGGACGATCAAAGTCATCTTTAAAATGTGGATGCCTTCAGCATTTTGTGAGGGCAGGGGGTGCCTTCTCTCTAGCCACTCTGCTCCCAGATGACTCAATTCATTCCAACCCATCTTACCTTCACCTTGAAATGGACCTTTCTACAGAGTCCCAACAAAATAAAAAACAAACCTTGCCTGTGTCAGATCTCCAAATCCTCCTGACTTCCTTTGGCTGCCAGACCCTTGACTCTGAAGGGCCTAGATGATAACCCTATTTTGCATTCCCCAGACACCCAGAAGTAGAAGAGAAAGCAGTGTCCCAAAGTTAATGGCTTTCCTGAGTCATGAAGGAATGGCAGCTACCAGAGCCTCTAGTCTGTCATGAATAAGCAGTTTTTTGAAGAGAAAATGGGTTTGGCTACCAAACACCACTGCTCAGGGATTTGATTGATTCTGTATTTTAGTTGCAGGGTCCTTTGCCTCTCTTTTGATACACAGTACTTGTGCAGGTCAAACTTGTCTCTAGGTAAAATCCTGATGGTGCTCCATGGGACTGAAGTCTCCCAACTCCAGGCTGGTGAGACCTTCCAGAAACCAGTGGAATGTCTTTGGAAAAGCCCTGGCTTTCCTTCCCCACTTTTTCCAACTAGAATAATAAAAAGGATATGGATGTTTATTTTATAATTAGGGCCACATTCCCTAATTGCATCAGTGCCACTGCAGTAGCAATTGTAGTTAGCTGTCACTGTGACAAAATCCCTGAGATTAAGAGAGGGTTTATGTTGGCTTATGGCTTTGATGATTCCAAGTCCATGGTCCACTGGCCCCATTGCTAATGCGACTATGATAGATGAGATGGTATGTCATGACATAACACATGGCAGAAGAGGCTGTTCACCTCAGAGTAGCTAGGAAGCAAAAAGAAAGACACAAAGGGGCCAAGGTTCCAATATCCCCTTCAAGGGTGTGTTCTCAGTGACCTAACTTATTCCCACCAGGCTCCACCTCCTCAAGTTTCCACTACTCCCAATAGTGCTGCAGGCTGGTGAGCAATCTTTTAGCAAATGGACCTTTGGGAGAACACGCATCCCACCATAGCACATCTCTGTGGATTACCTGTGTAAATGGGAGAGGAGGGCAATAGTGTAGGCTATTTTTCCCCCGAGGGGATAGGATACAGGGGAAAGATACTAATAGAGTCTCTGCTAAACAACACATTACATACATTTTCTCATTTAATACTTAAAGCAATCTCCTGAGGCAAGGATTATCATTCCTCTCATAGAAGAAGAAATCAAAGCTTAGATTATTGGCAAGGGTCACAAAGGTGATATGGAATCAAAACTGTATGCCCACCCATTGTGTTCCAGCTAAATAGAGTATCAATCCTGTTTCACAGCATCTTCTGGCATCTTCTAGCACTCTGCCAAGTCTCCTCAGGACCATTTCTTCTTTCCTGTTGTGGCAGGGAAAATTCTTAAACATCTTAAACTGCTTGCCCACTATTCTATTATAAACCAAATACATTCCCCATAGCTGTTCTTAGATATTTTTTTTTTCAGTTTTAGATAAACACAATACTTTTTATTTTTTATGTGGTGCTGAGGATTGAACCCAGTGCCTCACACCTGCTAGGCAAGTGTCTACCACTGAGCTACAACCCCAGCTCTAGAGGTGTTTTTAAAATAAAAGTCCTTGTACCCAGTAGGCTTCCAAAAATTTGTTGAAAAAACAGCCATTTGCCAGAGTTACTAAAAACATCCTCTGTCCCTAAGTACACTCTGGGCAAGGTCAAAATCACATGGAGGTCCTCTGCTTAGATGCACCAACTCTTCCAAACAAATCTTCTGAGGACTTGTGCTGTTAGGTATTCCCCCCATGTTGCAAACAAAAGAAACAATCCTGATTTCCTTTGGTCATATAGTGATAAGCATTCATACACTGTCTTCTTTCAGTGGGGCCCAAGGAGCTGTCTGTACCTTTGATGTCTATCACATGAGTCCACCATGTCCTACAGAAAACAGTCATGACTCAAGTTTTCCACAAAGGACACGGCCATCTCTTTAAAAAGCACTCTGGGCCGGGCGTCGTGGCGCACACCTGTAATCCAAGTGACTTGGGAGGCTGAGTCAGGAGGATCAAGAGTTCAAAGCCAGCCTCAGCAACTTAGCGAGGCCCTAAGCAACTCAGTGAGACCCTGTCTCTAAATAAAATACAAAATAGGGCTGGGATGTGGCTCAGTGGCCAAGTGCCCCTGAGTTCAATCCCTGGTTCCAAAAAAAAAAAAAAAAAAAAAGCACTCTGATTCCAGCTGTTAGTAGTGAGAGTCATATTTCAGATGGCAGGATTGGTTCTTCCTTGAAACCAAGTCACCATCCTCTTGAGATAAGCCTGTCTCCTATTAATTTCCAACAAAAGTCTACATACATCTCTGTCCCAAAATAGGAGCACAGCTGTTCATAATGAGGCTGTATTTCAACTATGTAACCCTTACTGGTTAACATGAAGGTTATATTTCCTCAAGCCAGGCTTTTTCATTTGGGGGTTGTTTAAAGGTTTTGAAAACAATAATCTGTGTACAATCTGACTCAGTTGGCCACATCTCCACCTACCCACACCCACCTGGGTAAGATAAAAGAAGAGATACAAAGAAGGAAAAGGCAGGGAAGAAAGAAGGAGGGAAATGTTTATTGAGACTGAAATGGAACACTGTGTCTTTTGTGAGTTAACAGCACAGTGTGTTAAGAAGCTGGTTACAACTCCAAAACAAGGATGACCCACAGTTCATGAACAGCTCTGCCAACTCCAGTGCCACTAATTAGAGCTACCTGAAAAGAGAATTGAACCATTCAGCCCAAAATACATTACTGATTCAACTCCATTTATATTTAGATTTAATTCCTATAAACAGTACCAATATTTGCATTTTAAAATTCACATTGAATATCACTTTGATGTTTACATGACAATTTCAGTATCATTTTCTTGTAATTTTCAGATACAGGTGGTCAATACTATTTTTTGCTATCTTTGGCACAATTTCTGGTTTCTAAATTATAAAAGCACATGTTTAAGTTGGCTACACAATACTGCCAAACATGACTATTTTGGATCTATCTCCGTGTAAGTACAAGTTCATGTTAAGCATTATTTACAAGATGGGAACTAAAGTACAGACTTTGATAAGCTATCTTCCTTAATTAGCAGAAGAATGACAAGCAAAGGATTTTAATGAGCAGGGCCAAGATTACTAGTTAGAAGAGTCCTCTCTGGAGGAGGAAACAAGTGTAATAGGATGGAAGAACCACTGATACCAACTTTTTTAGATTCTATCTATAAAAAGATAGATTTTTAATAGATTTTTTTATAGATTCTATCTATGTTGGTATCAGTGAACCACTGATACCAACAGTATCAGTGAACCACTGATACCAACATTCATGTTGTGGGATTCACTTTGCAAGAATCCAGGTTAGGGATGGCTGGTTTATGCAAAGTGGCTTGTTCAACCTATGGAATCTATATTAAAATACAACTTAGCTGGTAGCTCACCACTGTTGTCTGGGCCCTGATGGATACAACAATGCAAGGACAGCAAAGTACTGGCCTCTTTAAGTGGGTGTGAGTGAACTTGGAAGGATGAAGGCTTCCAGTAAGATACAAGCACGTCCAGCCTTCTGGGAACACCTTTGCGTATCATCTTGTAGAGGGCTGGTCTGGATTCCCTCCAGAAACCCCCCAAAGTCTGCAAATTGTAAATGAATGGCTATGCCACCCTGGAGTATCACCATAATACATTTCTGCTTTAGGGCTGACACACAGATGTGAAGTGATTGAACAACATGACTTCTCACTCTAGTGCTCCTGAGGAAGGAGTTCTGATAAGCCCTGAAGCAGACCTGTGTTGGAATTGTTATTATTCAAGTACAAGGAGAGTTCCTTATTTCATTCACATTGACAGTTTAATTCTGATCTCTGTCTTGTAAATTATATGAAAATAATAAATATATACATATATATATAGTTCTATACTGAACACTGGGTTAGCAGTTACCAGCGTCCCAATACAGTACATTGAAGAAAGAACCCTTCTCCCTAAATGCTATGCCCATGTTAAAACTTATTGCAGAACTGTGCTGGTCTGTTTTTTTTTTTTTTTTTTCAAAACAGTTTCTTTGAAACTGGCTGGAGATGAGTTCAAGATGGACAATTTGGCACATGACCAGGTGGGGTTGTTAAGATGTTGTTTAGATGCATTAGAATCTATAAAAAGTGAGAGGTTAAAGGAAATCTATGCCAATAGAAAGCCTGAGTAAAAATTTGTAAATGACAGAAATTTTTAAAAACCCAAAATCACTGATCTATGCATGAGAAAGCACCTTCTCTTCCACATCTGTTACCTAATCCCAAAAGTTATTACTTCATGTACTTTCAAACTTTGTCTTATAGAAATTTTAAAACATAGATAATACAACTTCCTTTTAATCAATTTCCTTTCATCTTACCCCACCCCAAAATCCCAAAACCCAGAAAGCAAAGACTATGAAGCCAAATATAGAAAATAATCTGGAGGTCTGTATATCAAACTACATGTACAATTGACCATTAGCGTTTCTCTTAATGTTTGAATTCGCTAAGAGATGACTCTCATGGAGATGTCCTTCATCACTCCAGTCATCTGAAGCCAAGGGCTCTAGAACTGTGAGGTCTGGGTGAAGGAGATGGTGTCAGACTTGTCTATGGCGAAGCCTCCATTGACATAGGACTTCTTGGTGTCTGAGTCTTCATTATCCAGTATTGTGGATTCCAAGGCAAAGGGATTCACAATGTTGACTTCAGATGAAACATCCATCTGCTCCAGCTCCTTCTTAGAGAGCTTTTCCACAATGCCAGTCCCAAATGCATCACCAAGGACATTGACCATGGTCCTGAACCGGTCCCTAGGGAAGAGACAGGAGAATCAGGCAGAGGGCCCAGATTTCATTTTCCTTCACCACTAACTGGACAAAGGAAAGGACCTGACATGTTTTGTTAAGATTTAAATCAAATGTAGAAAATTCTGTGTTCATGGCTGGCTGGCTGGCTGGCTGGAGGTGCCTCACAGGCCTTGGGCAGAAGGGTATTCTAAAGCCACTGAATGAACAAACAGGCTCCACTGGGTCTGTGCTCCCAATAGGTAGCAATGACTTCCCTAAATATCCTAAATTTCCATGCTCTTCTCCCAAAGAAATAGGAATAGAGCCTCCACAGATGTTTGAAAGACTGAGGGAGACTCAGAACTCATCCAGATTCAATGCAATTGACATCATGGATTCTCTTTTGCCTAAGGTGAGAGAACTTATGCCTATCTCTCTCTCTCTCTCCCTCCCTAGTGTACTTGTTTCTTTACCAAATGAGTTTGTTCTATGAGTAAACTGAGAGTGAGCTAGCAGGAACATGGTAGAGCACAGGTTCAGAACACACAGGTCAGCCCAGGAGTGGATTCTCTTTGAGGCAACCGCAGCCCATCCTAACTCCTGGACAGCTCAGAGAAGAGGCTGGTGGTGGGAAGGTCTGAGGGCAAGGCTACTGGGAAAGGGATTATCCATTTTGACATTGGAGCTTTGATGGCAGGAATTGTGTACATAGGTATTCCTGTGAAAATGATAACCTGTGAGAAGGAAAGGCCAAAAAGTTCTACACATATCCACTCTGCATGCCCTTCTTCTATTTAGAGAAAGGCCAGGAATTGAAATGGCTCTAGTTTCTTTCTTTCCCATGACCTCAGATTGGATCTTTGGTTCATCTGGCTGTCAGTGAAGATCACTGGTTTTAAGAAGAATCAGCAGAAGGAAAAGAGGGCAAATCCATCATCAATGGAAGGAAAAATCAAAGCTTGCATCAATGATGGGGTATTCTTGCAAGAAGAGCACAATTTCAGTTAGCCTTAAGCCCTAGTGAATGCTGAGGTGCCCTGGTACAGCTTCCAGGCTGGATGCAGGGTTTGGGATCTACCTGGAATGTCTCTGCTTCCCTTTCTCTCATATCTCACCTGCCATCTACAAACTATGCAGCACTGGACTCCCCAGTCAGCACCACTGGCTCTAAGTAGAGGTTCAATGTGGAGATTACACTTATCCTGAGGGTCAGGGGATGGAGCCAGATCTAGATGCTAGAAGACCAATGCACCAAAGTGGGCATCCAGGATAAAACCAGGAGCCAGGCTAGTTCGGTCACAGAAGGCACATTCTCACTCATGTGTTCTGCTGTATTTCATGTGTGTGTGTGTGTGTGTGTGTGTGTGTGAGAGAGAGAGAGAGAGAGAGAGAGAGAGAGAGAGAGAGAGAAGTGTTGTTGTTTGGGGCCTTAATGGTTCAATTTATCTGAATTTTAGCAATAAAATTTGCCATATTTTGAGCCTGTACTGTCTGCCAACATAGCTCAACTCATGAGCTCGCTCAATGGCAGAATTTCTCCCATCTCACAGGTAATATGACTCAGAGAGGTTAGGGAACTTGCTCAAGGTCAAAAGCTAATGACACTGGATGAGGATGCAAACCCAAGTCAGGCTTACCCCAGTCTTTGCTCACACCATTGCCCCTGTCATCTCCAAAGATGCTGGATGCATAGATTTTGAACCAGGACATGATGGAAAACCAGGTTGGGATAAGCCAGGATGAATAGGGGCCTTTGCTGGCTTTTCACCATTTTATCCTATGTTTACTTTCTTCCACACCCAGCTCCTCACCTTGAGTATCACCAAGTATAATGAGGTAATGAGGCTCACTGGCTTTTTAAAATCACTACTTGAAGTTAGGAGTTAATTTTTAAACATGTTATCAGATGGCCTGGTCAGGGGGAAATTAAAGCAGCAACAGATGGCTCATTAGGCAATCCAAGAGGGGATGATGACGGACTGCATGTTGTGAATGGCTAGGAAGCTGCCTGCTCATCCGGCCGAGGCAGGGCATTTATTCCAACTCACAGGAGCCAGTCGACAGCGATGATCAGGGTGACATCCTCAGCAGGCAGGCCCACAGCACTCAGCACGATCACCATGGTCACCAGCCCAGCCTGGGGCACACCAGCAGCTCCAATGCTGGCAGCTGTGGCTGTGATGCTGTAGTCAAAACACACCAGCAGAAAGGAGTTAGACCTCAATTTCTCCCCTTATTGTCCCTGGCCTGAAATGGTCTCCATGGCTTTTACTGCTCTGCCCTGAAATTGGGCAGCTAGAATCTGTTATCTGTTAAGCACCAGCTCTGCCTCATTATAGGATGAGTGTGGCAGGGGACTGTGAGAAGTGTGGCACCAGGTTCTGACAGGAGGAGATGTGGCAAGGACATATAGAACAACTGCATGAGTGGCACCAAAAACGAGCCTGAGAGTTACTCAAGAGGAGGGCAAGAGTTTACCAGCTGGGGTGTTTATGGAAGGTTTTATCTACCTATCCACACAGCCATCCAAAATAAGTTCCAGGTACCTCTCCGTCTGCTTTCTTCCTCCCTTCTACTCACCTTCCCAGTCCTTTACTGAACATCTAATATGTTTCAGGAATTTAAGTTGCCTTGAAGGATTAGTACAGGTAGTGGCAGGGTAATGGACAAATGGTGGCATTTTGAGTGCAGCAAAGAAATGAGCAATTGTTAAGCAGGTTTTATGTACTTTCTGGACATCACAAGACTCTTGTTTCTCAGAGCTTTGGGGGCACTGGACTGAGAAAGAGCATGACTCCTGTCCAAGGTGCAAGTATTTATTCTGGATCACTCCTTTTTGCCAGTGGATGCACTTTATGCAAAGAGAAGAGAGATCTGGAATCCAGAAAAGACAGCCAAATGAACTTTATTACCATGTATTTAAAAAGATCCCTCTTGGGGATTTCTCTTTAGAATGTGCAGTTTTTCATCAGCAATATCTTTCATATTTTAATTGGATCATTCTGGGGGAAATCAAGGCTCACCATGCCCTGAAAAGTCCCTTGGGTTGGATGAGCATGAGAGGACAGCCACAACACTTTCTGGAGACAAGGTCTTGCCCTTGAGCCAATGCACTGCTGCCAAGAAGTCACTGGGTGGAAAAATAAAAATATAAGAACTGCAATTTAAGCCAGAAGAACTCCTAATTCTATCTACAAATCCATATTCTAGTGAGTTAAAAAGTCTCAGTTCTTAGGCAGCCGATTCTCCTGCCCATTCATTTGCCTAGTGATGAGTTGTTGGGGTGTGAGGAGTGGTCACATGCAGGCCATGAGTTTTTTATGAGTATGTTATCCCTCAGTAGCTATGGCCACCAATTACAGATTTGTGGGGCTGTATCACTTTCTTTAAAAGTTTCAGGCTTTGCATAATTCTTTAGATCTGTTCTGACCTAAGTACTCTTTGGAAAACCCAATTTTATTTCAATGCTGGTTGAAGAAAAATTTAAACAATGCATCAGTAGGTTTCTTTGTCAGAAGTGCTTTGTGCCCAGGCCCCTCTAATCCCTCTTGGAAGCGTCAACAGGTTATTGTTAACCATGTTCCTATAGCCTGAGGCTGGGTTAGAAACTCAAAATCCATTGAGCCAAAGAAACTTCTGTCCTTGAGCCTTCATGTTGTTTGCTAAATTTCAGCAGCTGGACTGGCTTTGGTCTGAAATTTGGAACTATACATTTTCAGATAAGCAGGAAAAATATAAAAACCTATTTCTGCTATTAGAACATATACTACTTTGACTGAGAGGGCTTTCATGGTCTAAGGTACAGAGTTCTTTCTTAGCACTGAGGCCTAGTTTTAGGATAGGGCATTTAACTCAGTCCAACATGAAAGAAGGCTGGGTATGAATTATAGTGAATGCAGATTTTGGAATGAGACACACCCGGGTTGTACTTCTGGCTCTGCCATTTTACCCAGAGTTTTCATAGGCAGGTTCCTTCTCTGAATGGAAATTCCTTGACAGTATAATGGGGATAATATGTTTACTCTGCACGATGCTCTGAAGATCAATCCATGCAAATCATCTGGGATAGCACCTGTGTAATAGATTTAAAATATGCAATTTCTGCTGCTAATTCTTCTACCACTGTTGTTGCCACTGCTAGCACTAATGACACTGCCACCATGACAGCAACAAACAAAAGCACAGGTTGAGCATCCCTAACCTGAAAATGCAACATCCAGATGCTTCAGCATTTGAAACTTTTTTTGAGCACTGATCTCACGCCACAAGTAGAAAATTCCACACCTGATCTCATGTGAAGGGGTCACAGTCAAAACACAGGCATAAAAAAATACCATAAAAAAATTAGCATCAGACTACATTTACAAGGTGTACATGAAACATCAATGAAGTCTGTGTTTGGACATTGGTTTATTCCTAAGATAGCTCATTATGTAGATGCAAATATTCCAAACTCCAAAATCCAAAACACATCTGGTCACAAGCAGTTTTTTTGGAGGGGGCGGGTACCAGGATTGCACTCAGGGATACTCGACCACTGAGCCACATCCCTAGCCCTATTTTGCATTTTATTTAGACACAGGATCTCACTCAGTTGCTTAGCATCTGGCCATTGCTTTGAACTCATCATCTTCCTGTCTCAACCTCCCCAGCTGCTGGGATTACAGGCATGTGCCACTGCGTCTTAGGACCCCAATCCTGTAATTATCTTTTTTTATAAAATATTTTATCCTATTTTCAATCAGTTATAGCCTGTGATAAGTGAATATTAGATAAAAAGACATCACAAAAAGATGGTATTTACATTATTTCATGTCCATCCCACGGAACGAAATGTACTATGTATGGGTCTAGAAAGTTTTTAACCATTAGCCATGTGAGCTATAACTTTAACCTGTAAAGTTAAAGCTAACTAACTTTAGTTAGCCTCTAGGCCTATAGTTGATTCCTCAAACAGTCAGGTTAAAAAAAAGTTAGGAAGATCTACAAAATGTATGACTAAGGAAGAGGGAGGGAATTCATTAAAAAGTGGCCAGTACTCTTGAGAACCACCACCGCATACAACCACTTCTTGGAGTGGTTTAGTGCAAATGACTTGGTTCCCCAGGCCAGACTGAGGGAGATGGGGAAAAAGAAAAAAAGCACTTGGAAATGAAAAGTAGCAACTGCTCAAGCCCAGGGGGCAGGTGTAGAGCAGGAACTTTCTCAGGCATGACTGAAGGTCTTAATTTAACACACACTCTGCTGTTGTAAGTACAGGACTTTACTGAAGCTCTTTTGGCACAGGCTTCTTTAGCCACTCATGCTTTATAAATTATGCATCATCTGTACACCACCTCCTGCCCCTGCCAGCTGATATGCCAAATGATATATTTTGCAGGTGTTTTCAGCGAATTGCAGGCAAATAGCAATAGTTTATAGGGTTGAGTAGGGAGGTTTTTAAGTGTACTGTTAGAACATTGTCAGTTGACGAACTTCTTATGCCTGGAATTTATTTCTACGCTGTGGACACAACAGTTAATTAAATAAAAGGTTGAGAGTCAAACTTGAGTAGGCCAAGGGACTCAATTTCATTTTAAACTTCCACTCTAAACTGAATTAAAGGGTTAACTCTAATCCCAGCCTGTTGCTCCAACACAGTGCTGTCTAACAGAACTTTCTGCAGTGATGGAATTGTTCTACTTCTGCTATTTAATTCAGCCAGCCATTGGCCACACATGGCTGGTGACAATCATATTGGTAGTACTGTCCTCAAGAAACAACTCAGGCAAGATTTACTAATGACATTTCTACTGCCGCCTTGAGCAGACAGACAATTTTGGTCCTCATCTGATGAAAGTTCTCTTTAGTATCTGACTCTGCCGATCATTTTCATCCTTGAAAATCTTCTTTGGGTTTTTATGATAACATGATTCCTGACTCTCTTCCACCACTTGATTCCCTCGCACTCTCCTTCTTGGATTCACCCCTTTTTGTCTGCCTCTAATATTAGGATTTTCCAAAGCTCAGCCCTAATCATCTCTATAAACTCTCCCTATGCAATGCCATCCATTCCTAATATTTATGTGCTCACTGCATAGGCACTAAGCATTTTATATGCATCATCCTACTTCATCATTACTACTTGAATAAATTGTAGGCACTATTATTATCATTTTATAGGTGAGAAAATAGAAAGCTTAGAGAAATCAAGTCTTTTGCTTGAGGTCACAACTAATCACAGTGTCGCAAAGATTTGACAGACAACTGACTTGTAACCTACTTGTTTGTTGACCACCATTAAGGTGATGGCCTTGACTTCCATATCTCAGTCCAGACCTGCATTTCTCACTGTGTATCTCCTGAAAATCTGAAAGGCTTTCAAATTCAATGTGTCAAAAATATAAACTCTGGAGCTGGGCATGGTGGTGCACACCTGTAATCCCAGTGGCTTGGGAGGCCGAGACAGGAGGATCACAAGTTCAAAGCCGGCCTCAGCAAGGGCAAGGCACTAAGCAATGCAGTGAGATCCTATCTCTAAATAAAATACAAAATAGGGCAGGGGATGTGGCTCAGTGGCTGAGTGCCCTTGAGTTCAATCCCTGGTTCCAAAAACAAAACAAAACAAAACAAACTATTTTCTCTTTATTGTTTCCCTCATGCTAGTCCCCATTATGATAAGCCCCATCCACAAATCCGGAACCATACACCAAAACTGGGAGTGATCCTAGTCTTCCCCTGTTCCTCCCTCTGAACCCAACTGATAACTCAATTCATTAGCTCTTTTCTACTCCCCGTGTCAGTGTCTTGTAGACCTTGTAAGACCTTACCTAGACCTTTCCTAATGTCCCCTAACTGGTCTTCTAGTTTGGGGTCCCTGTTTCCATCCACTGCATTGCCAGTTACCTGTCTAAAATGCATATCTGTTCATAATATTATAAACTAAGATCTTTCTACAAGCATCCCATACAAAGCCTTTCATATGACCCCTGCCCCCTCATCCTTTCATGTTTTCCACATTGTACTCCTCATGTTAGTCACACCAAATAATCTATACTCTGTAACTAGGTCATGGCTACATCACAATCCCTGAATAAGCTATTTTTGCTACCCAAAGCTCTTAGTTTCTTTTTTCACTTAAATTCTTACTCCTCGTTTCAAATTCAGCTGCATTTCTCCCTCCCTCCAGGACGCCTTCCCTCACCTTCCGAGGCAGTTCTCTCCTTGGGACCCTCTGTGACCACCAGAGAAAGTTCTCAATAGCCCCCATCACAGCAACATTCACTTGGATATCTATTCCACATCCACTAAGGGGCCTTTAAAGGCCCTTAGCCTTTATTCAACTTTGAGTCTTTGGTGCCCACTCTGTGCCTACTCTGAGTGGTATTCTGGCTAGCCAGACCCTGAAGCAGAAATCTTGTGTGCCACAAGTCCACTACTAATACTTCATCTTGGAAAGGGACTTGGTAGGCCAAGAAAAAACAATCCATCTCTGGGCCATTTTTGATCTCCCTTCACAGACCATTTTACTTGAGGCAATTCCTGTAATAGTGATACAAAAGAGTGACACCTGATAGTGATGATCTGCCCAATGCTCAAGTCTAAGTCATTCATCTGCGCAATAAACACAGCTGCCACTGCTTCATAGAGTGCAGTCCCATCCATGTTGATTGTGGCACCAACGGGCAACACAAATCTAGTGATCCTCTTGTCCACCTGGTTCTTTTCTTCAGCACAGCGGAAGGTGACAGGCAGAGTTGCTGAACTGTGTGATACAGAGAGAAATGAAATTATGGTCAAAGGATATTGTTGCTTAATCCCTACCTGCAAAGACATATTTCTTCCAGAAAAGTAAACAAAGGGCTCAAAACAGGTTAGCCCTTGTGGCCAGTTCAGAGATCAGAGGTGCTGTTCCCACCCCTGCTCCCAGTGATTCTAGAACTCCTCCCTAGCTGCAGGCCATGCTGAGGGCAGGAAATATTCACTCCTATGAAGAAATATGCTGAGGTCAGACAGAGCAGAGAATATGGAAGTCGACTCTCAAGTTAAAGGCAGCTAAAAAAAACGCAGGTTGGAGTCTGCTCCATCAAGAGAGGGGTGAGCTGATTAAGTGTGGCCTGAGGCTTCTTCCAGAAACCTCTCTTATAGTTACCTGGAAGAGATCATGAGAGCTGTCAGGAGAGCCTGGGCCATGCCCATGGCAAATCGAAAAGGGTTCTTCCGGACGACTATGAAATATATCAGTGGGAGAATTACAATCGAGTGGATGGCAAGCCTGTAAACAAGAGGCAAAAGTTTCAAAGATAATACTCTCATACTTCATCCTTTTTTTTTTTTGTTTTAATGTTTTTGGGGGGTTTTTTTTGGTTGTAGGTGGACACCATACCTTTATTTTATTTTTATGTGGTGCTGAGGATGGAACCCAGGACCTCACGCATGCTCAGTGAGCACTCTACCACTGAGCCACAAACCCCAGTCCCACCTCATCCTTTTCTTCAAACATTTTTAAAAAATTATGATGTTGTACAGTTTTCCTAAAGACCCAATGAGAAAATGCGAAGTTGCCCAGGAAATATATGTCCCCATCCTGCAGATGAGGACGTAGGGGCTCAGTCAGTAAATAAAGCATCTGGTCAAAGTTAATGGCAAATCCCCTAGCTGAATCCAAATTTCAGAGCTCACAGAACAGGGTTCATGCTGTCATGCTCCTGTCCTTGCTATTCCTGGCTTTGAATTCTGATTTCTCTGAGACTCGGCTAAATGTCTTCCTCCTCCAGGAAACATTCAGTCACTTTCCCAGAAAGAGTGGATCCTTTCTTACTTGGCACCCTCTTTGTCCCCTATCATGACACCTCATTACAGCCCTTGTCGCAGTCTTCACCTTCTTTGTCCCCTGGGCCATGCTGTTGTTTTGCCAGACGGTACCCACCGTGTAAGAGGGCATGCAGAGTGGCTGTAAGGAAAAAGTCCCTATTCTTCCACAGTCATACTTTAGGACTGACCTTCTTTACTATCCCTGCCTTCTCAAATTGTACCTTATTTCACATGGAAATATACAGCTTACCCAAAATAGGGGACTTAAGAAATGAGACCCATTTGACGGATGGCATGCATATGTAAGTGGCAACCTAAGAGTTTACAGACCAGTAATGCAAAGTTGAAATAATAAGAAATGAGCACTGCAAATACAAATCCTGGGGGTTTGGAGAGAGGGTCTTCTCAGTACAGAGCTTGTACCTAAGAATTGTGAATTGTGGGCTATGACTTTAAGTTTTCTGTTTGAAGCCTAGAGAAGGCAAGAGAAAAGAAACCAGCAGAAATCCATTAGGAAATGGCTTAGTATCACAAGCTCAACCACATCATTGCCATGACTCAGCTCCTGGTCCTGCATGTTTCAGCAACCACAGAGCAGGGCTGACCTCCAGTGACACCAAGGCCCTGCCTCCCTGACCTCTGTGGCCTGGGGATCTGACTCTAGTCCACACACTGTAGGAATCCATGCTGCTTCTGTGTTGGCTGACGGGGCTGTGCTTTTAGCAAACATAGATTATGAACCCAAAAGCTGTGTAATGGAAACCCCGTTGCAATTGAGTTCCAATAGGTGAACTGATTGCTCAAGTTGGGTGTTTGACCTGTGAGAGTCAAAGCAATGTCATTTCCTCATTCTCTTGCTCCATATGTTTTAGCATATATGAGGTATCCTGCCCTTGGCTGAGTGTCTGGGGCATCCTCTGTAATATATCCCACTGCATTTCTCCTCAAGGAATCATAACAAATATTCCCACTGCCTTCCTGTTTTGTGGCTTCTAAAAAACCCTGCACAATTCCAACTAGTCTGATGATTTCCCCAGCACCCTCTCCGACACACTGATGACACAGGGCAGAGGAGTAGCTATCAGCCTCAGTAATAGCATTTGAACCAACCCATCCTCCTGCTCCTACTTGTTCTGGTCTAATTTCACTTAGGCCCTTCTTAATTTCTTTCCACTTCAGGGTATGTGGGAGGCTATTCTTGAGGAAGTAAAGGGCAGCAGTCAGCCAAAAGAGACTACGAGTGGGTTTCTCTCTTGTTTTAAAATACGATTTAAATACAACCAATAAAAGCAGTGGCAAAGCCTGGTCCAGACTGTTCTGCCAAAAGCTGGCAATTAGCACAGTGTGATCCACCTACAGTACAGCTGTTAAAGGGCAGCCCTGCGCCCCTTGCTCTCTTATCTCTGAACCCTATCTTTCCCTGCACTTGGAAGAGAAGCCGACTTTAACCAACCAAACCCCAGGCTCTCTGCAGCAATCCTATTGAATCTAGTGAAGGTTCTGTTTCTTCTCTTGAGTCAGACATACCCACTCAGGACGGTGGCCATGTAAAGGCCCAGCTTGCGGAATATTTCCCAGTCTTCAACTTCTATGATCTTCCCCGCAATCAGGAACAAAATACCAAGTGGCATGTAGCTGAAAAGTAAGCACAACAAAGTCCCAATTCCATCACTGGGGTTTGCTCAGGCTGGGATTATTGGGGAGGAAACCAGCCTGTGCCTGCACCCCAGCTTGCAACTGGGAGGAGTACAGGAAACATGGTTACATGACAAGTACTCAGCTTCACATTCGGGGTGGACTAATGGCTCTAGTTTTTAGTACCTGCAAGCAAGTACCTTGCATTTTACCCATCCAAACTACTGCAAGGGTAGTTTGCAATGTGGTGAGAATATGCAGTGAGACTGGTGCATACCCCATGCCATACACATCCATACATCCTACTGATTGTCACATCTGCTTTGCTCACTTGAGCATGGCCCCTCCCAACAGAATATGGAAGCTAAGCTAAGCCGTGGCATCTCATTTCTCATGTGCCAGCAATTGAGGCAACAGTAGTAACAGTGGAAGCGGTCACCATATCTCTATTTGTGGAACCGTCATTAGATCTTGTGTTGGGGAAAGTATTTTACATGCATCATTTCACTTAATGTTCTTCTAGCCCTGGGGTTTAGGTTTTATTACCTTCTTGATTTTTTTTTTTTTAACAGATAATGAAGCTGAGGGTTTTACAGGATTTAAGTGGCTTGCCTGCCTGTTACTACTGAACCTTTTATAACACTGTCAATGTCCTTTTGGACATTAAATAATGTTGAACCAATTCCATGTAAGATAAGTGAGGCAGAGGTCTCCTAGGAAAGGTGGACTTTCTGGCATCTTGGTGACAGGGCGGATACTCAGGTGTTGTCTCTGGGATGCTTAAATTGCAGTTTTCCTTTGGGTGAGCTAATGGCCCTGCTGTAGCGTTTTTAGATGTTTTGAACCTCACTTCTGCATGGGGCCTGAGAAGAAAAGCACTCCCTGTTCTGATGTGCAAGGAGCTCTTCCAGATCATTCCTTTAGGTGCACTTCTGACATGAATGTTGGATGGGTGCAAGATGACCTCCCAGGGCTTTGAGGGAAAAGACAGTGGCTGATAGCTAGACATTTATTAATGAACTACCTCCTGAGAAGTACATAGAGCTATTTAATACTCCAGTGTCTTGATTTCAAATGTCTACATCTGCAGGAGGAGGCCAGTTGAGGAACATAAGCCCCTTTCTCAATTTTGAGTATAAAGAGTTGCCAGGAAAAGAAAAATGGACTTAAACAGTGTCTGCTCACCACATAATGATCTGAACGATTTTCATGGTGGCGTCACTCAAGGCATTGAAGAAATCCACCAGAATCTGTCCTTTTTCTCCCATTTTTCCAATGACAAGTCCAAAGACGAGGCAAAAGATAATCAAGCCTAGGACATTTATGCCATCTGAGTACATGCCCACGATTTTGTATTCCTTTGTTTTGTTCTGTGGATCAAAACCAAAGAAATAAATTGATAAATGATAATAATCACAGTGATCTACTGGAGTCAATACTTTAGGAAATATAATAATTATTAAAAACCCTACAGAAGTAACAAATCCCCTCTGCCATTGAAATTTAAAGTCCCCTTCTCTTAACAAGTTCATATTTGAATATTTCTTTTGAAGATTTCTAATTCTGAATTTTTTTTACATTTTTCTTTTAAATTTTAGAATCAGGGCACTTTTCAGAGTTATTTAAACTACTAGCTACATTTGGAGTCTGCTTTTACAAAAAAGATGGGAATTAATAACATAGGAAGCACAAACCACCATCTGTTTTATACTGATAATAAAGCACTGGAACATTTTTCACTGCCCCTGTTCTTGTATGACCAACAGGATTTTGGAGATAAAAAAAATTAGCCAGATACCCATTACAATGAACCATTTCTTCAGTTTATCCTGAGTAAAAACAGCATGAGATTCACTGAGAGAAAACATAACCTGAGTGGTACAAACTAGGGTGATAAAGAGTTAGGTTGACAAGCCACCAGGGTATCAGTCATTTCTTATTTATGAGGAAACAAATATTTATGGAACGGCTAGCGTGTTCTAATTGCATTGGCTACAGCACAAGGTCTTACAGTTCAGCTGGAGAGATGAGACCAACTGTGAGAAACACGAGCTGATAGCAAGATGGTATGCAATTAACGACAGCCAAGCTATGAGTTACAAGCATCACATAGAGACTGGGATGCGAATGAGGACTTTGAGGTTAGGGAAAACTAAGTTTGAGTAGTAGGCAGCCAGGAGACAAATATGTTCCAGAAAAATGGTAAGCAAAGGCAAAAATCATGCACACTGACCTTGGTAACTTGCTAAAAATTGATACTTGATTATAATTCTTACATATCTATTCCTTATGACCTCCATGTTAACTTAAACCTTCCTGTTGGATGCCCCAAAGACCCAGTTCTTCTCCATTGTAGTACCCATTACTCTTACATTAGGACCAATGCAGTGTCTGTCTTTTTACTATTATAATTCCAAGTCCCAGCAGGACCTGGAATATGGAGGGTGCTCAGAAAAATACTTTGGAAGCACATCAAAAGGCAGGAATAAGGGGTAAGTGAGATCTGGATCAAAGAGAGGGGGCTGTTGGGAGGAAAGCTGGGAAAACTCAAGAGATCAGGTCATGGAGCCCCTCTACCCAAAGCCCAAGAAGCTAAAGCTTTCTGCACTGGGAAGCAAGGAGCCAACTGTGGTCTATTTAATTTGAATTCTAAGGAATATTTCTCTTTTTCTTAAATCTTTCCTTTTTGTGTGAAGGGAGAGAATATTCAGGAATTGACTACTACAGGCCTACAAAGGTACCACTTCAGGCCCACACATTCCAGTTCTGAAATCCCCAACGATCTTAAAGGCCACTGATCTTATTAGTAAGTTTATGGAAAACTCTTTGGGTAACAGAACCTATCCTGATGAGGCTGCTGATAATCTGTTTCTCTCACTTGGCATGTCTTTCTCCATGTGTTTGTTACAGAAATATTGATGATGTTTGATTCTGGAATGTTGCTGAAATCCCACTTACAGATATTACATACTATACAGTATATATACCATATGACCCTTCTAAAGTCTGAAGAGCTCTGGACTCAGAATCATATCTGGGTAGAAAGATTTGGACATGAATTGTGGGCCTGTATTCTGTGCCTATATAGCTTTGCAAAACTAAGTCAGTTCCCGGGGTGCCCAACTGTAAAAAGTGGCAGAGATTCAGTGGCAACAAAGTTCATTCTTTTCTCTATGTGTACAGCTGATTCTCTTTATTCCTGATAGTTTCTATGTGCTATAAGTCCCTTCCCCCTATAGTGAGTTAGCAAATACTGAACCATTGCTCCCAGGCAAAATACAGGGTTAGGTTTCTAGGAAACCTGGTTACATCATTAAAATCAAACAATAAATAACGTGACATTTTTCAGGCATGTTTCTGCTTCAAAACATCTGATTTAATATACATTGCTGACTCACCAACATTAAACTCATGACCAATAGCACTATCACTCCTGCCTGAATGAAACTTCTTTTTTTAAAAAAAAAAATTTTTTAGTGTAGATGGACACATATCTTTATTTTATTCATTTATTTTTATGTGGTGCTGAGGATTGAACCCAGTGCCTCACATGTGGTAGGCAAGCACTCTACCACTGAGCCACAACCCCAGCCCCATGAAGCTTCTTTAATATACATATTTTCTCTGTAAAGTACATCCCAGCCTTCTTGTGCTTTAGGAACACTTAGCACTTTGTTACTATGCTCCAGTTCACAATAAATAGTTAAATCATCAAGAAAAAGCACAAAAAAAATGAAAAAAAAAATAATGGCACTCGCTGCACCACAAGATGGACATTTGCTTACAGTGTGAAAGCCAAAAGAAGGCAGGGCATCGCTTTGTCCAGCCTCACCTGGGAACGTGCACAGGGGGTGACTCAAATTTTGTGCTGCTCTTTGCCAATGACCCTGAACATGCCATGAATAGTGCTTTGGGGGTTACAAGTAAGTTAGCAAGGTGGTGAATGTGTAAATGTGGATTCAGTGAATAATAAAGATTGACTATCTTTCCATTTTCTGCTCAATTATGACTGGCACCTGCCTAATGGGGAGTGGGTGACAGAATGGTACCTCAGAAACTGTGGGGATGATGGCAGTGATGGGCTCTTCTGTTGTGTTTCCCCCGGGATCACTGGAGGACTTCACTTCTTCACGAGTGGTTTTGTACTGCGTATTGGAGAAAAATAAAGACAAGCAAACAGATTTTTTTTTTTAAACTTATGATGCTACATCAAAGGAATAAGTTATTTTTGCCGAACAAGTGCCTCCAAAGACTATTGCTTCTAGTTTTTGATAATACGAGGTTTTGGAACTAAAAGTGGATTGAGAAATCCAATTCCCTGACTCCCACAACCACCATTTGATAATGTCAGAATGTTCTTTCATTTTCATAATAAGGCCAAAATTAATGGAGAAATGATGTGGAAGAAAGGATGTTTTCTCTGTAGGCGCTTTCACAGACAGACCCTGTAGGGATTCCTATCACTTTTGTGTTATTAATTAAATTTTTTTTAATTGGGAAAAATACCTCATCACTTTGGTAAAAGTAGTCCCCAGGACTTTAATAAATATCCAGAAAGATTTAACAAGATGGTTGCACCCAAATCAACCTTGCCTTTAGGGCTATTCAGTGAGATTTCTGCTTCCTTCAGCTCGTTTGGTTCTGTGGAGCTTCAACACAGAGTGTTAAGAAAGAGCTAGTATATCATTATACCAGGCATAAATGTCCCTCCTACAGGGCTCTGCCAACACTGAGGACCTGACAAATGAGCACTGTGGCTGATCTGCAAAGGCACCCCTGAAATAGAGGTGGTTCTGTGCCTCATGGAGGTTGGCAGGGAGCAATATAATTGCCATTTTTGTTGGTATACACAGAGGTTTCTGTTCATGTAATTTATGTAAATGAATACAGCAGTTTGTGATAGACTCAGCTGTCTTAAAGTGCATAGACAAATAGAAGAAAAAGATTTGTCCATGGAGTGAAGAGATGTCAAATTTTCCTAGAAGGGGGAAAAAAACCCCTATGGCTTTGTTACGTAGGCTCTGCAGAGTATCAGCAATGGGCACATAATGGTTAAAGAAAAGAATTAACCTCAGGAATGCTATCCATGTCATGTGGGTTAGATATAGATTGCCAACATGAGAGGGGCAAGAAAGAGGATATGGAGAGCTCTTTTTCTCCCCATTGCACTGCATCAACAGACAGTCCAAGTTTCTTTACAAATGTAACATGGTTCTCCCCAAATAGTCACTGACAGTCACATTTTAAGCACTCATTGTTTTGACAGATTCCTAATTTGCTCCATTTTGGTCCTTATGAGGGAAAGTACATACAGAAAATGTAAATTATGATGTGCATTTCACTCTTGGTTTGAAAGAGCAGGGATACAAAACAGAGAAGCCACTGAAACTCCCATTCATAGATGCACATGTTTGATAGGATTACTTCCATTTCTTGGGTCATAGAAGAAAAAAATCTTAACTGGTAATGGAAAGAGGAGAGGAACTCAAGGGCAAAAGTCATTAATATTACCTGCTGAAAACAGGCTTGGACAAGGTTCTCAGGGAACATATTCCTGTTGGAGACATGAAAAGCAGTATTATGGTATGATAAAAAGTGTTACATGTGTGTTTTTTTTCATACTCAAATACATTGATGAAAAATGAGTGTAATATAGAATGAGTATTCTGATTTCTTCTCTGGTCTCTCCTTTGAATAATATTTCCTCGTAATAATATTTCTTTCTTGTTTGCTGAGCCTTAACTGAGTATGGAGTGTTCTCCTAATCAAACATCACTTAACCAATTCACTAAATGACACAGTTGCTGTCCCCAGTGAAAAGCTGCACTGGCAGGTAGTCACTTAACAGTTGAGAGCAAACATGAGGGTTTCTCCCTACATTTAAAACAATGTGTATCTCCAAGTGTGGTATAGACTGACCATCCAACATCTTTATGCAGTAAGGATACTTTCTGCATCTCTGTCCATCCTAAATTCTTACAGAAGATGCTGTTGCTTCCAATCCTCTTGGAACCATGACTAGCAAGCAGTAATTACTTCCCATGTAATTTGTGGGGTCCAAGGTAAAATGAAGATGCATAATAATTCAAAAATTATTAAAAATGTCAATATAGAACCGCATTAAAGCATGCACATGGCCTCCTGTAACTACATAGCTGGCAGAACCAGGAAGCTACAACTCACCTGATCAGGTCTAACATGGCATCCACTGTGCTGACCTCGGGGGTGCTTCCCGTTCTGTCGATTTCAGCCACCCTCTGGGTGACACCAGGCTTGATGCTCACCACCAGCACAATACCTGTGGTCAAGGACAGTATCCACAGAACATTAAAAACCTTCCAGGGCCATGTGCAGTGGCACATGCCTGTGATTCCTGTGACTTGGGAAGCAGAGGCAGTAGGATTACAAGTTCAAAGCCAGCCTCAGCAACTTAGGGAGGCCCTAGGCAACTTAGCAAGACCCTGTTTCAAACTAAAAAATAAAAAGGGCTGGGGATGTAGCTCAGTGGTTAAGCTCCCCTGGGTTCAATCCCTAGTACCAAAAAAGTAAAAACTGACTATGAATCTTTTCTTTATGGCCACTTTACCCTGTCGGGGATGCAGAAGGAATATACACCTGGTTAATAATAAAACAATGTCTTGTTTTTTCTCTGCTATTTTTTTTCTTTGTGTTGGATTCCCTCAGGAAGCTCTTGAGGAGACACAATTTTGGCTTAGGGCAGGGTTCAGACCCTCCTAAGCCCCTCTGCCTAATACCACTAAAACTTCACCGTATTCCAACACTTACTCATTCACTGTATCAGGGCTGCAAGGATCAGGCTGGCTGCAACATCTGAGCATATTTTCCTCCTTTCCTCCCACTCTGGGCACCCTTCTTCAAATATCATGCTAAGTCACAAAAGATGGACCGAGTTTTCCTCACAAAGCATGCTTGAAGCTACAAGAGCAGCTCTTCCTTTATTAAAACTTTCTCTCTCTCACAAGTGGGATTTATACTCAGCAAGACTGTTAGCTATCAGCCTTTGGTAAAGAGTGAAATGCACTGAAATCCTACCTTTATGGAAATATGTTATCATACTCAGTGCCACTATTACAATTATCCAGCTTAAGATTACATAAGCTCTTGGCTTCACTTCCTTCTACCAAGGATTCTATAAGGCATGGAACTGTCACCCACTTCCTATTTCTTACTAGAAACTCTAATAAGCAGCACCATGTCTAAAATTATGTCAGCATTGCATTTCCTTCACATAACAGGTGCAATGTAGACTTCAAGGCAAGAAGTTCCTGGGTAGTTTGACAATATTACTTTCTGATTAAACAATGTTCATTTTTAACAGCCCAACTACTTTTTGGATGAAAAAGTCACAACTATCTAGAAGAATAAGGATTAGAAATAAATATTACCCAGAACTGGGCTGAGGTTGTGGCTCAGTGGTGTGAGGCACTGGGCTCGATTCTCAGCACATATAAATAAATGAATAAAATGAAGGTCTATTAACATCTAAAAAAAATAAAAAAAAAAAGAAATAAATATTACCCAGAATTACAGCAATGATGGTGGTACAGAAATAATACACAATAGCACGCAGTCCAATTTTTCCAGATACATTAGAGTCCAGTGCAGCAACACCTGTAAGGAGAGGAGGGAGAAGTCAAATTACATTCATTTTTAAAAGACAGAATTCCAGGAGTGGTGATTCAATTCTTAAGATGTGAAATGAAGAGCTGAGAACTATTCTCTGTACCTCTAAGGCCCATCTCACACAGTCAGTTTGGATAAGACACAATGGGCAAAAGCACTTAAAAATTCCAAGCTCAGAATTAAGAAATGGAGTCCTCAGGCAGGCTAACAGCTTTGGTCTCTGTTTATCTTGGGGGTAGTCATGAAGCAGTCACAAGGAGTATCCCTTCTGCAAGTGCTCTAAGAACCTTACCAGGATTTGCATATCATGTCACTCAACATCCTTTATGATAAACTGATAAACCTTTCTCGGAATTCCATACTAAGTTTAACCTTTACCTTGAAGAACCGAGACAGTTCTCTTATCACATAATAAGAATCATGCAAGTCATGAATGTTTTTCCCTCTGTCTTTTCTGTCAGGAAGGTCAGAGTCAAGTGAAAAAGTAATGATTATAAAAGGATGCATACTCACTACAGTTAACTAGAACAAAAATAAAGATGAAAATAAAAGACTTTATCTAACCAACCACAGTTAATAAGCTGGTGAATTTTTCTCCAATTTTTTTTTCTCAATGTTTCAGTAAACATAGCTGAGATAATTTTTTGTCATTGTTTTTAATCCAGTCTTTTCTTAATTCTGTATTATAAGCATTCCCCTTCATTGTTACAAATTTACCCTGAGGATAATTTTAATGGCTACATAATCAATGTACTAAACCATCCACTTACTGCTAGATCTTTAGACTGTCTTAGGATCTGATTGAATAATTATTCACAGTAATTTCATTATCCATCCTAACATATTTCCTTCCTCTTTTCATGATTTTCAAATTGCTTCTAGTTGAACAACCTTATTTTACTGTGAGATGTCTTAAAACTTCTGTTTGAAAGAGAAAGGATATAAATAAAAATTCCAAGGGCACAAGTGATTTAAGAGACTTATGACCACATCATTAGATCTAGTTTCAAATAGTCTTGAGGTACCAATAGGAGTGTTACCTAAATTAAAGGGGGGTTTCTGGAATGCCAAGGACAGCTAAAGTAGAGGTGGCAGGCATACATCTATGCTTGCCAGAAACCCTTGCTCTCCATCAAAAATGCTTGTGTAAATGAAGTCAAATGATGTTCTCTAACTGGACTTCTATGACAGAGATGGGAAAAATTGAGAAATAACCAAAGCATCTTTCAGTAAGCTGTCATTTAAGATTTCAGACCTTAACCTACATGAGTTCTAAAATGAAGATCATGTTTTGAGTCAAATGACCATCACAGAAAATTATTTTGCATTTTCAGTGTTTATGAGTTGTCCTATGACTGTTTGCAAAGCCCAAAGTACAGGGAACAGGAAAAAAGAAGAGGTTGTCACAAGGCAACCCCAAGAGAAAGGTAGTAAACCTGTATGGCTATCAGGATGCACAGGCAGCTTTTATGGTTTCCCCTCACACTATAAAAGGCTTACCGAATTTTTTTTAAAGTGACTGGGGGATTATGGTCCTCACATGTAATGGTACATATATGATGTGTAGGAAAAATCTGCAAGGACACTGTTACTATTATAATGACAGAACAAGTCATTTATCACTTTACAGGCACCATTCCTAGGGCTTGATTACTCTTCTGGAAGTTAACATTTTAAGAGAGGGAAGCCTGGCCTCTTTAGCAGCTACCCAGGAAGTTGTTAAGGGGCCATTCATCAATCTCCAGGACAAGGTTGTGCAATCAGAAATGATGGGTATATTGCAACAGTGACATCCTAGAATAGCCTTGATGATAGAGTCTATTCTCCTTCTTTCGGAAAAATGGAATTTGATGTCTTGAGGGGAACTTCTTTTCCTGACAGTAAGGCATTGAAAAATAACAATTATGCAAAGAACAACAATAAGAAGAAAAAAATCCAAGCTGAAGACCACAATTCACAAGTGAACAAACAACTTCATTTTTAGTTTAGGTCTCTCTAAACTATAGAAAACTACAGAGAGTTTATTGTATATTATAAACTATATTTACAATAATGTAAATATGTTTACTAAGTATATTGTATGATTATAAAACATGCCTATTTCATTTTAGAGCTCAGTCCATTATTTTGATAATTGTCATAATTATATATTAAAATAAGGGTAGGTTAAAAAGAAACAAGAAACTCACCACTTTAACAGTATCCCATGTAACCTACATAAATACCTGTAATTCTGACCTCATGCAGGATGTATTTTCAGATATATTGTCCTTCTTTGGTAGATGTCCAACTCAAGCAGCTTCCAACCCCTAAAGGGCTGATAAGTGACAGATTCACAGGGTAGTTATGGAACTGTTCTCTGGTATGTGTTTGGTGCCCTCTCAAGACTTTTTTCCAGCAGTGAAACAAATTAAATCTATGTGGGTAATTGTTTCCAGCATATGTTAATATGTCTTAATTTGTCTTAATGATTTGACCATGGACTGGTGCTTCCGATTGCACTTCAGGATCCAGCTGGCAATAAAAACCTTCATAACAATGAGCTTCTTGGTGGAAATATCTGAGCAAATACCTCCTTGAGCAGTCAACCAGCTCCTCTCAGCAGGAGCACAGCAACTATCTTGTAGTCACTGTCAGCAAGGGCTTGACTTCCCATTCTTTTCATCTATTTCATGCCTCCAGTATTCCTAGATATAGCAGAAATTTACTCAAATCAATAACTGTAGTTCTCTACACTCTGTTATACCTCTACTTCTCCAGTCATCAGTGTTGGTTGGGGTCAGAGCAGCACCCCAAATCCAGGCCCTTGGATGATTTAAAATGCATCACTGGGGATAAGGGTGGTGAGCACTGTAGAGGGAAGGGACATATACAAGGAAAATAGCTTAGCCTTTGAAACCCTATATAATAAAACATTACAGAACTTAATAACTATGAATGTCTGTCTGGATGGTCTAAACCCCACCCACCAACAATGATGATGATGATGATAATTATAACAAAAATGATGAAAATGATGGTGGCAGCCACCATACTGACTGCACATTATTCAGTCACCTCCTTTAATTCCCATTATAATCCTCAGAGACAGGCATTATTATCCTCTTTACAGAGGAGAAAGTTGTGACTCAGAAAGGTTAAGTAATCACCATGGATATAAAGCTGGGGAGGTCAGTAGTGAAGCTGGGATCCCAATCCTGGTTTGACTCCAAAGACCATCTTCTTAACCACTATGCCACAGTGGCTTCATTCATGTGCTGCCAAATTCTAGGCTACTGTTGTCTAGTGAAACTTCCCAGGATACGGAGATGCTCTGTATTTGTGCCATCCATTGAAATAGCCACATACTACATAAGGCCAGTGAGCACTTGAAAAGTGGCTACTGTGCCTGAGGAATTGCATTTAAATTTTAATTTAAGATAATTTCAACTTAAATAGCCACATATGGCTAACAGTTCTCACACTGGACAGCACGATCTCTAGACCTTACAGAGTGTTCAGCATTTAGTGGGTGCTCAACAATGTTGAATGAACAGCTCAAGTTTAACTATATTATGAAATTGAGTGAAGCCTCCTGACCTTGAACAGCACAGGGGCAGGGAGAGGAAGAAGCCACAATCTCCAGGCATGTGGTGCCATATTCTTCCAAGACCTCAGCCTTCTTCTTTGAGTCTCCAGAGCATTCAGTAAAGTACTTTATGAATGTTTTCATATCAAGCTTTCCACACGATGGGGAGAGCTATGCTTTTTATAGGTTATCCTCCTTTTATCCACTGAGTCCATTTCAAAAGTCTATTTGTGTGTCAGAAATATAGAACTCAGCAGGTAGTCTCCTTAGAAATCACTTGTACATAAAGGTTCAGTTGGGTTCTCAGGGTAGCCAAGAAAAACACTTGCCAAAGGCCTCTTGATGAGAACATGTTTAGCATCTCTGTGTTTCTCAATGTTTTTTAGACATTTTTCCCTTAATTACCACCTCCTGGAAATTTCAGTACCAAGAATTATGTGCTTATGTACTAAATGGCTACATGTTGTTTTTACATAGAGGAAAATTCCTCCCCTCCCCTGCCCCTGCCCCTCACCTCAAATCAGCTTTTGCTGCCATTAGGGTGATATTGCCACATTGGGAACTAGTGGTCAAGCTTAGTGAGTATTTGCGGTGCACATGGCACCGTAACCCAGGCATTAGACTCTGAAGGTGGTGCCTCTCCATCCCTTAGTGGGGATAGTTAGGACAGCATGCCCACATGGGTAAAATGTGGCCATGCCTTATCCTGGGTTTTACTCTCAACATCCACCTGGGTTTCCTGCTCTCAGGCTGGTGCCTGGTAAAATGTAGGGGACCTCCTCTCTTTACAGTTCACTCCAGGAACTCTTTCCTCTTGGGAGCCAATGGCTGTTCCACTGGAAATGACAAATGATAGTGAACTGTGTGTTCATCCATCACAAAGCAGGTGCAAGAGAATCTGCGCAGACATTAACACAAATGTTAAAAAGCACTTACAGTAATATCTCTTGAATACAATAATAAAAAATAAGGCTAGTGTTTTATGTCTTTTTGCATCATTTTTCATGTAAATTGTTTTTATTCTGGTTTATAAAGGTTGCTGATTTGTTGTAACAGATTAGAAATTTTAAAAACTGTATTTTCTCATCCAGTTTAAGAACTAGACACTTTATGAAGCCCTGGGGTGCAGAACAGGTACTGTGGGTTTTCTGAGGAGCTTGAGGTATCACCAGAAGGAGGTGACCAGGAGATACTTTACAGAGCCATTAGCACCTGAATTGGGTAGAAAAAGATGCACAGGATTCCAGTTACCAATAAGCCTCATCCTTTAGAATCAGGAACAGTTCTGAGTTGGGCTGTGGCCTAGAAACAGGGATAAGATCCCTGGTTGTCTTTGGAAGTCAGGGGTGCCTGCCAGTGCTTTATTTTAGGAAAAAGCATTTGCTTTCTTTACCTCAGGAGGAGGCTCTGACGAGCTAGGATGTTGGCTCTTGGCCAAAGCAGTAATCATCTGAACTTTTTATAAAAACACTTACAAAGGAAGCAGTGCCTGGGCTAAACAATAGCAGGTTTTAAAAATAAACATCCAAGAGCAAAAGACTTGTCAGAAAGCCTTCTGATGAAGCTGCCACCCACAAGAGAACAAAGTTTTCATGACATTCCCTCTCCACCTTGCAGTTAAGGTGTCAAAATTAACTTTGTCACTGGGAAGTTTTTTAGTCTGTCATTTGATGGTGCTTCACAGTTCTGAATGGACACAACATTCAAGAAACTCAGAGTTGCATAGGAGTAAGAACCTGCTATGTGGATGACTCCTACCTATCACCAGCAGAGTCCACCTGCATAGAGAGAAACAAGCATGGGTTTGGGTGGGACAGATTGGACTCAAATCCCAGGCTTCTCCTCTCAGATTCAGTTTCTCCATTGACACAATGGAGGTTTTAAATGCCTATCCCTCTTTAAGGATGATGGTGAGGAGCAAAGTGAACAACCTCTGCTTGCACAGCTATCCTGAGGATTAGAATTAGTGTCTACAGCATGCCTGGGCAGTGCCTAGACTTGTGCTAGGTAAGTAGTCTCTGATATTACAGAATGAATGATCAACATGGGCCACATCACTAGGTGATGGAAGGTAGTCAACAAACATGAACTCGTTCCTCTTTCACTCATTCTTTCACTATATAGTCATCAAAGAGGTATTTTCAATACATAGATCAAGTTATATTATACTCTGGTGTATCCCTCCAATGGCTCCAAAGATAAAATAGAAAATTCTCACCCAGCAAATGAGATAGCTACCTGCCTTTCCAGTCCTAACCTGTGCCAACTGCCCACCTCATCACCTCCCTAACCCTCTTCTAGAGCAGCCCATACTCCTTCCCACCTCCAGGCCTCTGCAAGGCTCTTTCCTCTGCCTCAGTTGCTTTGCTGCACTTTTCATTTGGCTTTCAAGGCCTTTTCTTAGAGTATTTCTCTGAGCACAGGCCCTGATTTTCTTGCTTGGAATCCTGTGCATGTCATGTTTCACAATTTTTCATCATTGAACTCATTATTTAACATCTGTGTCTCTCACTAGACTGTAAGCTCCATGGAGGCAGGTCACCTAGATATCTCCTTGTCCACCAACCTATATTTGGTGCCCAGCACACCAGAGAAGCTCAACAGATATGTTGATTGAATGAATAATGTGGTTTTGTATGTCTAGTTGCTTATCTCAGTTTCATCTCCCAGGCTCTGGCCCCTGGGCAGCAGAATGTTCCAGTATAGAATTCATCAGAACCAGGTGTTGCCCTTATGATCTGTGTGATCTTAGAAAAGTGGCTTAATCTCTCTCCAACCTCTTGTTTCCTTATCTCTAAAGACCGAGATAAGACCCCACCTACTCCACTACTTCACAGGGTTACTATGAGGAGTCAACAAACAAGTTCATGATTTTTGAACTATGAAATGTTTTTTTTATTCCCTGGGGAAGACAAGGCTGGATATGATCTCACATTGTGAGTCCAGGGCACAGGGAAATCTCGACAGCCTGGATTAATACTCCTGGGAGGTTAAAAGGCAAGAGAAAAGGCAGAGGGGAGTGTGCAAAACATTTCTGTGCACACGTCACCTATGACATCTCTACTTCTTAGAGACATTAATATAAAGGACTGCCTTAAAATAGGTGATATCATCACCCTAGACTATTCTGTGAAGTGAACAAAATAAACCAATCCTTGGGCAGAATCAAGCAAAGGTCACTTTATAGCCACTGTCCACATCTGATGTTCAAAACATGTGTCAAGAAGCCCTGGCTGGTCTCTAGCTTCCTTGGCAGACTGTAGGCTGTTTTAACATTTTTTAATACCAAGGAGTGTGGTGGTATTTATAGTTGGGATCAATTGTTCATAAGACCTCATAACATTTTTAGGAGGCTTATTGTTCAATAAAAACATTAAACACACCTCAGAGGATCGTAGGAATTCAACAGTTCTAAAGTTCATGAATGCTTTGACATCAGCAGCTAGCTTAGGGCTCAATGGGAGGTTTCTGTTTTTCTGCCACCATCTAATTAATTTTATTATCATCATTATTTGCCATTTGGCTTTTCCTTATCCTATGAAATTGGTAGCTAAGGCTTCTAGGTAGAAGCTTCTTGTGTGCTGGGGAACTTTACAAGCTGTGAGAAGATCAAGTCTTTTTACATTGTTTTCACTTCCTGAATTAAGGCGTTTGGTGCCCTCATATGTGTGTAGCTAAATCCTGATATTGTAACTTACAACTCCCGGTGCCAATTCAGGGATTTTCTTTCCTTCTTTCTCTCTTTCTCTCTCTCTCTCTCTTCCTTCCTTCCTTCCTTCCTTCCTTCCTTCTTTCTTTCTTTTTAACGGGGGGGGGGGGGGGACACAATTTTTTCTTTAATCTTTTTAGTTGTAAATGGACACAATACCTTTATTTTGTTTATTTAGGTTTTTCATGTGGTGCTGGGGACCAAACCTAGTGCCTCGTGCATTCTAGGTAAGCACACTACCACTGAACCACAACCCCAGCCCAATTCAGGGATTTTCTAGAAACTTCTGACAGTGGACAAAATTCCCTTCGACAGATGAATGGATAAAGAAAATGTGAGATATATATGTATACACACACACACACACACACACACACGATGGAATGCTACTCAGCTTTAAAGAAGAATCAAATTATGACATTTGCTGGTAAATGGATGGAGCTGGAGAATATCATGCTAAGTGAAACAAGCCAAACCCCAAAACACCAAAGGCTGAATGTTTTCTCTGATATGTAGATGCTAATTCACCATAGGGTTGGGGGGCTAGGGAAGAACAGAATTACTTTAGGTAGAGGGGAGTAAAGTGGGGGAAGGGGTATGGAAGTGGGAAGGATAGTGGAGTGAAACAGACATTATTACCTCATGTACATGTATGACTGCATGACCAATGTGATCCTACAATATGTATGATCAGAAAAATGAGAAATTATACTTCATTTATGTATTATGTATCAAAATGCATAAATGCATTATACTGCCATGTATAAGTAATTAGAACAAATAAAAAAATTTAAAAATAAATGATGGAATCTACCATTATCAAAAAAATTATATAGCACTCTAGATGCATTAATACACAGTACTAGTATTAGTTGAGCACACATTAAGTAACTCATCCATGGTTTCTAGGCTGCTAAATGGCAGAATCAGGATTCAAACCGAGGCAGCATGGCTCCTAGATTTGTGCTCTTAACCACTAGACTTTCCTGTCCTTCTTTGATGGACACTTCCCCACCTTAAGCTTATTCAGGGTGTCCCTTTGTAGAAAATGGCAAGGTGGCAGTCACTGCTATGACTTACTTCCTTCTGCCTATAGGCTCAAGTCCACACAAAGTCACTGAAGCCACATGCTCACTCTTCTATCCCATTCCTTCTCTCCATGTTTCGAGTACTTCCGATAATCTCACGGCATTCCCAAGATGCTATGCAATCAGCCATTTTCTTCTGTCTGGAATATTTTTCCATTCTTTTTCTCTTGATTCCTATCCTTCCTTTAAAACCCCACCTCCATGTTCCTTCCACTGCCCTCATTCCCACAAAACACTTAATGCATAGCACTTAACGCATATAGTTTCTCTTTCTCGCTAGAATAGGACTTAACTTGATGTCTTGCATGCCTAGCATAGAGCCTGGATCAGTGAAGATGGAATGAATGAATGAAGGAAGTCTCCTGGGTGCATGCATTCAATACACTGGTGGATCATTAAAATCCCTGTAGGGATTTTCTCTCCTTTTTAAAGAAACACAATTGGGTTATCTTGTGGTCAAACAGGGCTGAAAACCAATCAACCAGCAGTTTAGGCATAAGGAAAGCTCATTCGTGGTTGATTCCTGGGCTTCACAGTCTCAGGAAGAGACTGAAGCAGGGCACGTTTATCTCCTGTCACTTTTCATATTATTACTGGGTAAATGTCACATTCATTGCGGAAAGTCTACTTCTTTTACACTTTGTGTTCCTTTTGCCTTTGGGGGGAAAAGCATTATAGAAATCAAATTAATGTAAGTCCCTTGGATTCAATAGCTGTGTTCTTACTCAACACACATTTCTTCATGATCTTAGGGAAAGGTTTAATCCATGTGAGAAAAGTTGCTTAAGTTACCTTATTTTCCTGGTTCCCAAACAAAGCTGAATTAAGGGCAGGGGGGACTTAAAAGCCAGGAAGAAAATACTGCTTCTAGATGTTGCAGTTTTATACCACAACCTTGCCACCTTGAAGTGGCAATTTTCACTAAAACTGAACTGTATAACAAACCCTCACAGATTCAAGAAAGAGTGCATATTTTCCCCCATAGATGAAGTTGGCATTAAAGCTCCTAGACACCTATGTTTATGAGCAGAGGGTTATAATTAATTAATAGCAAGTTGTACAGCCAAGTGATATGTGCATCTGCAAGTCTGGCGTCTTCTTGTCAACAGGGAGATTCCTGTACCTGGCTATTGGAAGACACTGGTCCATGAACAGATGGTTGACAAGATCTCACCATCTTATGAGTAGTTTCATGCAGTTGAGATTAATAAATGTTTTTTGAATAAAACTGAACCCTGTCTCAGGGAGGCACATGGCATGGTTCTTTCCACTGGCGGATGTGGGATCATTTCCAGGTACACAGCTGCCTATGAGTAAATGAATACACAGCCTTAACCAATGCCTTTCCCAGTCCAAACGATGCAAGTGTGTCATCTGCAAAGTCTGAATTTCAAAATAAGGGTCTTCAGAATCTCTGATCCATTACATCTTATTCTTCTCCATCCTCTTTATAACTCCACATCTCTCCAGGGCATTTATGCTCATTGTTCAGTGTTGTGGTTTATTTTGCCACATGGATTCAATCTCAATTAGACTGTTTTCTGAGAATCAAGATCCAGTCTTGTCTTCCATCTGCAGCAGGGGCCTCATGTTGTGGTAAATAAATGTTTTAGTGGCACACAGACACTCCACATCATTTACATACTATCAGTGGCTGCTTTCCCATGATAACCAGAGTTCGGTAACCAGACAGAAACTGAATGGCCCCCAAAGCCTAAGACATTTACTATTTGTTCCCTTATGGAGAAACTTTGCTGACTTCTATTTGAAAGGTAGCCAACTCACATATGTATTATACATCTGTTACTGAATAAATACTCTTTAAGCTTTTATAAAGCTTTAAACATTTTTTTCTTTGGTTAGAAAGTAGTGGAAAACTTCTGCTTTTATGGTTAACATCAAGACTTAAAAACTTTGAGAACCTGATGTAGAATCTGGAGTAACTATCATTTCAAAGCCTGGAGCATTTTTTTTTTTAATCTTCTGAGGGTCGGGCCTTTTCTTTTCTTTTTTTGGCTGTAGACAGATATAATACTTTTATTTTTTAAATTTATCTATTTTTATGTGGTGCTGAAGATCGCCTCATCCATGAGGCAAGCACTCTGCCACTGAGCTACAATCCCAGCCCTTAACTTTATCTTTGGAGAAGCTCCCCACAAATGTAAATTCAATCACCCAAACAATGTTCTTTAGGGGACTGTAAAGTCCTTTTTACATGGAGGGTAAATGTTTTCTTCTGATATCTAGTGTTGGTGACATGATTTGCCCAGGAAGTAGAATCCATCCTAGGATCTACACACAGTGGCCTGGAAGGGGACTTGGGGGAAGGAAGGAGTTCTCTTGGCTTGGTATGAACTTGGAATACCAAGTGATCTGCAAACTGGAGCTCCTTCTTGAGTCTGAGTAGGCATTTGCAGGAAATTCAGAGCTGAGACATCATAAGAATGGTTAGGAATGAGTTTCTCTTCTCTGGAGGAGGAAGTGTACGCAGGAACCAGCATGAAGTTGGCTCATACTGACCTGGTCAGACTCCAAGTTCTATGGGCTGGGTGGGAAGGCAATAACTCAGCAGGTACTGTGTGCTGATTCTACCTACATCTCCTGATGGGGCCCACAAGGCAAGACCTATCTTGCCAGCTTGCAAGGGAGGTTTTCTCTGAAGTAGTTTTTCCACAATGGCAAGACTCACAGGAAAAAGTTGCATTTGGGTCAGGACAGGAAGGCCTGTGTGGTAGTGAAACTTTTCCTTCCTAGAACCTGGTGTTGGGTGCTGGGGCCTGAGGTGCACCAGGGCTTGTCTGGAGACATAAACTGCCCTGGCTTCCTAGAGGCAGGCTGGCAACTAAACAGAGGGGCAGCCCTGTTATGGAACTCTAGGACCCTGGAAGATCAGGGAGCAGCTCTATGCCACCACTGGTGTTTCATCTGCTTTTGGTTACCCCAAAGCCTTTAGTAACACTCTGATCTATCTAACAGTTTGCCCATAGTATGGAGAATTAAGGCACAAAGGTTGAAGGCACAAAGGGGGACCTGATCAGGAACACAGAGGTGTGACAGTCACAGCAGACACCAGGGGGCGCAGTGGTGCCCAGTGGAGCACTTTCCACCCAGGCAGTGGCCAAGAGGTGTGAATGGAAGAGCTCTTGCTTCTTATGCTGAGTATGGCTAAGAGCAGGAGGCATACTTGGAGTGGAAGTGGAGGGGCTCTTTTGTTCCTGTGCTGGTCATAGGAGGCTCCAGTCATCAGAATTAGGGTACTAAAGAATTGATGACATGAATTGAAAGTCACTGGCTACCAAGACCTGGGCCAGGATTTTACAGAGCCACAGGCACATCTACAAGCCATCTCCCCCTGCTGTTTTTCTGGTGGTTTGACATCAGTACAGCTTAGAAACCTAAACGTTAAAAGGGCCCAAGCACAGATCTTCCTCACCATGGAAGGCAGGTGTTCTTTTCTCAGGATACAGTCATGGAGGAGATTGTGTTAGTGCCTCCACTGTCTTTCTCTGAAAATGCCTTCAGATTATATTGAGTGTGCCTTCTCTTTGCATTTTTTCTATTTTAAAGCAAATATGAGACATTATGTCATTTCATTCCCACATAATTCCACATGCATTTTTAAAAAAGAACATTTTTCTTACTTAACACTATGCCAATATAACCTCTAACAAAACAATCAACAATCTTTTGATATCATCTAATATCCAGCCTATATTCAAATTTACCTAAGATGGTTTCTTAACCTCATCCTCACATAAAGAGGGATTCTTCCTATTTAAAAAAAACAGCTATAAACTATTAAGCATTTTTTCCTTGATTTAAGATTTTTAATATGTTCTAATTAGTTGTACATGACAGTAGAATGCATTTGTACATTTTGATACATCATACATAAATGGAGTATAATTTCTCATTTTCCTGATTGTACATGTTGCAGGATCACATCAGTCATGCATTATATATGTACATGAGGTAATAATATCTGTTTCACTCTACTATCCTTCCTGCCCCTATAACCCCTTCTCCTCCCTTCACTCCCCTCTACCTAATCTAAAGGAACTGGTGAGACCAAGCAGGAATTCCAGCCCTGCCCTCAGGAATGTGGGCCCCATTCCGCTCTGAACAACCCCTGGGGCCTTAGCACTACCCCCACCCCCTTATTGTGAATTAGCATCCGCATTTCAGAGAAAACATTTGGCCTTTGGTTTCTTGGGTTTGGCTTATTTCACTTAGCATGATATTCTCCAGCTCCATTCATTTATTGGAAAATGCCAGAATTTCATGCTTATAGCAGCTCAACTCACAATAGTAATAAGCATTTTTATGTCACCAGAGGATTTCATGGCAGATTTTTTTTAACCTGTTAATTTGGCAAGGAATATGCAAGAGCACAGGTTATTAGTCTTGCTTCAATTCTGAGGGACTCATTCAACTCTGCACAGCTTCCACATGCATCCTCCTTTAGTTTAATGAAAGTATCAGGCTAGTGACCTGTTGGATTTACCAAGGCTTCTGCAATGTGAAAACTGCCCTTCCAGTGAATTCTCCATGGCGTGGAGGTGGAACCCTGCTGCAGGGCTGGGTGAATGACCTACGCACCAGGCTCAAAGTGGCGCCAAGCTGGCAGGGACAGGGAGCAGAGCTGGGAGAGGGGGAGTAGTGAAACTACCAGAAGCAGTCTGAGGAGCACAGAGAAGAATTAGTCCCACTTTCTGCGACTTTCTTAAACCAAAGAAAGGGGAAAATACAAAACAGGACAAGCAGAAATAACACATTGTCCATCTTGAACATGTAAAGAAAGTACAATGAATTATGTTTTCTTACTATCCAGATTGAACCATTGGTAACCTATTGGTTTTATTCCAACATTCCAAAAAATGTATACATATTTTACTTAAGCCTGGATTGTACACAACATTCCATTGTGTAATTTGTTTCATCCTTCCTCTGCATTCTGTATTAGGAACATTTCCACATTTCACTAAATATGTATCCCAGTGAGGTTTTTAATAGTTGCACAGTATCCTAACTTATGGGTATACCACATATTTAGATGGCATGTTCACTGCCATTATTTTTAAAAATGTTATCACAAAAATTCTTGTACCTAAATCTTTGGATATCTCTGGATATTTCTTTATGATAAATTCTGAGAAGTAGAATTACTAGGTGGAAAGATCAGAACATGTTCTAAGCCACCTTCTAGAAAGTTTATTCCAATTTTGATAAGAACTGATGAATGGACCCAATTTTCCGTATCTTCGTCAATACTAATACTGCCACTTTTCCCCTTCAACCTGACAATTTTAAACATTAAAGTGGCACCATTTTCCTTGCTCTACTTTTGCTCATGTCCCCAGAATCTTGGACCATTTTATTATTCCACATCAAAAGAACCAGTAGTGGTTTTTCTTTGTCTTAATTCCTGATTAGCTGCTGGGAATTTGGTTAAGGAAAGGTATAAACCTACTAGGACCTGTGCTATGGCCTTAAAAAACAGCTGAGCTATGTCACTAGAATACTGAGAATTATAAATTATTTCTCTAGATTATTTGCAAGACTGAGCTATACATAAAACATCCAGACTGCAATACATATCTCACTAGGTGACTCCCAACAGTCCATATTTTCAAACAACCAACAGTATAGTTCTAGTATATTCATACATGTATTTTTACCTTTTCTTCTAGAACCTGGATTACTACTTGAGTTTTGGATTTGCTGTTTAATTTGGATTAACCTTCTTAACTTTCCCCACAGACACAAGAATTAAATGGTGTCACTCATCAGGTGGCTTATGAACCTTGTGCAAATGTATGCAAAATACCTTCTATGTGTACAATTATGCATATTTTTCTTAGGAGAAAATCCAAAGCTTTTATTTTTTCTCAATGGGATAAAAAGAAGGATTAAGAATCTTTGATATGGAAAAAATTCTAATGGATTATAACTGCAGTGCTTACAGTAACCAGGCAGCAAATGAAAAAAGTGGACAGGGTGTTAGGCAATATGGAATGGTGGGGACTGTGGCATCCTCAAATGCATTTACTTCAATTAAATGGAACCATTGTCCTTGGCTCCAGATGGCTGTTGGTGTGTATGAACAGTGTATCCAGATCTTAATTTTTTTTCCAGAGGAATCCAGCAATCTGGATATATATACAAAATTCTTCCAAATTTTTAAATGCTTACAGTAATATAAAGTTAAACAAATAAATATTATATGGGACAAACAACTAATGTACTGATTTGAGGCTTGAAAGAACTTAGGCATTTCAAAACCTAATTAAATACATAAATAAAGATAATTAAATGTCCTCTTCAGGTTTCTAATAAGCTGAGAATACCAAGATCATTTATGAACAAAGCTCCCCAAGGGACTCTAGTCTGACTGGAGTTTTGCTCTTGGGAAGTTCATTGGTCAAATGTGGCAGCCTTTTCAAACAATGTAGTGACTGAATGCAGCGGATTCCTCCCTTCCTCCTGGCCGTCTAGGACTTGATCAGATCTTTCCAGTGGCCATGGAAAAAGCGTTCTAGAAGAGGACATGCCAAGTCTCCTAATTGCATGGTTACGTAAATCTTGATGTTTCAAGCTGACGACATTAGTGACTAACGTCATGCCACATTTTCTCAATTGCCAGAATTGAGATAAGTGTAAGCACTGATGGAATGCACACAGCAGCATACCATTCCCAGATAAATGGCATTTTTTGTCAACCAGGTTAGTCTCTATCTATATAAGGGAGCTTTCTCATTGAAGGAATCCTACAATATAATGATCTATAAGAGAAAAATCATTTTCAGATTCAAATGTGTCACAAGTTTAAAAATACTGGTTTTTTAAAATATGGTGCAAACCCACACTTGGGCCTTTTCCACAGCATCTGGCTGCTGGCCCCTCAGCAAATTTGCAGGACAGGTATGCAACAAATTCTGAGTTCTGTGCAGGAGTGGAAGTGGGTGAGGAGTAGGGAACAGAGGGACCCTAAAGGCAGTTGCTGAGAGATTAGTGGGCAACTCAGCTGCAGCTGGGAAACAAATGAGTGAACTACAGAAAACATGATCAAATTGACAACCACATTTTTCCTGAGGACATTAGCTGACATTTCAGGGACCAAATATGCCTTTTCCCCACTTCTGTGCCCTAGATAGAATTTTATTTAGAACATATTTGAAATAGCATCTCCATCACAAGACATTATTTGTTGAACAAATGAAGATTTGTGAGTGCTAGAGGAATAGCACTACAATAAAAAAAAAATACCACTTTGAGAATAAGGAGATGTTTCCACCCAAGCAAATATGCACTTTCCAAGTGAAGTGTGTGTGTGAGTGTGTGTTTTGTGTGATGCATCTAAAGCATTCCAATTTTTCCATAATTAGAAAAGAACAACATAGGTTCTGCTGGACTCCTTAAAGAATCATAGAGAACATCAAGGTACCTGTAATCATGCTGGATATAATTAATGGCAAAATGATGAGCTTCAGCATCCTCATTAGAATTTCTCCAGGAAAAGCGAAGTAGAATTTCTCCAGATTCGAGAGCTTGCTATATTCTCGAACTAAGACTCCTATGGCAATGCCTAAGAAAAATAAGGAAAAAGGAGGAACATTGCTGAGTTCTCCTGTCTACATTTTAATGGGAAAATACCCCAAACTGCAAACTTCAATGTCAAGAAGATATCACTTATGAGTACGTAAAAATTAGACTTAAAAAAAATCCCAAATTTTGGGCTGGGGTTGTGGCTCAGTGGTAGAGTACTTACCTAGCATGGGTGAGGCACTGGGTTGGATTCTCAGCACCACATATAAATGAATAAAATAATGGTCCAATCAATAACTAAAAAATTTTTTTAAAAATCCCAAATTTTAAAAAGGGAGTGAGTGGAAGGTAAACATTATTTGGTTAAACTGTAAAAACAAATTGTCACATAAAACCTTTGGTTTTCATTTCTTTACCATCAATTCTATGTGCTATAATGACAAAACATCCAAGAATATTGTGGAAAAGAAAGTAATCCATTATCTTAGTAAACCCAATACAACTATTTTATTTTTACAAACCACCGTATTCTATTTATCAGCAGAGACATTTTACATATTTCATAATTTGCATATCCACTTGTATTTTCTCACAGTTTTGTCATAAGTACTTTTAATGATGAATTTTGTGATGCTGTTCTCTGTTTTTGCAACTTTCATATTTTAATAGCAAAATAATATTTAAATAATATTATATTGATTTGACATTTACTATGTTACTGAACAACTATGTTCTCAGTGCTTTGCATTCTGTTCAGTTATTTCTAACATGCTCCAGTTTATCCAATCAAGAGCTGTTTTATGAAGTTTGTGATCTTGAGTTCTTGTACATACATTGACTACAGCGGTACATTCACTATTAAGAAATGTCATGATTCTCTGAAATCTTTCCTTAACATGATGCTTATATGAAGAGTGTAGGAAACTACTTAATGATTTAAATTTGATAACTAAACTCACAGAATTTTAATATTTCCTCTTCATCCTGTTTCAAATTGTTCTAATAATGTCTAAATCCCTATGCCTTCTCTCCCCACAACACCCACACACACACACACACACACACCTGGTTTTTAAAAATCTCGAAATAAATGAATTGGAATGACTCATATCTTTTTTCTTTCACTCAGCTCTGATGAGTGAAATGCTAATTGGAGTAAAATGACTGAATGGCAGAAAAAGTCAAGGAGGATATCACTAGATACGCAAATTCAGAAACTCGAATTATTAGTTGTGAAAATTTGATACTACAGGGCAATGAAAAGAAATGAAAATTATAATCAGTATTAGAACTTCCATTTAATTTCAGGTATCCCTCCTTTGCCTACTAGTAGACCAAATACACAGACCACACTTGGTGCATTTTGTGTTTTGAACTTATCCTCTATTTTGTTTTCCTATGTATTCTACCTTTTCCTTGATCTCTTTATCTGTGCTTGTATTACAGAATGCACTTCTGGTCATAAACGTTTTCCAAATTGTAGCTAAGACAAAGAACAACTCTATTACCGATCTAATTTAGTTCATATATTAAAACCGACTGTTAGAAACTCAGGAGTGGTTAAAATGATTAAAAAATATTTTAAGCAAATTTAAAAGGCATGATATGCTTCTTTCCTGCCTTATCAATTGTCTGTGTTCAGCTGTTCTATATGCATAGACTTATGCCATAAAGACAATCCGTAATGCGAGTGTCTTTTTCAAAAAACATTCTCCCTCCTACTATTTATACTGCCTCAAATAAATTTTTGACTTGAATGTCAAAGAAATTTCAATATGTAAAAATAAAGATGTGTTTGTGTTCAAAAAACCAGCCACAAAAGCCCTTTGTTGAGTAGCCACAGAACCCCAAATGCCCAACCTTAGGGTTTGTATTCCCAAGGATGAACTGTGCTTCTACTCATCTCCACCCAGAATGCAGTGTGCTTAGAAAAAAAATGCACTTGCTATTTTTTCAGACTTCAGTGAGATATGGGTTTTTTAAATCGATAAACCTCTAGCCACACTAACAAAGAGAATAAGAGAGAAAACCCAAATTACTAAAATACGTGATGAAAAAGGAATCAACTGAAATACAGAAGATAATTAGAAACTCTTTTGAAAATTTATATTCCAATAAAATAGAAAATATTAAAGATATCGACACATTTTTAGAGACATATGACCTACCTAAACTGAATCAGGAGGTCATTCACGATTTAAACAGAACAATTTCAAGTAATGAAATAGAAAACACCATCAAAAGGATGCCAATTAAGAAAAGCCCAAGACCAGATGGATTCTCAGCTGAGTTCTTCAAAGAATGATTAACACCAATGCTCCTCAAAGTATTCCATGAAATAGAAAAGGAAACTCATTCTATGAGGCTAATATTACCCTGATACCAAAACCAGACAAAGACACATCAAGGAAAGAAAACTTCAGACCAATATCCCTGATGAACATAGATGCAAAAATTCTCAATAAAATTCTGGCAAATCTCATACAAAAACATATTAAAAATACAGTGCACCATGATCAAGTGGGGTTCATCCCTTGGATGCAGGGTTCATTCAACATAAGGAAATCAATAAATGCAATTCATCTTATCAATAGCCTTAAAAACAAGAATCCTATGATCATCTCAATAGATGCAGAAAAAGCATTTGACAAATTACAGCACCCCTTCATGTTCAAAACACTAGAAAAACTAGGGATAGCAGGACTATACCTCAACATTATAAAAGCCATATATGCTAAACCCAAAGCCAACATAATTCTAAACAGAGGAAAATTGAAAGCATTCTCTCTAAAAACTAAAACAAGACAAGGATGCCCTCTTTCACTACTTTTATTCAATATTGTCCTTGAAACTCTAGCCAGAGCAATTAGAAGAAAGAAATTAAAGGTATACCAATAGGTAAAGAAGAACTCAGACTATCTATTTGCCGATGACATGATTCTATATTTAGGAGATCAAAAAAATTCCACCAAAAAACTTCTAGAACTAATAAATGAATTCAACAAAGTAGCAGGATATAAAATCAATACCCATAAATCAAATGCATTCCTATACATCAGTAATGAATCCACTGAAAAAGAAATAAAGAAAACTACCCCATTCACAGTAGCCTCAAAAAATACTTATTTTCAAATTCTTAAAGAAGTATTATACTAGCAATATTAATACAGCTGTACTGGAAATACAAAAAGTGTAAAATTTCACCCCAAACTACCAACTCACTCAAATACATGCAAAGTGAAACTGTTTTTATTTTACATATTCTGTTGCAGTTAACCATAATAAAATGGTCAACACAAATGAGCACATACAATATGTCAGGAGCTGCACTAAACACCTCAAATCAATTATATCATATCATTTTTAATGGCTATTATCATCACAGAGGTTTTGGTATTTTTAATTGAGATAAAATTCACATAACATAAAATTTGTCCTTTAAAGTGTACAATTCAGTAGTTTTATTTGTATTTACAATGTTGTAGAACCATTGGCATTATCTAATTCTAGAACACTTCCATCACCCCCAAAAGAAACCCAAACCTGTCAGGAATCAGTCCCATCACCTTCTCCCTCCTGAGGCCCCTGGAAACCACTATTTTACTCTCTGTTTCCACCGATTCCTGCTCAGGCGTTTCATATAAATGGACTCATACAATATGTGGTTGTTTGTCTGACTTCTTTCACTTAACATGTTTTCTAGAGTCACACATGGTGCAGCATGTAAATGGGGGGTTTAAAAAGCATTTTTCACTTAACATAATATCATAAGCATTTCCCCATGTTAAATATTTTTACCATTTGTAAGTGCTGAATATTACAAGTTTGTATAGACTTGTTTATTGACCATCACCCAACAGTTAGACAGACCCTCAATGCCAGAAAATTCTCTGAACATTGCTGACTTTTCCTAACAACCAAAACGGGCAAGCATCAAATGTAAGGCAAAGCCTTCGTATTACTATACACATTCACACTTAAGGGAAGAGGCACATTGAACAAATTCTTTGTAGTATCTGAATTTAAGAAAAAGCAATAACAAATTTATTAATATTCATTTATGTACCAAGCACTGTATTGAGTGCTGGAGGATTTGAAAAGGATGAGTTAAAAAAGGGTACAATCTTGTTGTTCTTGCAATTTAAATGTTTTCCTTCATGGATGACTCTGTCCACTATGAACAGGAAGTGTGGTTTGCACTGTTTTGTCAATAGCCACGACTGCTTCCATTGAGTCTTCTCTCCTGGTGTCTACCACCTACAATTAATTCAGTCTGACTCAAGAAGAAAGTTGATCTTGGTGAGGGTCTCATGGATTTCTCTGTGATAATGGTTTGGGACCATAGGGGGAAAAAAAAAAGGTTCTCTTTGGCACATTACTGAGCTAAACCAGCATCGTCATGAAAGGAGTGACTGCTTCTCCTTCCACCACAGCCAATATTGAAGTAGCTCCTGGAATCAAAGGTTATACTTTGTTCTGCACCATTACCATACCGAGTGCCCTTAGTTATGCTTCCAATGCTTCAAATAACTAATGGGCCAAGCTGGAGGGTTTTGACAATTCAATGATCCAGATTTCTGATTAGCCACAACATTCCACTGTCCAATATGTCATATATCAGTTTGTGATATTTTGCAGTTTGAGAGGGAGGTAAGAATTGGGTTCTCTTCTTTGCATGCTCCCCCTATCCCCTTCTCCCCACCCCAAACCTTCTGTCAATCCAAATAAAAGTTAGAGAAAATAAGGGAAAGCATCAGGACTTTTCATTATTTATGGAATATTTTTAGGAAGATATTAAATACTCAAGTTATTCTTTCAGCATACTTGATGTAAATAAATAAAATACATACACAATATTTGTTTCATTGTTCAATTCAATTTTATTATCTGATAACACTGAAAGCATTTTCATAAATGAATGAGATCTTTAAAAGGGACTAGGTCCACAGACCATAAGCAAAATGTCTCTATGGTGATGTAATAACCAATATACATTTTAAAAATGAGAGCTGTTTTTGACAGATGATAGAGACTAGCAATCATTATATTCATCTACATTTTCATCTGTTTGCTCATACATAGGTTTATTATTCCACTGTTATGATTTAGACATGAGGTGTCCCCCTAAAGCTCATGTGTGAGACAATTCAAGGATGTTCAGAGATGAACTAGTCAACTGAGTTATGAGAACCTTACCTCACACAATGGATTAATCTACTAATATGGATTAACTGGGTAACTACAGGCAGATAGGGTACAGCAAGAAGAAGCAGGTCACTGCGGGTGTATGTTTTAGGTTTATATTTTGTCCCTGGTGAGTGGCATTCACTCCCTGCTTCTTGATTGCCATGTCCTGACTGTTTTTCTCCACTATGCCCTTGCCCCTGATGTGCTGCCTCACCTTGGGCCCAGAGCTATTGAGTTGGCTGTCTATGGACTGATCCTCTGAAATGGTGAGCCCCAAATAAACTTTTCCTCCTCCATGTTGTCCTTGTTGGTCACAGTGGTGAAAAGCAGACTAAAACATTCACTCACTAATATGCACACATCAAGCATTCACTGAGCACCTATACAAACAGGCACCATCGCACACTGCATGACTATAAGGACAACTCAATGTCCAGCCCCTGTCCTCAAGGAATCACCTTTGAGAGGCAGACAAACTGTTTTAAGACAATAGTAGCCTGGTGTGGTGGCACATGCCTGTAATCCTAGTGGCTGGGGAGGCTGAAGCAGGAGGATCACAAGTTCAAAGCCAGCTTTAGCAACTTAGTGAGGCCCTAAGCAACTGAGCGAGACCCTGTCACCAAATAAAAAAACAAAAAGGGCTGGGGATGTGGCTCAGTGGTTAAGCACCCTTGGGTTTGATCCCCAGTACCAAAAAAAAAAAAAAAAAAAAAAGACAATAATGGTAAAAGTGTTAGATAAACAGTTTCTTCAAGACAGTAAAGAGAATTTATCAGGGAAAGGAGGACTAATAATAAGACCCAAAAGAAAGACATTTCAGAAAAACAGAACACTCTATTGCAAAGACATGGAGTTTAGAAATCAGGGTGCATGTGAACAGCTTCAAGCCATTCAGTATGGCCAGTGATCAGTAGGGGGACTGGAAGCTGCTGAAGAAAGAGCAGACTGGGAAGGGTCCCATACATTCTGATAAAGATTTGAAGTTGATCCTAAAGGAAGGAAGAAGCCACTGACAGATTTACCCACTCATCTGAAGGAGTTCTGAATTAAGGGAGCAGAGAGAAACCTATAAGCAGGGAGAACAGTTAGGAAGTTGCTGCCATGATCCTGGTGAGAGGTCTGAGAGAGTAGAGAACAGGCAATACTTAGGAGGTAGAAGGGCAAGTATTTGGTGATGAATTTGTTGGGTGTGGGTAGAGGGTTGTACAGCTGAGGAAGAAAGGGAGGCCCTGGGATTCCTGCCAGTTTTCTAGCTTGGACAACAGAGTGGATGGTAGTACCTACCCCAGTGGGGAATTTGGGTAATTCTGGAAAAAGGTGATGCATTAACTTTTGGATGGGAAAATGAGGGAAAGATGCTTAATGAACACATGCATATGTGGGTACAGAACACTGAAGGAGGTGTAGGTGTGTTAATATGGGTAACTGGAGAGGTAGGGGCAGATGAGGCCACACATCAGCCAGCTCAGGTCACGGCCTAGGAAGCACGCATGGCCAGTGCTTAAATGACCTGAGTACACTTTTAAGGTTAGAAGGCACTTTAACAAGGTTCTGGCTTACCTGTGTAAGTCTACAAGCCAATTTTCCTTCTTCTTATCTTCTTAAATCATAATACTTTCAAACTATGAGGAAAATCTAACTTGCATTTTTAATAAAAACCAAACTCCAGTTCTCCCTGATTGTCCATGGAGGGAGTACCTTCCCAGGGGAAGGAGAAGCAGGCCTTACGGCTTGGTGTTTTGTTCCTGGAGACGCCTTTCCCTTCGGGAACTTTCACTAATTAGCACTGGCATCCCCATGCATGCCCAATGTTCAAAGTGTCCACTCTCTCTCTCTCTAGAGTGCAAGTTGGTGCAGCCACTATGGAAAGCAGTGTGGAGATTCCTTAGAAAACTTGGAATGGATCCACCATTTGACCCAGCTATCCCACTCCTTGGCCTATACCCAAAGACTTAAAATCAGATTACTACAGTGATGCTGCCACATCAATGTTCATAGCTGCTCAATTCACAATAGCTAGAGTGTGGAACCAACCTAGATGCCCTTCAATAGATGAATGGATAAAGAAACTGTGGTATATATACACAATGGAATATTATTCAGCCATAAAGAAGAATAAAATTATGGCATTTGTAGGTAAATGGATGATGTTGGAGACTGTTATGCTAAGTGAGATCAGCCAATCCCCAAAATCCAAAGGCTGAATGGTCTCTCTGATAAATGAATGATGATGCATAATGTGGGGGGGAAGGGTGGCAAGAATGGAGGAAAGATAGATAGCATAG
>JAJEJO010000257.1:1122652-1211537 GCA_020662805.1 Glaucomys volans | reverse complement strand
ATGAGGGGAATCAACAAAGGCTAAGATGCATACGATAAGTTGGGTAAGGCGATGCCTGTACTCACTGATTCTTAGCAGATGACCCCAAAAGGAAAGCCTCCTGGTATGCTCCTGATTACTCCAGGAGGAGTTTCATTTCTCTCATGTTCCAAAACTCAAATACAAACTCAAATTTCTGCTTCTTTTCAGAAGGTTCACCACTTCTTATTCAGGGCGGTGAGCCACAATGACATTCAACAAAAAGATTTTAAAACTCTACCCTTCATTGGGTACCACTGGCAGACCTCAGCAGACATTAGTGTTGGATGATGAATGGGTGGTGTAATTTTTAATATGTAAGCTTAGAAACAATTTCTGTGGATCTTTTGCCTAAAATGAGTTTGGTTTGAAGATCTCAATCAAAATTGTATTCCAAGACTAGACATAACAGGCTAGCCAATGAAGTGCCTTGGATAGACTGGTTTGTTGATCACAGAGGTTCAGATAAAAGATGAATCATCAATTGGCATAACAAAACCAGCATTGTGGTTTTGTGGAGTAGGCCACAGTTTGCAGGATACATACGGCATCACTGGGAATAATTTCTATTGCTATGTAACAAACTACAGATTTAGCAGCATAAAATAACACATATTGATTATCAGTTTCCATGAGTCAAGAGTTGGGGCACAGCACAAAGCTTCATGGGGTCATCAGCTCAGTACATCACAAGGCTGCATTCCTTTCTGGAGCTTGAGTTTCTCTTCCAAGCTCCTGTAATTGTTTTCAGGATTCACATCCTTGTGGTTGTAGGACTGAGGTCTTTGATGTGTTTCCTAACTATCAGCTTGGAGTTGCCCTGGGATCCTGGGATCCATTCCCCATCACCCAGCTCTCTCACAACATGGCCTATACCTTCTCCTAGTCAGCGGGAGTATATGCTCAGAATTGGTTCACTCTTTCTTTTAAAGGGATTTCACTTGATGAAGTCAGCTCTACCCAGAATACTCTCCTTTTTGATTAATGCAAAACCAGTTGATTAGGGATCCTAATTACCTGATAAATCCAGGTAATATCTCACCTTTGCCAGATAATGTAAATAGTTATAGAAGTGAAATCTAATCATAGTGTCATTTATGGTAAGGAGATTATAAGGTGTGTATATACCAAAGGTGAGCACCTTAAAATTCTGCCTACCGTACCTAATTTTCCATAACCTAATGATGTAGAGTAAAACCCTTAGGCAACACTGGCATTACCTTTATTGCTTAACAGTAAGTTGTTAGAATTCATGCCATGTAGTATAGAATTTGGCTTGTTGATTATTTGAAAAAGTGCTATCCTAAAATATTTCAAGGAAAAGTAAAAAAGCATAAACATGCATACTCACTACCCAGAATGAACAAATCTTTAGCATTTTACCAAATTTGCTACAGATTATCTTTGTTCTAAGTAAGTCCTTATGGTTGAGGATCTATTGTAGCTCCCTCAATTCTGTTATCTTTCTCTCCTCAGGGACATCACTATTTTGAGTCCATTTTTTTTCTCTCTCTCTCTCTCCTACATATTTGTGCCTTTCTCTTAAAATGTGTTATGCTGTTTGTGTTGGAGACTATGACTTACATGGTACCAGTCTGTTTTCTTTCTCAGTACACCTTTTAGTTTTGGGATGCTTTCATTATGTGTTTGAGATTTATTTGTATTAATACGAGAAGATCTAGTTCATTTATTCTAAGTGCTATTTCAGTGTTCCATACCACACTATTTTGTTTTTGTTTTCTGTTGTTAAATTCTACCTGTATTTAGCAATTTATTTCCTTCTAATAAACCTTTTTTAGGTTTACCTGTTTCTTTTCTAACTTTTATGAATTGATTGTTTAGCTCATTCACTTTTCCACCCATTTCATACTATTTCCTTCAAAATTCTGTGATGGTATTCCATGAATTATCTACATTACTTTTATTGCTGATTAGTTCTAAATGTCTTATCATTTCTACTGTGACTTCTTCTTTGAATTATAAATTATTTTTAAAAATATTTTTGTTGTACATGGACACAATACCTTCATATTATTTATTTATTTATTTATTTAATGAGGTGCTGAGGATGGAACCCAGGGCCTCACATGTACTAGGCAACCACTGAGCCATAACCCCAGCCCCCGAATTATAAATTCTTTAAAAATGTGCTTTTCAGTATCTAAGTACCTGGGAATCTAAGGGGTTTTTTATAGTCCTTCTTTTTATCCCTCTGTGATGTACCTGACTGGTGTTCTCAAGCCCATCTTTCAGTTTGCTAATCCTTGCTTTGTTTTATTTAATGGATATTTAATTCTCCACTGAATTTTTAATCCTGTTGTCTCTAAATTTTATTTTACATGTTATAGTATCTCCTTATACTATGTCTAAATCTTTTTTTCTAATTTCCAGTTTCTGTTCCATCTGTTTTTCTTAAAGCATTTGAGACCTTTTTAATATGTATTCTTAAAGATTGTTTTATCATGTTCAGTTTTGGAGACACATACTCTCCTGCTTATGTTCTTTCCTGCATTGTTTTTTTTCATCGTAGGTTTTTGGTGAGGGGTAGCTGTTTCCTGTGAGTTGTGAAATTGTCTGTATCAGTTACGTGCTTCTCTTGGAGACTCAGGAGTTTTGAGGTCTCCAGGACAGTTTTCACATTAGATTTGTTAGTTTAGGAAGTCAGGATTACGTGGTGGTATTAATTGAAATCATACACCCAGGAAAGCACAAGTCTGAGGTTTTATTTATTCATAAGTGCACCTTTTCTCTTTACTTTTTGCCATGGGCAGATGACAAGATTTCTCAAGTTTTTCCTGAGGTCACAGGGTAGAATTTTTGTGCTCTATATTCTAAGGACAGGGTCAAAATTTGAGGTTCCAGGCTTTATGCAGAGGTCAGATTATGACTCCTTCATTCATATAGGTCAAGATCATCTCTTTTTCCCATATGAATATTAAAACTCCAGTCTCCCATGGTGAAAGCCTATGATTGAGTCCAGCCCTTAGCATCAGCTGGTTTACAGGTAGGGCTTTGAATTCTGCTACAGTTTGAATCTGAAAATGTTCCTCAAGGCCATGTGTTGAAGGCATGGTACCGGGCCTGTGGTGCTGATGGGAGGTGGTGGAACATTTATAGAAGGTTGGGGCCTAAGATATGGGAGGAAAGTCATTGGGGGCATGTCCTTGAAGCCATACTGGGACCCTAGCTCCTTGCTCTTTCTTTGTTTCCTGGCTGCCATGAGGTGAGCAGCTTCCTCTTGTCACACACTCCCACCATGATGTAAGTCTTGCCACAGATCCAGAGCAACAGGGCCAAGCACTCAGGGACTGAAACCTTCACAATGGTGAACTAATTAAACCTTTCCTCCTCATGAGTCGATTATCTTAGGTACTTTGTTTTCAGTGACAGAAAGCTAATGTGAGTTCCCTTTTCATTTCTGGCATCTGAAGATTTGCCTTTCTTTCTTTTGAGTTTGGGTTTGGTTCTGTGTTAATTTGGAGAGAAGTGCTGTATTTTTATGTGTGTGCAATGGTAGGAGAATTCATCCAGATTAGCCAAACAACTGTATTAGGAGATGTTACACCATTACCAATGATCTATTCCATATCCTTTCCAGTGTGTCCATTTTAAGATGGGTAATGGACTCAGTAAAGATTAAAAATGAGAGCCCCACCAAAGATCTCACTACATTAAGGACTTGCTATATTAAAAACAATTACTGATTTTCCAAGTATTTCCAGGTAAACTCATGGAATCAATTAGCCAATAATCATTTACAGACCAACAAATTCTTGAAAGGCATTAGTCAATGGAAAATCATAGATGAGAATAATGCATATTCAATGGGGCCTTCAATCTACATAATGAAATAAGTATGTTAAATCACAGGAGATATTTCTAGGGGAGAAACTAATTTAGCACCAACCACTCAGGAGGAAGGCTCTGGGGTCAGACTGTGTTCAAATCCTGGCCTCACACTTAATTAGCTGTGTATATAAAATACTTATTCTGCTGGGCACAGTGGCACATGCCTGTAATCCCAGCACATGAGAGGCTAAGGCAGGAAGAGAGAGTTCAAAGCCAGCCTCAGCAACTTAGGGAGGCCCTAAGCAACTCAGTGAGACCCTGTCTCTAAATAAAATACAAAATAGGGCTGGGGATGTGGCTAAGTGGTGGAGTGCCCCTGGGTTCAATCCCCAGTAAAAGAAAAACAAAAAACAAAAAAACCCAAAAACTTATTCTGCTGCCCGTGCCCGTTTCCTCATCTACACAGTAAGTATTTTTACAACTCATAGAGTCATTAGGAATTTAAAGGTGAGACTACATGTAAAGTTCTTAGAATAAAAGACTCCTAGCTCACAAGTAAGAGTAACTACTAAATGTTAGCTATTGTTATAAGCTATGCACTATTTATAGATTTTCTCATAAAATCCTCAAAACAGTATGGTTTTCACAGGTGAATCATGGTCACAAATTTGGAAAGCAACAGAATCAGAAGAAATTAAAGTAAAATATTTTCAGAGAGACTAAATTTACAGTTATTCCCCACATAAATACTTTCATTTTATATATTTTGTAAGCTTCCGAGGTAAAGTTAGGATATAGGAAGGACTCATGAAGTACACAAATGTTATCTTAGTTCATTTCCATACCATGTGATATCACTAAAATAAAAGTCTCAAGATCTTGATGGGACTAAAAGAAAAGGCATTTTAAAATTTTTTGATGTCTTCTAAAATAATTCTCATTGTGATTCAAAAACCTAATTAAATTCTGAAAATATTTACCATGCCCAAGAATCTGAGTTAGGTAAATTTAGCACCTATCATTATTCCAGAGGTGGGAGTAATGATATAAAAATGGATACTATAAGACCCCTTCCCTAAAGGAATGCATGGTTAATTAGGGTCAATCACAGATGCAACTTAGCCTAAGGCAGGAGGCAGAGGGGGATTTCTATGGAATTGCTTGCATTTCAGGGAAATGCCAATTGAAAGAAATTTTCTTCATCCAATAATGAAAAGAAGTGTAGGCAGTACTAGGATGGCATCAAGAGTATACTAAGCTGAATTCATGAAAACTATGAAAAAAGAAGGATGAATCTGATTTAGACAGACACAGATTCAATAACTATGTGAAGTGAGCAGGAACGGGAGGATATCAATCTATGCTGCTCGAACTTTGATATGCATATGAGTCACATGGGGAACTCATCAAAAGTTTCAGATTTATGGGACCATGCTTGGAGTAGCAAAGATGTAAATAAGCTATGCAGGAGCAAGGGACATCCTTGCAACTAATAGCAACGTCCACCTTGACAGAGCTGAAAAATCCTGTTGCAGGCTTCAAGCAATGGGACAGTGAGTATGCAAAATATCAATAAGTTGGGTTATCAGCTCCCTTTGTAAAAGTCCTGAACTAAGAGCCATCTTTGCCCACTCTTTCTTACTCAGTCTACTACTTCAACTGTGGTTCCCCTTCCCTGTTGTCCCTCAGTACGGAGGTGGAGGCTTCTACAAGGTGTTTAGTAATGATGTGAAGTTGATCCTGAATGAGGGAAAATAGACTTCAGCCAGCCATTTTACTACCTCAATCAGGCAAACTCATCCTAGTAAGAAGAATGTGCTGTAAACACTCTCTTTGGAAGGTGGGGACTAATGTGCTTCAAAAAAACTTTTTTTTTTTTTTTTCAGCATTGAGGATTGAACCCAGGGCACTCTACCACTGAGCTATATCCCCAGCCTTTTTTATTTATTTATTTTGAGACAGGGTTTCACTAAGTTGCCCAGGCTGAACTTGAACTTGCAATCCTCCTGCTTCAGCCTCCCAAATTGCTGAGATTATAGGCATGTGCCAACATCCCTGGCTCAGATTTTTTTTTTTCAGATTTTTTTTTTAAAGAGCAATTCTGAAGCAAAAACAATGTTTCCTTCCCACCACAGGTTATAAATGAGATAAACTGTAAGGAATCAGCTTGATCTGACCTCAGTCATCTTGAGTCAAAACTGCCAATATCCCTTCTACGCCTGGTAGGCTTTCCTTGCATAGTTTCCCAGTGTACTATAAATAAGCAAAACCTTTACAGAGATATGTGGAAGTTTATGACCAGACCCTGGAGCTGTCAGTACCAGGAATGTGCCTGATACTAGCTTGGTATAAATCAAGCATATTTGGCTTGGGTAAGTCACTTTTGTCCTGACCACTTTTATAAGCCCCTTTCCTCTGACCCAGACTGGAAGGATCCATTGGTCTTTCTGCTGCCCCAGATCACGCTTCTATCAATAAGTCCCCAGCAAATTGAATTATTTGTAATTCTGGGTCTGTGGACCTCTTTCTTTGTTCTCATAGCATCTCATAGCTGGTTCTCACACACTGGGACCAGGTTTTTCTGGAACACAAAACCCATAAACTTCTGCCATGGCCCCCATCCTCAGCCTCCATGATACTTTCCACTAGGGGAGATGGTGACCACAGCTTTCTTCAAGGTGGAGATGTCCATGTATAACCTCAACAGTGAACCCTGTGATTGAAGGGCTCCCTTCTCACCTCAATACTATGTTTGAGCACAAATTCTGATGACATTCCAAACACTAATGGTTAAATATAAGGCAGAACTTGGTAGAAACCACTAAGTTTTACAACATGGCAGTAAAACACACATTTTCTTGAAAAATGTTGCTTTACAACTGACACAAGAATGGCACAAGTTAAGCATGTGTCTGGCCAAGGTCTAGAATATATAAAACTCTCATATGACTTGACAATAAGAGCATAATTTTATTAAGTGAGAAAATATTTTAATACATTCCTCCAAATAAGATATATAAATGAAATAAGTACATGAAATATTGTCCAACATCATTAGTCATTAGAAAATATAAATCAAAATCACAAAGAGATCCACTTCACACTCAATAAGATGGATATATATGGGTGTGTGTGTGTGTGTGTATACCCACACACATATGTATATATATGTGTGTGCATAAATACGTATACATACACACACACATATATATGCAGTAGAAAATAATATATTTTTGGGAGGGTGGAGAAAAATTGGAATCCATTTACATTGTTTTTGGGAATGCAAAATGATGTAGCCGCTGTGGAAAACTATTCAGCAGGTCCTCACAAAGTTAAGTATAGAATTAACATGACCCAGCAGTTCCACTTCTTGGTACACATCCAGAAAAATTGAAACATACTTTCACACAAAATTTATACAAAAAATGTTCATATGTAACATTATTAATAAACAGCCCCAAAGTTAATCTAAATGTCCACAAACTTATTCTTGGCTGAACAAAATGAGGTATATCCATGCAAGGGATTATCATTCAGCTATAGAAGGCATAAAGCACTGATAAATGCTACAGCATGGTTGAAAATACATTAAGTGAAAGAAAGCCAGGCACAAAAAGCCACATAGTATACGTTTTCCTTTATGTCCAGAGTAGGCAAATCCATGAACACAAAATGTATACTAGTATTTGCCACAAACGGTGGTAAGGAATTGGGCCTGAATGTTAATAGATACAGGGTTTCTTTTTGGGACATGAATGGAAAAATTTCTGAAGCTAGATACCAGAAATGGTTGTAAAACACAATGAATCTACTAAAACCACTCAGTGTACTTTAAAATGGTAAATCTTACATAAATTATATCTCAATTTTTAAAAGCATACACATCCTCTTAAATGAAATAAATTGATTAAAAATGGGGGAAAGAACCAAAAAAAATAATAATATTAAATATGATTCATTTAATTTTGATTTATTAACACTTTGTGAAGGCTTATTTATGGAATGGGAGAGACGACAGCCAACACTAAACCAGGATTATTCTAAGATTATGATCTGAAAATCCTTGGAGGAAAAGAAAAGTCAAAACTAATGACGTAGTTGGGCGTGGCTGCACTTACCTGTCATGTTACCCAGCTATTTAGGAGGTTGAGATAGGAGGATTGGGAGTTTGAGGTCAACCTGGACAACATAACAGGAGACCCTATATTTAAAAAGCCCTAATATAAAAGTATATAAAAACACAAATTTAAAAAATTAGCAGCCTGGAAAAAATCAACTGTCATTAATGAATGACTTGCATGCCTCATACAAGTAAGTGAAGCTCTGTGGAGGTTACAAGAGCCTGGTCCCAAATGGTTTACAGTCTAGGTGTCTTATTTCTTGTAAGTCATAACAGAAATTTTCAGGAATTTCCCAAGCCTGGAATTGAGTCTGCTGTTCCAGTTAATATAATGACAGGCAGTAGGCCACTTAACCCTTCTAAACTGCAGTATACTCGTCAAAGAGGGGAAAGTCACACAGTCATTGGAAGCATTAAGTGAAATAATGAATGCAGAGGACTCAGCCCTGCCCTTTGCCCATGGGAAGGCATAATAAATGTTGGGTATGGTTGAACACAAGAACAGATGATACTTTTAGCAGCAAAAGTTGAGAAAACAGCACTTTCAAAATTAACTGATGCCCTGGCATAAGTCAAAACTACATAGGAAGAGATAACAAGGGCTAAGAATCAGGATTTTAATTCCATGTCTATCACATACTTAGCTATGTTATGTTCATCTTTTTTCCTTTTGGTTGCTCATCTTTTTATGACCACGTCCAACTAGGTCATTAGTTTTGACTTTTCCTCCAAGGATTTTCAGATCATAATCTTAGAATAATCCTGGTTTAGTGTTAGCTGTCATCTCTCCCATTCCATAAATAAGCCTTCACAAAGTGTTAATAAATCGAAATGTAAATGAATCATATTTAATATTATTATTTTCTGGTTCTTTTCCCCATTTTTTATATACTTTTATATTAGAGTTTTTTAAATATAGGGTCTCCTGTTATGTTGTCCAGGTTGACCTCAAACTAAAAAGAAACTGGTCATCTAAAAACTTCAACAAACATGCCTCAGAATTGTGAGAACCAAATGAGAAAATGCATGTAAGAAGCACTTTGTGATCTACACCAACATGGTCCATTATTCTTACTTTAGAATATACATGTCTATTATTCTTATTTGCTCCCATCTTCTTGAAAACCATTCAAACTATAGAGATATTTATGGTATAAAACTTGGAGGTCTAAAGATACATTGATGATGGAGGGTTGAACAAAAACTTCTATTAAGAGCAGGAAGAAACCTGTTTTTTTTTATTTTAGTTCATATTGTTGTCAAATTAATAAACACATATGCAAATACCAGCCTTAGAAGCACAGCAGAAAGATGTTGTAATGCAGACAGAAGAGTGGGAAAACATGCCATAAATCTGACACAATTGGGTCCAAACTCCACTCGTTATGTATTTTCTAACTCTGGGACAGAGTGTAAATGACACCTGGCGTCATTGTGCCTTAATTTTGTCATTAGGAGAGAATGATAACTGACTTGGGGATTCAGAGTCTGAATATTAAAGGTGATAAAGCATAAAATCAGATAATTCTCTTCCTCTTCCTTTTTATTCCTTCCCAGTCACTTCCACCTTTCCTCTTGGGGAGTGTAGGAATGGTGCTGAAAGGTGATAGTGGAAGCAGAGTGACCTGAAATTTTTCACTCTACTCTGATGGACAGAGTGGGACCGATGTCTCCTCCATCTGATAGAAACCACAGACACTGCATGGACAGGTAACTGGAGTTGGAGCAGAGTGTGAGGTCTCCATCACCACAGTTTCTGAACATATGCAAAAACTCTGCAGATGGTGTCCACAAAGACATTTAAAAACACATGCAATAGAAGAACCTTTTCTACTGCCCTAAGAAATAACACCTTCTTGGTCATCTGTTCTATAACCAAAAAGAGGAACAACTCCATTCTTCAAGACAGAATTTAAATGTATTTCAATAACTTCCACAGTTGGCATTGAAGACTATAAACACCCAAGGCTTCCATGGTCAGGGTGGTAGTGAGGGAAGCAGGTCTGGGGGTTGGGGGACCTGTGGTGGTCCTGTCAGCTCTAGCCAAGCACTGTCACCAAAGAAGTGAAAGTGCCTGGGGGACTCATTCTCTTTTTTAATGAGTAACTAGGAATCTGGGTCTTTGTGTGAAACCACCTATTTTTAAATGTTAACAAATGCTTAAAAACAACTGTTAAATTCTGTGAAGTCATGCCAAGTACCTCTGCAAGCCAGTTTCCTCCTAGGCTGTCATCTTTCACTCCAATTTTCCCACAGAAGACAGGACAGGTACACAGAATAACCAGTGTTTGGTAGAAAGCAAGCATCACAGCATCAGGAAATGGACACAATGAATACACAGTCTCCTGTGGTCTCCATTCAATCTGACAAATGTTATCTGAGTGACTGATTCACACCAGCATCCTAGGAAATACCGTGAGTGAGGCCAAGGAGAGGACAGGGCTCCTGATACCCAAAATTTACAATCTAGTAGGCAGGACCAGACATGCATATGACAACAGAAAGAGGTGTTGCTAATGTTTTGGAAAGGCCATCCCAAAGTTGTAGTTCAAGGCTACCCTTAAAATTCCTGTTAGATGGGAATTAGGAAAGTTAGAAGAATTTAGAATGTGCCTTCAGTGTGCAAGGAGGAATTAAACAGGCAGGGACCAAGGAGGAAGAAGGAAAGTGGGGAGAATACAAAGAAAAGGAATCAGGAGAAGAAGAACTGAAATGCATCAAGTGTCTATAGTTCTAAACACTTTTATGGAACATTATAGGTTGAGTATCCTTTCTCTGAAATGCCTGTGACTGGAAGTATTTTTGGATTTGGAATTTTGGGAGGTTTTTTATATTGCATATACATAATGAGATGGGAATTAAGTCTAAACACAAAATTCATTTATTTTTCTTATGTACCTTACACACATAACCTAAAGGTAATTTGATACAATATTTTAAATAAATTTTGCACATGAATTTTCCACTTGTGGTGTCAGGTCAGTGCTCAAGAAGTTTCAGATTTTGGAGCATTTCAGATTTGAGGTTTGGAATTCTCAACTTGAATTTTTACTTAATTATCCCATCTAACAAACCATACTTAAAGATGAAGAAAATACTGCAAGAAAGGTTAGAAAACTTGCCTCACAAGTCACAGCCATCCTCAAGACCCAAGACTGTCTGACCCCAAAGTTCTGTTCTTTTCATAAGGAGGTGATAAGAGTGTGTTTGGTAGATAGTTTGGCTGATGCTTGAAGGGGTAGTTTAGAGAACTAAGACTAGAAACATGGCCTGGGGCATTCCAAGAAGGGCCTTCAAAACCAGGGCAGATAATTTATATTTCCCTGACCCTTTGTTCCCTTCATTATTGGACCAGCTCATTGTGAGGATTAGATGAGATAATCTAATGTGTTGAACTATAAAGTAATACATAAAGATTAGCTAGTGGAAGAGAGAGTGAGCAGCCATTGAACATGTTTGCATAAGGCCAGGCCTAGGGCAGAGATAAAGCCAGTGAGGTGTGTAAGAAGCATTAGAATAGGGTGAATAAAGTTGTTCATGGCAGGGCAGCCCATGGGATAGGGAGACAGGAAGGAACTTCATCAACAGTGGGAAGATTGAAGGCAGAAGAATGAGAATCCCAGACCAAGACTTGGATCATGGAAAGGTTTGGGGAAATGACAGGCTGGTTTATGTCAGAGTTTGGGTGGGAGGGAGTTTGAGATAACTTGTTACTTCTTCTTGTTTCCAACAGAGAAAGGGAGGTTCAGTGAAGCCATTCTGATTCTGCCACATTCCCCCTGAGTCCTATTTTGTTTCAACTTCTGGCTCAAACTAAACCCATCATATGGAGTCCAATCTGTCAGTAGCCAGCTGGTGTGTACTGTACTCAGTTGTTCACATGTTCAGGCCCATTTAGGGGCAAATTCACGCAGGTTTCTCTTGGAAGGAGGATTGGGGTGAAGAGCTCAGACTCACCTGTTTCAGAACTGGGCTCTTTCACAGAATTGCAGGTCACTTCCTCTTTCCTTATGGCAAGTCACAAAAGAGGAAACAATGTGCTTCTCTAAAAGAACTGAAGGCTAATTATTGGGATGTGACTTGAATTCAGAAGAACATTTTGAAGTGGTTGGAAATTAACAATGGTTCAGGGAAAACAAATGACTAGAGGCAGGGAGAAGGACCTATTTCCTTGTCCCATTCTGGAAACTTATAAGACTGAAGCAATCATAACCTGGCACTCCCTGCATGACGCAGCCTGGTCCTAGGGAAAGGGAGAAGGAGCCTGACTATCAGTAGCCTTTGATGGGAAAAGACACTCCATCTGGCCAGTCTTGCTGGAAAGATGATCCTTCCTTTGAAAAAGGATGCCAAGATTCAGAGAAAGAATGTTTAGACAACAATACTCTAGGTCTAAACAGAAGGGCATTGGGAGGAGCCCAGCCAGGCTTAGTAAGCACTCTCTCCACCTGTTGGCATGCCCTCCATGTTGCTCCAACATCACCCTCCTCTTGTGCTGCACACCTTCCCAGGGTGATTTATAGCTTAAATTTCCACCTCTATATCCTATCTCTGTCTCCCAAGTACAAAACCCAATGTACAATTGCTTTCAGGGGTTCTCTATCTGGATATGTACTTCAACATGGAACCCAGACTGGAGACAATACTTGTCTTTCCTTTTCCCCAGAAAATTTTAGACTTAGCATCCTGGGTTCCCTGGTGGCTTAAAATAAGCCAACATGATCTCTGATACTCTCCCCATCAGGCAATAGTCTTTGTCCCCTTTGCTTGACCTGGGTGGGTTTTTTGCTTGCCCAATAACATAGAATGCAACAGTAGTGAGGTTGCAAGGAGTCTGAAGCGAGGTAAGTGAGGGCTAGCATCTACTGTTTTCTCTTTTTGGCACACTCACTTTGAAGCACTGAGGTATCACATAAGAACTCTAGTGACCCTAACTCTGCCATGTTGGAAAGGCCACATGGGAAAATCTGAAAGAGGGAGACAGAGACAGACACAGACAGACAGACAGACAGACAGACACACACACACACACACACCCCAGATTACCCCTATAGTTGTGTGAGAACTGGATTTTCTGACACTTCCAGCTAGAAGAGTTCTAAATTATAGGTGGGCAGAGCAGAAGATATTCTGGGTACCATCTCCATCAAACACATCTGCACTACTGCATGGAAGAAAGAGCAATTGATGTGGGACAAGTCCTTCTAGATGTGGAGGCCAAGGGGAGAGGCAGGAGGGTAGCCATGCTGTCATATAGCTATAGAGGTTGTGGGAACCATTTTTTCTTCTTATTTCCCACAGTGCCCATGAGTGGCAGCCACAGTCATTGCCAGAATTATGAAAAGATTTCTATGCCACCATTCATAGACTTTTAAATTTTTTCAACACTTCTTCTTGATAATGATGTCCTGAAAAACCTTTCAGTGTGGCCCTCAATGCCATGTGCTTCTCTGCTGCTTATTCTGCATTTGTCCTCCAGACTCGCCCTCTGTCCTTTGTCCTGCTCTGTGTGTTGTCAGGCTAACCCTCTGGTTTTGGCTGGTTTTAGTCAAGGAGAAGCACTGGCTATAGATCCTAAAGGTGGAAAGACAGAAGTTGGGGTATTTCTTTTCTCATTCCCTCCCTGTCTTGCCAATGCTCTGGCAATATCTGTGTTCCTTAGTGGTTACACGGGTCCTGTCATTTGTTACCTCTGCCTCAATCTTCACTGGACTGTGGTAACACTGTCCCCCTCCTTCTGTTCAGGCCCAAGGGAGCTAACAGTTACTAGTTGTTAGGTGCCTCTCATTCCTTGCTAATTGCCTAACTATGAAAAGTTCCTTGATTCAATTCTGTTCAGTAGAACCCTACTGAGTGAGCCTACCATCTGTCTCCTGCCGGGACACAGCTGTCATAAACTTGCTATTTCTTAAAGATACTTCCCATTTTTTGCTTTCATGCCCTTGTTCAAACAGATCCATCTCTTTGGAAAACCCTTTGCCACTATTGCTACCCAAAGAAATCCTATTCTTTAAAACCTACTTACAATTCCACCTCCTCCAGAAAGTCTTTCCCAGGGTTTCTCCTCAGGAATAAGTCTCTCCTCTGGGCCCTACTGAGCTTCATCTGCATCTCTGTTGCTCTCTCTGACCAACCTCATCTCCCTCCCCTCCCATCTCATTTCAAGCCTAGGCAGAAGCACTGTCTGTTCATGCTCATGCCTTTACCACCCCCCTGCCCCCGCTGTCCCAGCACTGAGTTTGACACACTGTAGGTATCTGACACCTGCTGCATTGAACTGAACAATTGGAATTTAATACATGTACCCAGGAAGTCACTGCATTTTCTACCCTCTGGTCATGAAACCTGATTATGAAAGCTAGGAGAAAACAGCTGATGGAGGATGCTATTTGCAGAGCATGAAAACTGGGCTATAGGAATGTGGTACAAATTTTGCCATCATCCCAGGACCAGAGTGCACCATAAAAAATGGCCTCTTCTGTAAACTCCTGACTCATGGGCTTGGTCTCCATCAACAATAGCTGTGGTGCTGTGCATACAAGAAGTGAAGGGCCGAGTTCCTACATCTGGGAACTTCTTCCAGACTTCTGGAGCCTCTGGAGCCTGAGGAGCCCTCTGGGTTCAAATGAGGGTGAAATTAAATGGGAAAAATGAAGATCAAATAGGAATGCAGTCTCTAGAGCTATTATTCCACTGGTTCAGAGGCCCAGCTGGTGCGTGAACCTTTCAAACTTAGAGGACCAGACTCTTGCTTTCTCCCATAAGTGTGTCCACTCTATGCATGCATGGTTGGTTATTCCCTCATATATAAAGTTATGTCTTGACTTGTGGTCTCTAAATTATCCCATTTTCTTCCTCTTTATTCTACTTTTCTCCTCTTAAAACAGTTTGCCCAGTAATCTCAAGGGTGATTCAATCTATCAATGTGTTTTAATTATTCCTATGAAATACCTTCATGTACCTCGTGGTTATATTGCACTCTATGCCATCCTCAGCAAATATTCGCCTGCAATCACCCACACCTGTATGGTTTGGAGAAGGACACAACTCTTCCTCAAGTTTAATATTAGATGTCCCAGATCACTACCTCTTTGCAACAGCCTATTTCCTAACTGCTATAAAAACACCTTCTCAGTTCATTACACAATCTTAGGAAGCTTTTCTCTGCATAAACAAAATCTGACCCTCTCACTCATAGAAGTTTTAGTCAAGAGCAAGTTGATATCAGAATGAACTCTGGAAGAAAGAAGTGAGCCAGCCATCCCAGATTTTCTAGACTTGCCACAAGCCTGGAATTCACACTCTGATGAATCTTAAACCCTTAGTCTAAATAATTGGGACACTTTGACTTTTCTACATTTGTTTCTGACCTCTGCTTACAAAGTTTGTGTCACCTTGAACTCTCTTCTCCATGATGCTGACCATGCAGCCTCCCTGCCAACTATATATCCTTTTTTCCTAACTTGTGAAAAGCTGTAATCCTACTTCTTTCCCCACTCCCAGAAGGATCCCAAAAATATTGACTTCTTCATTTTATTTTATTTTATTTTATTTTATTTTATTTTATTTTATTTTATTTTTGGTATCAGGAATTGAACCCAAGGGTCTTAAGCACTGAGTCACAGCCCTAGTCTTTTTAAAATATTTTATTTAGAGACAGGGTCTCACTGAGTTGCTTAGGGGTAAATTGCTAAATTGCTGAGGCTGAGTTTGAACTCATAATCCTCCTGCCTCAGCCTCCTGAGATGCTGGGATTACAGGCATACACCACCATGCCTGGCTTAGAAATATTTACTTTTATCTTGAAGTGAGTTTAGACATACTTTCAGAATTTTGTGCTATGGGCTGGGGTTGTGGCTCAGTGGTGGAGTGCTCGCCTAGCATGTGTGGGGCACTGGGTTCCATCCTCAGCACCACATAAAAATAAATAAATGAAATAAAGGTATTGTGTCCCTACACAACTAAAAATATTTTGTGAAAAAAAGAAGTTCGTGTTATTTCTTAAATTAAAATGAGGCAGCTCCAGTGTTGAAAGGTTAGGTCAGAGATCTCTGTTTGTACATATCTTGATGCTTCTCTTAATCCTCACTGGAAGAAAGGCAATGACAGGTCAGCTTATTAGGTTATCATTTTCAAAGGAAAGAACACCCATGTATGGAATATTAAACATGTCATACAGGCACCCAAAGGTGTCCAGAAGTCTTTTCATACAGAATGAGAGTAGGTCTGGAGAAAAACATGCAGGTGGAATCTTAGGCCAAAGCCTTCAAGGAATAACATCCTACTCAGAATCCAAATTTTATTATTTGCAACCCTACTTTGTTTTTGTTTCTGGGAAACAATAACAAACATTCATAAGGCACTTTATGATTTTATAAAATACCTCCACATGGATCAGCTTATGTGACAACAACAAAGGATGAACTTTAAGTTCCATAAATGAATGTGAATGCATCCAAGATGATCAAAACACCAAACATGGCTGGAGGATCTTCCTCTCACAGTAATATTTTGAACATTTTGTTTGCTTGAGGAATCATGTATGATTGTGAGGCTCTTGGGCCTCCTTTTTCAGGTCTGTCCTCCTGGGCCACAGATATGCCCTCAGGTAACAGGGGACATGGCAAGAGAGGAGAGAGACAGAATCTAAGCAAAAAGTCCTAGCTGCATACCCTACCTTTCCCTAGTGCACGGACCTGAGCAGGATTCAGGGGACTCCACAGGAGCTCAGTGATGAGCACTGCTCAGGCTACTTCAGGGATCGAGATCTAGGATGCATAAGTACAGTCTTCTGTAGACATCAACTTGAGGTTTAAGAAACAACTAAACCTTACTCAATCATTTCCACTTAAACTAATAAATAACCTTCTAATTTTTTTAAAAAAATAAGCTAGTGGGAAATTACTGGACAATACCAATGTTCAATGCAAGAGACAAACCAGTCACAGACATAATTCTCAGTTCTGTGGTTTCTAAACTGGCAACAAAATTTGAACTCCATTACTCCATGGATTTCAGAATGTCCACAGTCTAGTTAGTGAAACCTTCAGAAACTCTCCTGGTCTGAGAAAGGAACCCAGAGAGAGGGAGCACAAATGGAGCAAGACTGTTTCATCTCCTAGGTGACAACTAACTTCTACTAATAAAAAAGAAAAATCCTATCTATAGAGTCTTTAATGACTAAGTGGAGTGTTTATCCAAGCAGTGCTCAAGTCTGCTGTAACAGATAGCTCAGACAGGAAAATAAACTTCTTATCATAGAAATAATCTCTAGACAGGGAGAGAAAAGAGAAGACTGTGAATAAGGAGGTGAATGGAAGGATACTTGGCGCGGGGCAACCTAGCAATAAATTCACTAAAAGATGTAGGAGTTGTGGGTTGGGGTTGTAGGTCAGTGATAGAGCTCTTGCCTAACATACTTAAGGCCCTAGGTTCTATTTCTAGCACTAAAAAAAAGTGTAGGGTTTGTTAAATGCCACATTTTAAAAGGCTTTGCCATCCAAGGCTGATTCAGCACTAATCCATGGTCCAACTCTTAAAAACCAGTTATTCCACTTTTTCTAATTAGTCCAAAGAATTCTCTGGATATCAGATTTTCCTTAGGAAAGAGAGATGCTGAGAGCTTCAGGGCCATTCTGAGATCAGGGCCACTCTTTTTATTGGGGCCTCCAAACTAGAAGTTAAATATGTTGGGATGACTTGGGTTTTGGACAAGAGTGCCCCAGGGTCTCTAAAGACCTATAGGACTGAGTTGGTAACCAGGGAATCAGCAGGATAGGCTCATCAAGAATTTATATCTTTCATTCTTTAATGAAGATGGATTGTGATCAGTGAGAAATATTTTGGGATTCATTTGGGACAGCATTCTGAGGCGAGAGAAAAGTATGAAGACAACAATACACATTGCTATGGGTTGAATGCAGTTTTTCCTCTCTTAAACTCATGGTGGAATTTGATTGCCACTGTGGCAATGTTGGGGGGCAGGGCCTTTAAGAGACAGTTAGATTATGAAAACAGATTCATGCCTTTCTCCCCATTGTGAATTCTTGCTCCTACAGGACTGGATTAGTTACTGCAAGAATAGTTCAGAAGTGAGGTTGCTCCTTGTTTTGTCTCTTCCACATGCACCTGCTTGCCAATTTGCTCTTCCACCACGAGCTGAAGCAGCATGAGGCCCTCACTGGCACCATGCTCTTGGACTTCCCAGTCTCCAGAACTGCGAACCCAAATAAACCTCTGTCCTTATAAATCACCCAGTCTCTAGTGAACTAAGACACATGTATGAAATAGTAGTTTCATGCAATACTCAAATGGGACAGGACAGGATCAAGGCTCTGTACTCTTATCACCACCTCTTATCTGGCTTCCATCTTTCTAATTGTCAGGCCCAGAAATCCCACCACATCTGCTCAAAGCCATTCCAACTGTGGCCTCCTCCAGGAACTTTTCCCCAACCCTAACTTTCTTTTTAAGGCCCAAGGCATGTTGGAGCTTTTGTGTAGCAGTTACCATACTTGGAGGCTCATGCTAGTGCTATTTGTGCATGTATTATCACCAACAGACTGAGAAGACAAAAATATAGACTTTGCCTCTCTTTCCAATGACATCCATACTTGTTCAATTTCAACTGAGTGCCTAATTGATTGCTGAATGAATAGATTTTCCTAGCAACAGACAAGACTTTTCACCTTTTATGTCAGTCCTGTTCGATTAACAGTGGTTGCCTGGAGCCTAGTTTTGAGGATTCTGAGGTAATGACAGAGCTTAGTAGTAGTAGGAAGTGCTGTAATCAGTTAGTGATGCCTGCTACAGGGCAGAGTTGGGGGTGGTGAAGTGCATACTGAATATTTGTAAATATAAAATAAGTATTATAAGAATTTAAAGAAGGCAGATTATTTCTGATTGAACAGTCAGAGAAGTCTACATGATAAAAATGGAAATCAGATCTATCCTCAACGATGCACGGGATAACATTTGATGAAACATCTGAGCAAAAAACTCATGCAGAAAAGTACAACCCATCCTAGGAAAGCAAGTACTAGACAAGTTCAACTAAATATAAGCTCAAGCAGAAGGTTTATGTAGGAAACAGGACGAATCACTGTGGCATGCTCTGAGTAAAGAGGGCAAAAAAGAGCCAAGAGAGAGGAAAGAAAGAGGAAAGCCAAGAGAGCAAGGATAATGGTTTTTATTTAGCTACTTTGCAAGAATGAAGTCTTCAAGAATGCTTTTAACTACCAATTAGGTGTATCAAGTTTTGTTAGGGAGGAAGAAACCTTGCTGAGTGATAAACAACCTAAGTTTTGGAATCAATTCTGGGTGCAAAACCCACCTCTGTGTCCTCAGTCACATGACCTGAGCCTTATACATTTCAGTTTCCTCATCTGCAAAATGGGAAGCCCCCTATCTCATTTACTGTGTGGGGATCGAAGAGGAAGTCACTGTGCATTAAGCTCAAGTAAGTCCTCAATATATATTAGTATCAGGCTTGCTTAGCCACAAGAGAAAGAACTTTTCAAAGGAGAAAATATGATTCTCTTAGTGTCTCATAATTTAGGGAATCTTATGTGAAATTTGTAAAGTGGCTAAGTAACTCAGAAAGCAATTAAGTATGTGAGATATGCACTGAAATTGGGCAAAACCAGTTTATTTTCCAGGAATGGACAGAAATTGGGAGATTAGGCTTTCTTTAGTTTAGGCATATCTGATATGTTTCTTTATTATTGTTATTGGCTTAATTCTTTACTGAATTTAAAATATTCAGCTAACTCTTAAGCAATGGAACAGTGGTAGAAAAACAATTTAATTGCAAAATTTCACCTGAGCTCTCTTGCCTAAGGATTTTTCACCCTGGTTGAGTGAGTGCTGCAGTTTAACCATCTAAGCACTTAGATTCTGAGGCGATGACAGAGCTTAGTAGTAAGAAGTGCCATAATCAGTGATGCCTGCTACAGGGCAGGGTTGGGAGTAGTGATGTGAACTCAAATATTTCTATCAGAACAGTTGCGAGAATAAGAACACAGTGCCAACCATCTCTGGGGTCATTTCTGACTTGAAGTTCCCATCCCAAAAGTCACCACTTCACTTAACATGCAGAGTCAAGCAGAGATCACATGATGCTGGTGCAAAGACCCTTGCAAGACGTTTGAGAGATTTGCTGTGACCACTGTCATGTCTTTGGATACAGTGAAGGACTCTGAGACTAAGAAAGGGCCTGAGAACTGAAACCTCAGCCTGAGCAGAGGGACTGGTGGAGGGTCTTACTCCTCAGTGCTGGTCTGGGTCTGAGTGGTAAGAATGAGGCATAGTGTCCCCCTACACCCAAGGTCCATCTCTCTGGGAAGTATAGGGGTATTTGCTGGAAAGAAAACATCTTACCTGTGGTAAAGGATCAGGCAGTCAACAGATACTTTCCAAAGCAAGGTAACAACATTTCTGGCAAGGAATGAGTCACTGAAACACTTCCTTTCCATTAACAGAGGTGTTACTGTGGAGTGTACTAATTACAACAGAGCACTCTCTGTTGCAGTTTAAGGCTGTTCCCTCAGCAAGTAAAATGAATTAGCTTCTTCTAAAAGTACCAGCTTAGCTGAACTATATCTCTGAAGTGAGTTATGGGCTTCATAGTAACTGTCTCCAATTTTGTCTTCTATTGGATGTATGTTTAACATGCAAAATAGGAAAGGCCATTTAGAACATTTGCTACTTCAACAGACGCTGCTGCGGGGCAGGGGGGTGTTAAGTGGGCCACTCCATGTCATCTAAAATGAGTGCATTTTCTTAAGTAGTGCTTGAGTCTCTACAGTCTAAGTGACCCCAGATCTCCAGTGACACAGAGGAGATCTGCAGATCTGCAGATTTCCTCAGGCAAATACAGCCTCCCTGGCAGCAGGCTGGCAAATCACCGACTCTCCAGGAGTTATTTTCAGTCTCAACTCTGTAAAAGGTAATCACAATTTCTCACAAGTAATTAATGTGGAAAGCTCTCTCTGTATAAGCAAGAGCTCACACGTGCATTCACATGCTCTCAAAAGCTGAGTCCTAATCCCACTGGTTTACACCTTGTCTGACTTAACCCAGGTTTCTTACTCACTTAAACTGCTTCCTGAATTAGCACACAAAAATGTTCTACATCGTGTGTCTCCATTGAAACTTCCCTTATTTCTTGGCCTGGTGCTCAGTATCTTTCTTTTTTTCAATGCCAGGGATGGAACACCCAGGTCTTCATGCATGCCAGGCAAGTGCTCTATTACTGAGGTATACCCCAGCCCTTGGTGCTCAAATTTTGACAGGTGGATAACTTTAATTCTATAGTTGAATTGTACTAAATAAAATACTGTATCTTAGAGTGAGTAACATTTAACAAGACATTTAATATATGTCAATTATTAGCAATGCAAAGTCCTCTCAACAGGTAGCATTTGGCATGTGCACCCTGATGTACAGAATCTAACATAAAAAATCATTTTAAGGTTCATTTTATAATTCATGGTATGATTTTGGGGTTTAAATAATTTATTTGGGGGTTTTGATTTGATAGACTTAAGATATATGCCTTGCATAAAACAACCCCAAATCAGAAACTTTTCAGTGATTCTTCTTATCTGGTAGGTTTTGATTTAGTTCAAAAATGAAAGCTTCAGGAACCGGCATTCAGAGCCCAGTTTTCTTTTCTTAATTCCTAAATAGGTGGAACTACGGCCAATCAGCTAAGGGATCTTTTCTTTAGGTTTCTTAATTAAGCACATATGTGGGACAGATAGATGATAGATTGAGAGATGATTGATTGACTGATAAACAAATAGATATAGGTATACAGGAAAAATATAAGCAATACCTTACTAGACACGTACATAAGGCTATGTCTGCATACATTTAGTCACACATAAAGTGACTTATGTCTAATCTAACACACTATCAACTTCAAAATCAATTTCAAAATTTACAGAAAATATCATAAAAGCAAATTTGTAGTAATTATTGTCTTTCTGATAATACTATAATATTTGCTATATGGTATGGATTAAAGTACTAATACAAATGAAATATATATGACTAAATGAGCAATGGTTTTCATCCACGTTCAGAAACATACAAATATAAATTTATATTCTTCATTAAAAGCCAAACTTCCTATTACACATGGACAACTATGTCATTTTTGTTTTCCCAAAACTGATCACTTATTTTATGTTGTAAAAAAAGGCCAAGTTTGAAGATACAGGAACTAGGAACTATTTGTATCATTTTAAAGAAAAGTTTTTAAAGACACTCATTTTATTCTTGATTTGGAATATTCTGTGCTTCATGAATATTTTATGTTAGAGATATATTAAGTTCAAAAACATACATTTATTAAACTTTTACTTTGCAAAGAATAATCTAACACTGACATAGAACATTACCATGGTAAGAGTCCCATATGTAATTTATATTATTATCCTTAAATCAAAGAATAGTTGACTCAAGATCAAGGTGATTTCATCTTCACGTAATATTCTTTAACCACCCCTCAACCCCATCCCCTTAGCTCCCTATAGGTGTCTCTGGCTACCAGTAATAAACTGAGGAATGACTATATAGTCATAGAGCTAAAGATTCTCAACCTCAGAGATTTTCCAGGGTCTACAAGTATGCAGCACACAAGCTGCCCTACCACAATGCTGTGCCTACAATGCTGGGCAGACATCAGTAATCCATTTCAGAACTTTGGTTTCCATTTCTTTCTCAATAAATATCATACCAGGCTACTACCTATAAGCAGGAGTCAGCACATGAATGGAATCCTCTTTGCTTTTCCAGTTAATCTAAATCCCTTTCTTCCCTATCTTTTTGATAAGAAACAAAGATCCAAAGACTGTAAGTATAGGATATACTTATTTTTTTTCCACATAGCTTTTTAAGAGCTGGTTGTATAATTTTAAGGTCTCATTTTGTTTTCAAGTGCCTTCCACATGAGTTCCCTCAAGGGGTTTATAATCCAGTTTTGAGGAAGAAAAGATGAGCATACTTGATATAAATGTAGACTAATGAAGCATTATTCTGTGCTACTGACATATATCAGAAGGGACTGAACTAGAGAGAGAAGAAAGTATGGAGAAAATGAAGTTTGACCTAAGTTTTGTGCTCACTGATTCATTCTTACTTTGGGTCATAAATGGCTCAACAATTCAACAAATGCTGAATGTCGCCTACATGCTGAAGAGACAGGTGCTGTGGGCACAGAGAGGAGCAGCATAGGATTCCTTCCCCCAGGGCTCATAGGTTGATAGGGAGGCAGAGAAACCAGAATATTGGGTCATAAATACCAGACGGATACTAATTCTGAACAGCAGTGGGAAAGCATAATGGTTAGCAGCAGTTTCTGCAACCAGACTACCAGGGTTTGAATCCCATCTCTGCCTTTGATCAGTGATCTTGGGCTAGTTTCTTTACTCTCGTGGCCTCAATTTCCTGAATATATGCTTGATGGAAAGATCAAATGGATCAAAACAGTGCTTGGCATATGGTAAGCAACCCTAAGTCTTAGATCTCACATGTAAAACTGGAAGGGAGGGTGTTTTGCACCATCTGGGAGAGGTGAGGGTGGAGGTCTACCCAGAAGAGAGAGGGTCTGATCTGGGTCTTGAAGGATGAGGTGAACAGGCTGGATGCGGACAGTGGGGGGTTGTGGACATCATGTTAAAGAGACAACCTCTTCACCCTGAGGGCAGTGGGCAGCTCTGCACTGTTTTAAGCCCCAGAGCACTATGATCTGGTCTGCTTCTTAGAGAAAGGTCACTTCAACAGCAGTCTCAACCATTAAGTGTTGTAGGGGTTGGAATCGTGGCCTCCAGACAGACAGGTCCATGTTCTAGTCTCTGGAATCTGTGAATAGTAGCCTATATGGCAGAAGCCTGAATAATATACGGCAAGATGTGATTTAGTTAAGGATCTTCAAAGGAGAATTTTCCAAGCAAGCTCAAAATGCCATCACAAAAGCCAGAGCTAGTGCGAGACCGCACACACAAACACAGGAGAAAGTGATGTGAAAAGGAGGTATGGCCATGCACTCAGGAATGCTGGGTCAGCCACCAGACGGCAGAAGAGTCCAGGAGCAGATCTCCCTAGAGCTCAGGAGGGAGTGTGGCCTTGCCAGATTTCAGACTTCTGGCCTCCAGAATGTGGTGAGAATAAATTTCTGTTGTTTTTCACCACCCATCTTATGGCTCTTACAGCAGTCACAGAAAATGAATACAACCTGAATCCTCACTTTCCATGTGGGGAGTGTTGGGACTCATCCCTGCCCAGGGCAAGCCCTCACCAGACCCCTCCACCCCCGGATAAGAGTCTTCTGTTCTCCTGGGCCTCTTTACCCATCATCGTTCATCCTTCTCTCTCTGTCTGCATCTTATTTTTAATGATTGTTTTTCTTCAGGTTAAGTTAGGATCAAATTTCCTAAAGCAAAAACAAAACAGAAAATAACATCTCTGGATCTTAGACTAAATACCACTTTGTCTCAATTCTTTCACACCTAGGCAGCTCCAAAGAAAGGCCGAGAGGGTCAGTTCCCACTTTTCACTCCCATGCTGTTAAGCATCTTCCTCCTTCTCACTGAGTCTCTTGCCCAATATTCCCTCCAGTTCTTAACTCTTCTGTTTTCCCCTCTCTGAGCCCCTTCTCTACCTGAACCTCCAATGTTGAGTGTTGAGGGCTCTGTCCTTGGTCTTTTCTTCTTCCCAGATAGGTTCTCACCAAATTTTAAACCTCTTTCTATACCTGAAATGCTCTCTATTCGACCCTCCACTCCAAATATGTCTCCTAAGCAGGAGACTCATTCATCCAACTGCTTGTTGCCTACTTTTACCATATGCCCCCTGAGCTCCTCCACCTCTGAGCCTTCACAATGTGTCAATACTCTGTACTATAAGCAACAATGTGTCATACTCATTTCCGAGAGGGCACCCCTTATGGGATTGCCTTTCCTGCTGGAGATTACCAGCTCTCCTTCAGACCAAATCCTCCAAACCTGCACAGGTTAACCTGCTGAACGCCTCACTGTCTTCTCCCTCTACTTCTACTTGCACAGCAGTCTGCTCAACTGAGACACCCTTTCTTCTTGCCTGGGCTTTGCACCTGGCCTACGCTATTGCTCTGTCCCCTTCTCACCAACACCTCATCTCCTTCTACTGTATGCTCACCTCACTCCTGTCCTTGCTGTTTAATGAAAGTCATGATGTTTCCCAGATATCTGCGTAACTTGTTCCTTCACCTCTTTCCATTCTTGATTCAACCATCACCCTCGGTATGGACTTTCCTGTCACCTTCTTAAAATTGCAGCCCCAATTTCCCTAACCACTTCCCTGGCTTTATGTTTCTCCAGAGCCCTGTCATCAGCTCACATACTGTATGTTTTATTTTGCCAACTTTCTATTTAACTTTAACTCTTTCTACTGGAACCTAAGTGCCACAATGGTAGGGAATTTTGACAGTAGCTGTGTGTCCTGGCTTTAAAACAGACCCTGCACACAGTGGAAGCCCGTTACGTATTTGTTGAAGGAATGATGTTAAGAGCTGGTTCCTCAGCCCTGCTCAGCCAAGGCTCTGTGATGTGAGAGTCTGGTCCTGGAACCAGGATGAAGCCCTGTCCTCAGGGGCTTCACAGACAGATAAAATCAGACAGAATAAGAAAGCAGACACTGAGTCTTAAATGAACACTGCTGGCTATATTCCACAAAAACTCCAGAGGAGGAGATGTGAGGCAAGGGTATGACTAAGAATGTGAGGGAATTGTTTTTGATTTTGGACCATGGAAAATTGGAATCTACCAATAATTGCTTCCTCAGGGCTCCAAAGGAAATGATTTACAACAGTAGACCTTCTTGCGCCATTGTGTAAACAACACCTATTGCTTCCTCCCAAGATCCCTCAGCTTGAAATAACAGATTTTTCAAATGAGTGAAATGACACATAACCAGTCTGGAAAGGAAGGTGAGGCTTTATGCTGTGAGGGGCACAGGAGAAGCCTACCAACACCTCGAGCGATATTGTTGCATTGTCACTACAGAGTACCTGGACTCAGAGCGCCCACAGAATTCTCTCACTCGGTAATTCTGCTTGGACAGAATTCCCACTTATAGCACAAAACCTCTTCCTTCAGAATATCTGCTTCTTAAAGGAATTGAGAATTAGGCTGTAGGGCACAAAGCAAAATGATTAATTCTTTTCAGTTCCCTTAAAAAAAAGAAAAGGAATAATGTTACAGAGGCTGGTATTGGCTTAGAGCTTGTCACCAAAACACCTGAATCACCCTGGCCTCCAAATTATAGGTTGAACACTAAGAGGAAAGAAGACAGTGACACAGCATGGGAGACTTTATTTCATGAAGAAAATATTAATTTTCTCATAATCAAATCATTCAGATTTACCTTAAAATAACATTTATTGAGTGCCTATCATATACCAGCCACAAAACTGGGTATTTTTACATTATCTTAACACTAGTAACAAATATCCCCATTTTCCAGATAAGGGAACTGAGGATCACAGAGAGTAATTTGTCTAGATGGTAGAGCCTGACAGTGCCAGAATTCAAACCCAGGACTTCTAACTCCAAGCTCTGTGCTCATTCTCCTCTACTAGAGAAGCAGGGAAATGTCTATAAGAATTACAATAAAATACATGGAAATGATCCTCATGGTATTTTAGGAAAGGCTTATCATGTGAAAATCCAAGATATTATTTTCAAGGTCTTGTAGGGTTTCACAGAAATTAACAAAGGTGGCTACCTAACTATTCAGTCCCTTCACTTTGTGGATAAGAATTCGAGAAATATTTAGTCCATAGCATCTTCATGTCCCTGAAAAGAATTAACTTCCCATCTAATAAAGATGATCTTTAATTGCATTTGCTCTCATATGTTGTATCTTGGAAAACCAGAAACTTTAAACAAGCTCATAAAAAGTCTTTGCCCTTTATTTCAATAACTGAAATGTTTTACAAAGTCAGGGCTGCTGATCTACATAGCAAAAACCAAACATTTCAATGGCTATAATCAAAAGATGACATTTTACCAGGGCAGTTAATAAATTTGACAGTTTTTTCTTCCTCAAGGTCCATATCCTGAAAGTCCAGAAAGGTTGTTGCAGAAGAGTTCCTGTGATTCTTCTGAATCAATTAAGGCAGTTATAAACACTTACTATGATAACTTTGCAAAGGGCTTATGGATACTCAGTACCACTGTTGTTAAGGAGCTGTATTGTACAGCCTGTTAAGCAAGTGAGCTGGTATAAATTACACAAAAAGAGGTATGATTTTTCACTCAGGCCCAGCACAATCCAAAAAAGAAGGAAAAGAGGAGGATCCCAGGAAGTGCCAGGATGGGCACACTGGGGAGAGTCTAAGCTGAGACTTCTCAGATCAGAAGCAGAAATACATGGAAGGACTTTCTTGGGTTGCAGTCTAGAGGAGCAAATGTCCAACCATCCTTCAGCTGGGCACTTAAAATTTTTAAATGGTGAACTTCCTTTATAGAGAAAGGTCCACCAGATACCAAACCACATCTGCAAAATGGATATGAAATCACTCTTGGCTACTGAACATACATTTATGCAACTGGGTCCAAAGGTCAGGGAGCAAAATCTTTCAAACTGGCTTCTAGTGAGTGGCTATGCTGACCACTTGGTTAACAATTGAGTCTCTGGAGAGTCCAGGGCCAAAAAGGCAGCATTATACTGCACTTGCAGGGACTGGGAGGGAGACACTGATTAGGGTTATCCCTAAAGTCTTTATGAAGGCATTTAATAATTCCAGTTATTCACTGGGAAAACAAACAAGGCCATCTCTTCTGTTTGGATGGGAAATCAAATAATTTTTTGTAGACTCTGCTAATTACATGTGGTGGGGCAGGATAAACCTTCCCTAAAAATTCCCATAGTCGCTTGGCACTTTCTAGAGGGAAGAAGTCAACACTTGTCTCCTTTCCTCCCACAAATGTTCTCTGCTAAGGCAATTCCAGGATGTTATTTATTTACCAGAAACATGACTTTCCTTTACACAAGGTTCTGGAGGAGCCTGTCTGACCCCAAGGATCCCATTAACATCCAAAGGTTTTTCTCTGTTGTTTTTGATGTCATTTTTGATGGGGAGGATGCTGGAAGTGGGGCAGGCAACACCAAACACTCAGATTTAGAAACAGCAGCCGGGAGAGGAAGGTGCATGAGGTTAGGATGGGAGACAAGCTGCCTCCACCTCCTTTCCAGCAAACGCAGCAGGTTTCCAGAGGGTGGAGCCTGTCAAGGAATCCACTTTCCCCAGAGGGTACACCAGCCCTCACCTGCTGGGTGTCTCCACCTGTGTAAGCTCAAAGACGTGTATCCCGGGGCCCAACTGAGAAAACAGACAACCTTGGCAGAAATGAAAAACCAAAAATACGAATAACCTATACCTCCGAGCTCTGACAGCAACCTAGTCCAGGGATCTGTCCGGAGTGAATCACGTAAATACACCCTTGTTTTAAAACAAGTAAAAATGTCTTAACATTATTTTCATTAGAAAACGTGGACAGCAAGGTAGCACAAGAAGACGAGGCTATGCGAGTTCTGTCTTTTCTTTTCCCTGTGATCTCCCGTGGGCCACAACTGCACACCGCTGAATTCAGGCATGAATCTGGCAGCTTTACAGAGCCAGGGTGCGGGCAGCAGGCGCTCTCAGCCTAGGGAAATTCCTTTCCATGCACCGCCCAGGGTGAGCGGCGGCAACATCCCTAGTTCTCATCTCCCGGGGTTGGGGGAGGCCAGGCCATCCCGCAGACCAAGGTGCCTCTTTTAGTCCTATTGGGAACTGTAATTCATAATAGTATCTGGTGAGATATTGCGGTTCAGGGAGGAAAAAAGCGGGGGGTGGGGCAGATAGGATGGAAAAAAAATATTAAGCCATGCTTGCTTTCAAAGGGACAGAACTAAGAGCTACTTGATTCCCTTTGCACACCCAAATAGGAGTCCGCGAGTAGCTTTGTTCTTCGAACACAGAAATCAGCGCGCTTGGGGGAAATCCCCGGTCAGTCTGGGGTCCAAGGCCAAGGCCCAAGGGGCGCCGACGGCCCCTGGCAGCGAATGTGCCCGCACCATGCCCACCCTCGCACCCACACGCCCCGCACGCGGCCTGGGCTCTGGGCACGCGTGAGGGTGCGCGCATCGCCCACCCGCTGCGCGGCTCACCTAGCACTACCGCGGCCACGGTGGAGAGCAGCAGCCAGTTATTCTTCAGGAAGCGCTTGCAGTCGTATCCCTTCCTCGCCGGCTTCCCCATGGCTAGCGCCCAGGTTCGCAGCCGCCGCTGCGGCCGCAGCTATTGTGTGCGGGGCTCGACCGTGGGCGCGTGGGCCGGGAAACCCGGGGACCGCCGGCAGCCCAGTGGCGCGGAGGAGGCGGGATGCGGGTGCTCGGGGGAGAGGGAACGCGCTGATTGCTGCCGCTGCCGCCGTCAGTGTCACCGCTGCCACCTGGGATCGCGCAGCGCGCCCGCCACCCAGCTAGAGCGGTGGTTTTGCGTGGCAGGCGCGCCCGGCTCCTCCCGCTGCTGCCGCGCTCTGCAGCGACCCGGCCAACCAGCGAGGAAGGAGGGAGGAGCGCGGGCCCAGGGAGGCGGGTGGGTGGGTGCGTGGAGGGCCTGGGGTCCCGCAGAGCAGGCGTGGGAGGGTGCCCAGTGCTAAGGCTGGAACGGTGGTGGTACTGGAGAGGGCTCCCCAGGAACCTGTTCTGCCCCATGGCATTCAGCTAGAGTGGCTGTCGCTAGTTCCCCCCTCGTGCTGGTCTTGGGATTTAGGGTTCTTTCCGCCCCTTATCCAGAGGGGGCGGAGTCACTGCCCCTCCCTCCCCCCCCCACCACCACACCAGCCTTCACACTGCTGGTCCTAGGAGAACGCGCTGCCCTTACAAGTTGGGAGAGGCTTCGAGTTGGGGGTCACTGGTTCTGCCTTGGGCTCCTTGCTTCTCACGCAGATGTGATTTGGCAGTAGTCTCGAAAGAAAGCCTGAAGCCTCTGGGTGAACGAAGGAAAGAGCGAGCACTGGGGACAGAACAAGGCTTCTGGAACTTTCACACGGGGCCACTAATCCTACCACAGAGATTGTTTTTTTGCGTCTCAGGAGGTGAGGTTGCAACAGTATTTGCTTGTGGAAGCAGGCTTGGAAGTGTTCCCTGCATATGGAGATGATGAACCCTGTCACAACTCTACTTCTGCTCCTGATAACTTGCTCCTCAGCAGCGCTTGGTAATTAGGACTGAGAACCTGTCCAGGCTGTTCTGGGAAAGCGGGCGGGCCCATCTCTAAGGCCAAACACATTAGAAAGGCAAACCTGAGAGCTGGAGAAATTAGGTTAGTGGTAGCAAATATACTTTGTGCTGCTAAGTGACATTTCTAAACCTTTCGTTCCCCTACCCATTTTTTTTTAACCCTCACTTAAATTCTTTCCATCCCTTTTAGCACATTACCACCTCCTCAGCTCTAAACTGCCTTCTCATAAACTTTACTGAAATTAAGTAAGCCCTGTAACTGTTTTGCCATTGTGGAGTCTACTGTCTAGCTGGGGTTGGGGAGATATCTTTTACTACATTGTCTGATGACTATAATCCAACAATTCAAGCTTCATTCCCTTGTCTTAGATTGATAAAAGCAGGCTTAAAAAGAGAATAAGTGTTATCAACCATGTACACTTTAGTATGAATGAGTTTGATAAGCTCCCTTGTAGAAAGTAAACTTTGAGAGAAGGAAGGATGGAAGAATATCAGGATCATTGGGTAGTCGCGGGAGATATGAATAAAGGTCAGAAGAGGGGAAACTATCAAGAAACAAGGGACAAAAATTCATTCCACTGTGAAAAAAAAAACTGGAGAAACTCAAATATTCAACATGACAGAAATGATAAATATATTCTGGAACTGCCATGCAGCAGTAGATTATGAAGTCTATTTAAATGAAATTTATGAAAATTTTAATATCATGACAGAGGCGAGAAAAGAAAGATTTAAAGTTGTGTATACAATTTTATCACACTTATGTAAAATAAACATAAAATAAAAGCATGTGCTTAGGAAAAGACTAAGAAGGAAATACACCCAAATTTGCACAATGATCATCTTTAGGTGAAATATTGTGTTTGAAGCTTTTCCCTTTCTGCCTTTCTGTATTTTCGGTGTCCACCTTAAGAATACCCATGGTCATTATAGTTGCTGGTAGGGCTGTATTTACAAAAAAAAAAAAAAAAAAAAATTAGCCCTGAAGAGAGAAAAGAATAGAAGAACCTAAGAGGAAATTTGCATGCTTCACAACTTTCTGAGTTGTAACAAGACAATTGCACCTGAGTTCTTGGGGTAAGATATTTAGGTTTAAATTCCATACTTACCACCTGGGTGACCTTGGACAAGTTGCTTAAGGTTTTTGTGCTCAGTCTTTTCATCTGTAAAATGGGACTGTGATAACCTTTACCTTGCAGGGCCATGGTAAGAACTGAATATGATAATGTATGTGAAATGCATAGAACAGTGCCTGGCACTCAAGTATTAACACTGGTTTCACTTGGAGCCAAGCTGGACAGGCATCTTCAAACTCCTTGTCCCTTGAAGCCTGCCGGCTGTGAATACACCCTGAACCGTCTGACCCACCAGAGCCCTTGCATATTGACCCATAATAATTGCCCCTTAGAAGTACAAGAAATCTAATGTTTCCCACTGCGGTGCACACTTAAAGCCCATGTAGGGCGTACTCATTTACATTATGCACGTTTAAAACAGTGCAATACAGAAAGTTAATGAAGTCCCAATAACTACATACGTTTTGAACTAATAAAAATTTCCCAGAGCCCAGTGAATTGTATACTGTTAATACTATTGCTATGTGACAACCCCACTTTAGCTGATAGTGTAAAATAATTAATAAGCAAACATAAAACACTAGCATTTTTCTGAACACTTTCCACACATTAATTCACTGCAACAACTCAGTGAATTAGGGAGTGTTGTTACCTTTTGGGGCTGTTGGAGGAATTAAATAAGATATTGTGTCTCATCATCTTCATCTTACAGATGAGTAAACTGAGACACAAAGAGGTTAAGCAACTAGGTCTAAGTTCTCTCTGTTAGTAGGAGGATCGGGGATTGAATTATGAGGTGGTTCTAAAATTTGTGCATTTAGCCAGCACCTTTTTAATGCAGAACAGAACAAATACAGAATTGCTATAGGAAAATTACTCTTGAATTACATGTTTGACTATATGCAAGGTTTACCCATATTTTGGAGACACTTTGATGTCCTAATACGCCACACTCAAGAAGACACTGAATACATTTTATGGGGCAGTGGTTGCACTCCTGACTCCTTTGTCACTGTTGCTGGCACCTTATTCTGTGGTCTTTCTCTGCCTAAGACAAGATATGTATGAAGTGTTCCTTTGGGGAAAGGGAAAGTTGGAGACCCCTATTGCTGAATCCCTGTTCTTTTATTTACCTTTCTTGGCTTGTGAGAGTCGTGGACACAGGTGACCTCAGATCGCATGAGAGTTAAGAGGCACTTCCCTTGCAAGCTCCACCTAAGGGGAAGTTGGCCACCAGTTCCTAGGAGAAAAAGTTGACTCACTAGGATGAGACCTTGAAGCCACGTAGGAAGAATTACTAGGATTTTTTTTCCCTCTAATAAATGTTAATAATGCCCTTTTTCTTAAGTCCTTTGAATTCCTTCATCTGAATAACCTTGTGGCTGATTTTTGATTACATTTTGCTAATCATCATCATCATCTTCTTCGTCAAACATTTGAATAATTGGTGTTTTCCTTTATTGTTCCCCCAACACCTTTTTTTTTCTTTCCTTTTTTACATGGTGACTCATGGACTCTCCAGTTAGTTATTAAAGAAACGAGACTTTGACTTTGTCAGACAAGGTTAAACTAGTATGTGGCCGCCTGGCCTTATATATCAATTGAGATATAAATGAAAAAGAGATTCAGAAGGGAAAAAAGTGAAGCATCAGCTTCTGAGAATCTTTTGAAGTAGTCTGCTGGTTGCAGTCTCCTTCGTAAAGCAGACATGGTTGGTTGCTTTGTCTCACAACATAGCCGTGGAGAAGGTCATGGGAGACCAGAGTCCCCTCCATCTTCTCAGTTTCCTTCCTTCCATGACGGAGAATGGTGAGAAAAACACTGTCAGCATGTCCAGATGCCCCTTTTAGCAATCTCTTTATCTTTCCATCTCAATCTGGATCTAATTTATCTTGGAGTTACTAATCAAAGAAAGGACTGTAATTCATTAAACCTTCACAATAATTTGCCAAGCAATATTTTATAAAGATGATCCTTCCTTGAACCTTTGGCTTCAACAGAACTTTGCCCATGGGCTTTATTACTCTCTCTGACAAACTGAAGAACAATTCCATTTCATTTTCAGATAAAATTTTCTTTCTGCTTTACACAAGCTGTGTGTCCTTGAGTAAGTCATTTAACCTCTGTGAACCTCAGTTTCTTCATCTGAAGATATCATTAATAAGTACAGATAAGTGATCAGTCTATATTTGAAACATGAAAATAGTTTCAATGTTACTAGAACTCAAGGAAATGCAAACTTAAAGTATTTGTTTGCCAACTAGGCAAATACATTTTAATGTAAAATTTTAAAAATACATTATTATAATAAAATGTATAATATTAATATTTACAATTTTATACTTAGAAAAGGTGTGTAGAAATGAGCAGTGTCACACCTTGCTCACAGACCCAGAAAATGCTGTGACTTTTCTGAGGATAGTTAGGTAATTTGTAACATCTTTTACCAGAACTGTTTGTATTCTTTTAACTCAACCATTCCACCTCTAGACATTTATGTCCCCCAGAGTACCCAAAGATGTGCACAAAGGCTGTTCATCCCCAGTCAGTTGGAAACAACTGTCTCATAAAATGGACTGGCTAAAGATTAAGTGTGTAGCAGTACATTGGACAATAGAACACCATTCAAGGAATGAAAAGCTTATTTTAGTAAAATATTAAGTGGCAGTTACATGGGAAATTGAATTACACTGGAAAATGGCAAAGACTGGGTTTTGAAATGACATAAGTAAACGGTAAAACAGTGGGCAGGGTGTGTTTCGCCATGAGGATGTAGTCACTTATTACTTGTATTCTTGAAAATATAAAACAAAATATACCCACTATAATTCTACTTTAATGTGTGTGTATGAGAGACATTAGCCATTTGAAAATTATTAATGTGCCTTTTCCCTTTGCTTTCTGAACATAACACTCTTTGCCCTGCCAGGCCAAGGTATTTGTATGTGTGGGAGATTAGGATTTATTACAGAAAGAATTTTAAAAATGTGATAACATTCCACTTCTGCTAACATATAGGATTATGTAGCAAGAAGGACTACTAGAGGGTTTTCTAGTCCTTAGTCCTTACATTAGAATATCAAAAGCCAGCCTAGAAGATCCAGCTCACAGCATTCTCCTGCAGTGTAAGAAAGACACCTCTCCTTCTAGAATAGCTATGGACTTGCACAGCAGGTGGGTAAGACACAGGGAAATGAGAAAAAAAAAACTCACCACTTGGTGGAAAGAAAAAAGGCAGAGAGAAGAAGAGATGGTGGTCTATCTTCTCTTTCTTTAGGTCTTATCTAGTAAGAGGTTGGACATTAGAGAAAAGAGGACGGCAGCTCTGCTCCCGCACAGGAGGCTGCCTCCACACTACCCCTTGCTAACCTGTGGTGCACCAGAATTAAAGCAAATGTGGAAGGACAGGGTGGTCAGGCAGAGAGAAGCTCTGAGATTTCATTTCCCAATGTTATGGTTTGGACATGAGGTGTCCCCCAAAAGCTCACATGTGAAACAATGCAGGAAGGTTTGGAACAGAATTGATTGGGTTATAGCCTTAACCTAATCAGTGAATTAATCCCTGGTGGAATGAATTGAGTGGTAAATGGAGGCAGGTGGGGTGTGGCTGGAGGAAGTGGTTCACTGGAGGTGTGTCTATGGGATATATATTTTGTATCTGGAGAGTGGAGACTCTCTGCTTTCTGATCATCATGTGAGCTGCTTCCTTCTGCCATACTCTTCCGCCATGATGGAGCTGCAGTATATAGACTGAGACATCTGAAACCATGAGCCCTCAAATAAACCATTCCTTCTCTATACATCTGCTGGTCGGATCATTAGCCACAGCAGCAAAAAAGCTGACTGAAACACCCACTCACCCTCAGTTCCTCATGCCTGGGATGCTAAGTTGAGAGCCTCAGGATGGAAATGACAGGGTAAGGTGTGCCTTCTCAGGGCCTGGGGGTGGTAGGGCAGGTGTCATGAGAACTGAAGCAAGGCAGGCACTTGCATATTTGTTACTGGCAGTAGCAGGGGTGAGGCTGAGGCTTTGGTAAACACCTCTGGGCCCTAAGCAAGCAGACTGACAGGACAGAATACATCTCCATAGGTGCAGATTTCAACCACAAAGGCCACAGGGCAAGTTGTAACCAGAGCCATAGAGGGCAACCAAATGGACACCAGGATCTGGATAAGTCTGTATATTATTTTTGGTTGTTAATTTTTTAAGTTTCTTTTATTCTATAACTGATCTTTCTTGTCTCATATATTTGTTAAAGATAATGGGCAATTTATCTTACAAAATTCCCCACATTCTAAATTTGACTAATTGTTTCTTCATGGTGGCAATTAATTTCTCTATCCCCTTCCACTAGCTGATATTTAGATGGAGAGGCTTGCTGTTTAGCAGTGCTAAGATTGAACAAGTGGATTCTGATGTGGTCAGCCTGATTCAACTGTGATAAATGCATCATTGACCTTGCAACTACAGTTTTAGCATCTGTTGGTGATGGTTGTTTAAGTCCATGTCATTTAATTCTATCATTCTACATTCACTGGAAACAACTACTTGTTACCCTAAAGTAGAGTTCATACAGGAAAAGTAGGATATGTGCCTAATTCTTTCTCCTTCTTGATTTTCTCAACAGTGAATTGGTACACTAGCAGCTTCCAATGGGGACTGCTGAGGGTTTTGTTTTCATGAGTTTTGGATGGATTTATGTCACATGCACAAATCATCCCATATTTGACCAACAAGAGCCCCTTCACTTTGGCTTCTGTGTCTTTTTGTTAATCATTTGTCTCCAATAGTATCTTTGCATTTTGGCTCAGAAAGATGTCCCAAAGATTATTTTGTGTATTTCTTGCTCTGGAATCAAAAGCAGACAGTAATTCCTTCAAAAAGTTCAGGGTCCTTTTTGAGTGGAGAATGGTATTTAGAAACTACACTCTTGATGATGGGGAGCTTGTTGCTTGGACACTGTCATTGCTTCTAGGCCGTTTTAGATGAGAGGGTTAAAAAATGGGACTTTCATAATAAGAGAGAGAAAAGCAAGTTCATATTTTTATTTCCAATTCATCTTTTATTGTGGCATAATACACATAATCATTTTAAGTGTACAGTTTAGTGAAATTATGTTCATTCATACTGCTCTGCAACTATCAGCACCCTCTACCTCCAGAACTTTATCTTCTCATATTGAAGCTCTATGCCCATTAAATACCAGGTCACTGTTATCCCCCACCCTTAAGCCCCCAACTCCAGTTTCCAGCAACCATAATTCTGCTTTCTGTATCTGTGAGTATTTGTCATTTTATGATTGGCTTGTTTCACTTAGCATGATGTTCTTAAGGTTCATCCATATTGAAGCATGTGTGGGAATTTCCTTTCTAAAGCTGAATAATGCTCGTGTGTGTGTGTGTGTGTGTGTGTGTGCAAATTTTCTTTATCCATTGATTCATTGATAGACACTTACTTTGCTTCCACCTTTTAGCTATAGTGAATTATGATCCTGTGAACATAAGTGTACGAATCTCTGTTCCAGTTACTGCTTTAAATTCTCTGGAGTATATACCAGAAGTGTAATTACTGGAGCACATGGTCATTCTTTGTTTCATTTTTTGAGGAACAACCACACTTTTTTGTACAGAAGCTGGACCACTTTGCATTCTTACCAGCGATGTTCAAAAGTTCCACTTTCTCCACAATCTTGCCAAATGTGTTATTTCTTTTTAAAATTATATATTTAAAAAATAACCCCCTTCTAATGGAAATGAAGCAATTAAAATGTAAGATTTCAGAATTTTGACTGAATTTAAAAATTTTTATTCTTGTGTTTCTTTTGTCTTTAAAAATCTTTGTTCTTAAAGGCACTAACCCAAGTATCTTTTTCCTGTAATATATACATAACAGTTTTTTAAAAATAGGACCATATTACTTTTAATAATAAGACCACTGAATTCAGCTTAAGATTTCTTTGTGCTTCTTATGGCTCTAGAGTCTACACCATTAGGGACACATGATCAAACAACTGTGTCAAAAAGTGATTTGACAATTATTTTACCTATTGTGGTTATTTCATCAACTTGACATACAGTTGGGATCATATTTTTTCCATTTGTTTTCAATTTTCAGAAATTGGTTTAAAAATGTCTAATGATTTTTCTGTTATATAAAACACATATTTCAGTCAAAACTATAAAACAGCATCATCAGAGAATTCTCCCTTGAATCTCTATCCCTTCTCTTCTTTTTCTCTTTTCCCTTCCTCTGTAGGTTACAAGTCAAGTATCAGTTAGTGTTTGGTTTATCCTTCTAATTGCTCTGTTTTTTAAAAAATATAGACAAGTATTTATATCTGTATTCTTATCCCCTTTACTGCACAGAGGTGACATTTTACAAGCCTTTCTCTGTGCCTAACTTTTTGCTCTGAACAACACATCCTGGTGCTCACACACCACCACAACGCGGAAATCTTCCTCATTCCTTTTCCTCCTCAACACTCCTCTGAGTAGACATTATTATAAAGAATTCTTCCTCTTTCCTTTGCACTGCAGCAGAATCCCATGCCGTGTGGATATACCCATGGTTTCTTTAACAAGCTCCCTAGCAATGGCGTTTGGTTTATTTCTAGTATTTTGCTGCAAATAATTCCACAGCTAATAGCATTGACCTCACTTAGTAGTGCTCTCCTGAATGTTTACTAACAAGGTCTCTGGGGAAAAAAGACAAAACAAAACAACAACAGAAAAACAACCCTGGTATGTCATGTCTGTCAAATACCATAGCAAATTATTCCCATTATGGCCAATTTCACATTACCAATGTGACGTCAGTAAAGGTGGTCAGAAAGAGACTTATAGTAATATACTATTATGTAGTATTTCTGCATACAGACAGATTCAAACAAACTCAAGGGAATGAAAATATTTACTGCAACAAAAATAATCTCAGAGCGGTGAGTTTAAGTTGTTATTACATTTGTTTTAAGTATAATTTATTTTGTTATGTGTTTATATGATTTTATTTTTTAAAATGGAAATGTTTAAAAACCAACTTACAGGTATTTCTGTAAACTTAACAATTAGATCTGATAAACTGGTTCAAGCCAACACATCACTGTCCTGCACTATTCTTCAATACCTGGAGAGAAAGTCTTTCTTCTCCCTAAGTTAGCTCTCATTAGCATCATCTGAATATCATGGAATGCAGAGGGATCTATTTTTGCCTTAGAAAAACAAGTTCAAAGATAGGCATCTTGGAGTCTGTGTGGAATCTCCCTGTCATCCCAGGTTCCTTCTTCTCCAGCTCTACCATCTAAGTAAGCAGCCTTTTGGCCCAAAGTGACTGATGGCATACCAGACACCATGTCCATATACTAGAGAAGAAGAGGGAAAGAAGAAGAGGGAAAAGGCAAACAGTTTGCACTGCTCAGATGAGTGTGCAGCCTTCTAGAATATTCTCTGGAGGCCCATACAGTTCTTCTGCTTATAATTAACCAGACAGCACATAGCTCTCTGGTCATACCTAGCTGTAAGGATGGCTGAAAAATGGAGCCAATATGCAGATTGCTGCCCCAAATAAAATCAGGGTATTTGTTTATTCTACTTTACTAAGTAAGAAATAGAAAATGAATATTGGGTAAGTAACTAGTAGACTATCCCCTAACTAAATCTTTCAAGTCCATCCCTTCAAAAAATTATCTGACTCCATTCTCTTCTCTAAATTACAGCATTTGTGCTCCAATAATTGTTTTGCACACAGTATCACATCATTTCTTATTCCATTCTTTTGGCATTTCATGTGTATTTCAGGCTTCCCCTTCCTAATTCACTTATATGCAATTATAAAATATGGGACAGGGACAGGTTTGTATTTTATGCTTCTCTTATAGCTTATAATTTTTTAATGTAAAATGAGGGTATTAGTACCTGCACAGTATTTTGGGGAATAGTAAAGAAACAATACATGTGAAAGACTAAAAAATGTGAAGCATTTACTGTGTACACATCCTCCTCCTGCTCTCCCTCCCCTTTTCTCTTGATCTTTTCCTCCCTCCCTTCCTTTTATCACTTCTTCCTTCCTCTGATTAAGTGTAAAGAGAAACCTGAGGAAGATGGGATGTAAATGTTTTACCTTGGCTTAGGTTGGGGTTGGATTTCCACATCACCAGAATGACTCTGGAGCTCCATACTTCTTATCCTACTATTACTGACATATTTTGCTTATCTTCGAGATTTATAAGAAGTAAATCACACATCAAAACTCTTTAGAGTCTGACTTTCTTCATTCATGGTTCATGAAATTCATCCGTGCTATTTTGTACAGAAATAGTTTTCATTATGTGAATATGCCAAAATTTTTTATCTATATATTGTTGATAGACGTATGGATTGTTTTCAGTTGTTGACTATGAAAAACAGTCCTGCCATATTCTTATACCCGCCTTCTGGAACATATATGTATGTGTTGGGTGTTTGTGGAATTATAAATTATATACTGTGGAAGTGCTGGGACACAGGGCAGATGTTCAACTTTACTAAGAAATTTCCAGACAGTTTTCCACAGTGGCTCACCAAGCTCTCCTCCCACCCTCAGTGAGAGTTCAGGTGCTCCCCATCTCCCTCAGCACTTGATTTTGCAGGCTGTTCTATGACAGTTCACCTAGACCCTGCTTTGGGACTGAGGCACTCTTTTACATAGCTACTGGTAGGGTTGGTGGCCAGCAGCTCCCTGCTGACACCCTCTGTGTAAATGAGCCTCAAGCAGAGAATGACTCCACACCCAAGGTGGTGCCCTTACTCTTGGTGCAGCACCTGCAATGACTCACCTGTGCTGTCGTTGGACAGTGATGGGGACAGTGGTGGAGTGGTGGTGATGAACGTAGTCATGGTGGGTGGAGACAATTGCTATCACAACGTGCATGCTCCCTGCAAGATGAACTGAGGTTTTTGTTGCAGGATCATTCCCTGTGTCCAATCCTGCTTTCCTCACATCCATAAATGTTTTCCCAAGAGCGTTTCCCAAAAAATCTCCTACATACAAGTTTTACTGTGTCGAAATACATTTCCTAGAGAACCTGGTCTAAGATTGTACTATCTGATTTTTAAAAACTTGATTTTGGCTATTCTGAAGGATATATAATGGTATTTTATTGTGGTTTTCATGTTCACTTCCCAAACAAACTTATGAGATTGATTACATGTTCACATATTTAATGGGCATTTAGGTATCTCCTCTTTGGTTAAGTGTTTGTGAAGTCTCCTCTCACATTTCCATTAGTCCATCTGAATCTTTTCTCAGTGTGATAGGAACCCTTTGGTGGATAAACATCTTCCAAATCTTTTCTCACTATTGCTTGCCTTTTCACCATCTTAATGATTTCCTCAGATTTTATGAATTTAAACATTTTAACACTGTTTAATTTATTAAAATTTCCTTTAAGTTTTGGAGAATTTCAGGTTCTCCATAAGAAATACTTGCTTCCCCAAAGCCATGAAGATATGATATGTTTATTCTAGAAACTTTATTATTTCACTTTTCTCAGTTTGATCTAAAATCCATCTTGTACATTTTCTTCATACGGATATTCATATTATTCTTCATCTTTAGATATGCTTCCTGTCTAAAAGTCTTTTTTTCTCTGTATTTATTTTTGGTACTGGGGATTGAACCCAGGGGTGCTTAACCACTGAGTGATATCCCCAGCCCTGGATATTTTTTTATTTTGAGACAGGGTCTCACTAAGTTGCTTAGGGCCTTGCTAAGTTGCAGAGGCTGGCTTGAACTTGCAATTCTCCTGCCTCTGTCCCTTGGGATTATGGGCATGTGCCACCACCCATCTTAATATTTATTTATTTATGCCACTTTTATTTTAATTAGTTTTTACATGATATATACCTTTTAAAACTTCTGTGTTGTTAAAGTGTGTCTCCTGAAAACAAGAAATAGTTTTTTATTTTATTTTCAGGATGAAAATCTTAGTTTTTGCCCTGGGACAATTCATTTATGTTTAATGCAATTGCTCATATATTTGGGTTTATATCAACTTCTCTGTTTCACCTGTTCTATGCCATCCCTCCCATTACTTGCCTCCTTTTGGACTAGTCTAATACTTTTCATTATCCTTATCAATTTGTTTGTACACATTTCTTTATTCCTCTACTGGTTGTAGTGGAGATTATTGCATTCATTCCTTAATTATTAGTGCCTAATATAAGTTAGTACTTCCCACATAGCATTAGGACCTTAGAACATATTAACTCAATTTCCTTTTAGTGTTTGTCATCATGCATTTTAATATTGCATAAATCTGAAACCCACAAAATAGAATTAGTACAAGTAGTGGTTGTACTGGTATTTTTCAGATATACAATATGAATATAGGTTTACTCATATAATTATACATAAAGAATTATGCATATAATTCCTTCCATCATTCTTCATTTCTGCATGGAATCATGGATCTTTTTCCTGAAAACTTCCTTTTAATATTTCCTACAGTACAGGTCTCATGGTAATGAATGTGCTTTGTCTGAAAATGTCTTTATTTCACTTTTGAGGAATGCATTTCCTCTCCTCTCAGCCCCTGCTGTGACCCAGAGAAGACATTTCATCTGGCCCTCCCAGTACAGACAACTCATGCCCTAGGTCTTTTTCTTCCCCCAACTAGTGACTGGACGGCAGATGCCTGACTCCTTTGAATGCCCACCTACCAGCCAGCTTTGGCCCATGTGAGCTTCAGAAGTGTGCTTCTTGCTTTCCTGGTGAGCCAGTTCTTGCCTGTGTAACTCAGTGAGGTTTTCCCAATCTACGGGGCTACAACCACATCTTCTCTAATTAGGTCTGAATATTGGCCTTAAGGAGAAATCCATCTAAGTTTATCCATCATAGGGCACTCTTCTCAGAGCTGGTGTATTCTTTAGCAATGTCTTCATAGCTTTGTACTTGCTCCCCTATTGGAATTAGTAATTCTTTATATCAAACTTCCCCGTTTAAATTACTGTGTGATTTCTCTCTATTGATTGGGTCCTGACTAATACACCAACCTGCATTCCCAGGATAATGAAACCCATAGGTCATTATACAAACACCTCCCCCCAAAATGCAAATTTAATCCAATGTAATTGTGTTAGAGTTTACATTTAGAATTTGAGGATTAATGTTCTGTAATTCTGTTTCCTATGATGAATCTGTCTGGTTTGGAAGTAGAGTAATACTGGCTTCATCAAACAATTTGGCATTTTTTCCTTCTCTATCCTGCCTCCACCCAGAAACACACACACACACACACACACACACACACACACAATATACCAGGAATTGAACGCAGGGACACTTGATCACTAAGCCACATCCTCAGTCATATTTTGTATTTTATTTAAAACATAAATAACTGAGTTGCTTAGCACCTCGCTTTTGCTGAGGCTGGCTTTGAACTCACAATCTTCCTGTCTCAGCCTCCTAAGTCGCTGGGATTACAGGCATGTGCCCCATGGCACCTAGCTGTAGGACTGATATTATTTCTTTAAATACTGGGTGCTATTCACCAGAGAAACCATCTGGGCCTGGGGTTTCTTTGTCAGAAGCTGTTGACTACAGATTCAGTTTCTTTCAGTGGTACTGAGCTGCTGGAGTTTCTATTTCTTCTTGGTTTGGTTTTAGTAATTCATATCTTCCAAGGAATTTGTCTATTTTATCTAAGTTGTCAAACTCATTGTTCAGAAAATACCCTTATCTCCTTATATTCTCCTTTAGCTGTGCAGTGAGGCTTTCTTTTTACTCCTGATATTGGTAACTTGTGTTTTCTCTTTATCACTGTGACTAGGAGTTTGTGAATTTTATCATTTTTTTCCTCCCAAAGAATCAACTTTTGAATTTACTGATTTTCTGTAACATTTCTCATTTTGCTGAGCCACATTTTTTAAGTTCCCTCTTCTCTGTAATTATGTACTCTCAAATGCTGACAATTTTCTAACAAATTCAAATAGATCTAAAACCTTCAAACAGATTTTTATTATTTTATTTTCTGGCTTTTCAGTGTATTCTCAGCAGGAGCAGTAATTGGCCACATGTTCATTTATTAGAGCCAGAAGCAGAAATCTAACAGAATAATTTTGTATGGCTGGTATTGCAGGATTCCTAGTTTCAAGAATTTTTCTGTTGTTTAATACTGCTATTTATAACCTTGGGCAAGTCCTCCAAATTGACTATGCTTTAGTTTCCTTGTCTGTAAAGTGGGGATAATAATATCTTATATCACAACATTTCTGTAAGAATTAAGTAAAGTAATTCAAAGCGAAACTGTTTTATGAGCTATGACAAATTTTATAAATATAGTATGACTTATTTAATTTCTACAAAATGTGAATGCCTTGAAGGAAGAGACTGTCTTTATCTTTCCACAGTACATAGCACAGTTTCCAGAACATATTGTGGTATTTAATAAATGTTTGTTGAGCTCAATCAAAGCTTTATACATTAATGGTTATAATTCTCACATACTGACTCCAGAGTAAATGCATACTATATGCACAGGTTATTGACAACATCTGAATTAATCAAGATCATGCTGAATTGTTATTATCATTATTTAAACTAAAATGTAGGAAACATTAAGTATGAATTTATTGCATTCTTATAAGATTATACTTTCTTTGATCACAAACAGAAAAAAATGTGCTGAAAATCTGTCTTGAAATGGTGGGAAATCCCCAAGATCTGTCACATTGGAGGAAGCAAGGAGAAAATGCCCTGATTTTGGCAATGTTGTAGGTTGGGTGTGCAAATGTAAACAGTTTCCTAAGAGATGTCACTGATGCTTGCCATCTCTAACTCTGCGACTTCATTACTTTGAGTTTATGCAAATCTGTCTGTTCAGAGGAATTAACTATGTTAACAGATGATAGAGCTGGTTCTTATCTTTAGACCTTTTCTGCATTTTTCACACCAAATGCTTGCATATCTCTTGCATCAGGTTTAAACTTAAGTGTGAACTGCATTTGGGCTGATTCAGTGTGACTTCACTTCAATATTTGACATACACATATATGTACCACTTATATTATTTACCTAATATTTTCTCTGCACTCTCTTTTTCTCAAAGGAATGCATTTTAAAAGAATCTAATATCACTGCTGTAAATTAGAAATCAGTACCACTTTTCAACGTCATGGTAAAAATTTTTTTAAAAAGCATTTTGTTAAATGCTACAAAGAGACTATTGCCTATTGAAGACTCTGAGCTGCAGGCCCACTCTCTTCATTAAAATATGTAATAGAGTGGTTCTAAAGCCCATGTAAATTGAGTTGTTGCCTTTAATAAAATAAAAGAAATCCCAAAAGAAAACTGAAAATGGGGTGATTTCTTCATCAAGTGATTTCATCTTATCTAATGATTTACCAGCATACCATCTAAAGGCCTCTCATGTACTGCATCTGGGGATACACTGGGCTGGATCATCTCCAAAGTCTTTCATCTTGCAACATCTATCATGTTCTAAATCTTTTTTCTTTGAGGCATTTTGTATTTCTTTCAGTTTTCATTCATGCAAGTGTCATCAACTTACATGTCAGGTACAGACAACTGCTTTTTGCCAATGACCATCTCCCCTCTCAGTGCTGAATAAATATCACTGTTAATAAACATGGAAATTTTACATAAGAAATAGTTATGGGGAAGCTGAAAAGCAGGAAGTGCTTGGGCAACAATGACTCAGACAAAAGTCGTTTTGACTTCTTGACCTTGACTTTAATCTTTTTTTCCAAACATTTTCTTTTTACTTTCTTACATTTTTCATTTAAGATTTATTTGTGTTAAAGTAAGGATAGTCACTTTAACAAGTTCTAAATCAGGGCAGCTCCAGGCTTCTTAAGAAAAAGAACTCATGGTGATCTATCTCTTTACAGAACCACCATCAAAATGAGGCAATTATGTAAAGGATATCATTGAGACGACAGATAAACTTTAAATACAATCTGTAGATTACATGAGGGTGTTGTAGAAATATTAATTTTTTATTTGTGATAGTTTGTCTATGGCTATATAAGAGAATGTCCTTGTATTAAAGAAGAAAATACTGACATATTTAAAAGAGTAGTTGGTCAACCCAGTTTGAACTCTTGTATATAACTATATAAAGATTCCACGTAGCAATGAGGGGCAAGAGAGAGCAGAGAAGTGGGAATGAGATCTTCCCTACCTGAATCATATGGACTTATGGGGGATAACTGACCTAAGGAAAACTGTGATACTGTTAACTGGAGAGATTAAATGAATACCAGACACAGACAAAAGCACAGGTGAGCATTGTTATGGTTTGGATATGTGGTGTTCTTCAAAAGCTCATGTGTGAGACAATGCAAGAATGTTCAGAGGTGAAATGATTAGATTATGAGAGTTGGAACCTAATCAGTGGATTAATCTACTGATATGGTTTAACTGGGTAGTAACTATAGGCAGGGAAGATGTAGCTTGAGGAGGTAGGTCAGACCTTTGGGATTTATATTTTGTCCCTGGTGAGTGGAGATCTCTCTCTGCGTTCTATTGCCATGTCCTGAGCTGCTTTCCTCCATCCTTCCTTTTTGCCATGATGTTCTGCTTCACAGTGGGCCTACAGCTATGGAGTTGGCCACTTAAGGACTGAGACCTCTGAAACTACGAGCCACAATAAACCTTTCCTGCTCTGTTTTTCTCATCAGGTTTGATCACAGCAACAAAAACAATAACAAAAATCTTACTAAAATAAGAATTATACTACTTCTTCTAATTCCTGGGCCAAGATTTCTGCCAGGGTTCCTGATCATCCCAAAAGGAGTGGCTAATTAAGCCTCTGTCTTCAGAATCTTACTATTTAACCAGGATAAACTCTATAAAGTCTTTGAAGTACAGTTATCACAATTTTACTATAAATTGGCAGAACCATGGACAGCACCCAAGTTTGCATGATAACTTCTTATCTTCTGAAGTATGAAGAAATCTTTGCAATAATATGTTAAACACACTAATTTTACAGATAAGAAGAATAAAACCCCAGAGAGGGTTTATGATTTTTCCAAGGTTATAAGAGCCAAAGTCTAATCTAAGTCTTTAAATCCAAGTCCAAGTCCCTTTGTCTATGCCTCATTGTTTCCCAACACATTAGGATAGTGTGCGAGAGAAGATGAAAGGGTAAGTCTAGGGAACTCTAGAGGACACCTGTTTTTTCCTTTCAAGCATGCATCTCCTCCAATTTTGGCAAGTGAATCTCCACTTTTTCTTTTGAGGAGACACTTTTCTCCTATTGCAGGGAATACATTTGCCTGCTTTGGTCAGTGGGTGTGGTATGTTCCAGGCTGGGCTAATTAGATTTTCTCTCTCATGAATTCAAAATGAGTGGGGTTATTCAAGAAAGGACATGCCGTTGAAGGCAGTACATTCCCTTACTGGAAACCTGAAATAGTAGATCTCACAAATTTGAAGAAATTTTGATTTTATATTCTCTGGGATCATGCATGTGTGAGTTTGTATGTTTATACCTACCCACATATATATCTATGTACACACAAAATGCATTTGTTAATTATATATTTTCCTTATTATATTTTTCTTTCTATTATAGTTTTTCTTGTTCTTATACCATTAGTCTTCCCTGAAACTATCAAGAATTAAGAAGTACTTAGTTTTTTTCCACTTTTCTAAGCAATTTATACATTTCCCCAGAGTCCTTGGCAGATAGTACAAAGTAGAATTTAGCTCCAAGACAATAATCAATTTTTTTCTTCTAAAATAGAAGTATAAAAAAATCTACTCGTGATGAGCCTTAAACCAGCCCTTGTGGTATATTCTAAAGTTATTATTCTTCCACATAGGTGAGCCCATAAATTGCTGAGTTTGGACTGATTTATGTTTAATTCATAGCTACTGTGAGGTTGCCTTCCATCTTATGATTTTCAGTCATCTTGAGTTCATTTAGAATGTATCACCACACTCTGTGTAGGCAACTAAATAGCTTTATCCACAATTTATTGGTGGAAAGATTATTAATAGAGTATATGTGGCTGTAACCTCAGAGAACAGGATGAGAGTGAAAGGACAAGGAAGAAAGGAAAAATCAGGCATCTTGTGTAGTAATAGGAGTTTGTACAGAGGGTCAAAAAGACTTGGGATCCCAGAATTCTAGTTCTAGCATGTCACTAACAAGTTATTCTGTGTGGATCATAGAATTTCTCTGGGCAGATAAAGTTGCCTCTGACATTCCCCCAAGCCTAACAGAGTTTCTTCAGTTAATGTGTATTTCAATTTACCATACACAATCCAACAAAAAATTTGGTGATAATTTACCAGATATACATAATTATTTAACTAATAAAAAAGATTTCAGTTTTAGGAGAATAAACTCATATCTTGAGGAAAAATAAAAACACATTAGGAATGTAAATCTAAGTCCAATTTCCTTTTTTTTTTTTTTTTTTTTTTTGGTACTGGGGATTGAACCCAGGGGCACTCCACACTGAGCCACATCCCCAACCCTATTTTGTATTTTATTTAGAGATAGGGTCTCACTGAGTTGCTTAGGGCCTCGCTAAGTTGCTGAGGCTGGCTTTGAACTCGCGATCGTCCTGCCTCAGCCTTCCAAGTGCTGGGATTACAGGCGTGTGCCACCACGTGGCATAAGTCCAGTTTCTGTGTAATAAGTGGAATGTAGTCAAATAAAGCAGTCTTCAGCCACTTTTGTAGTTAATTTTTCAAAAAACTCTAATATCTTCATGAAATAATCAATAATGGGGCACTCAAAAATAATGTGTTGGTTGTTCCTTTCCAGATCTTGAAAATATATATTTATAGGGGAATAGATTCCACCCCTCTGGAAGGAGAAAAGCGGATATTTAGCAAGTTATAGAAGAGCATCATTCATCCTCGACACTCTCTGTGACCTTCTTTCAGGTAGGTTTGGATCTTGTAATTGGATAATGACTTTGAAGAGTAGAAACTGCAGGATGATCTAGACTGGAATTCAAAGACCTAGGTTCTGGGCCTCTGGGCTCCTTCTGGATAAATGACCTTGGTGTACTTGCTAGAACCCTGCTGGATTCAGAATGCCCCCACCCCCAATGCTATTTAAACACAGAGGTCTATAGACTCCATAGAAGGGTTGACCCACCAAGCTGCAGGGCAGCAGGAACACATCTGAGCACAAAGAACAATAGGGACTCAAGCTCAGCCAGGACTTGACTTTTGCCTGTTCTCTGCTCCTCCTGATATGCCATCTTTGTATTTACTTGCTGCAGTCTGCTTCTCCTAACTTGGTAGAAAATGTGGTTGCTACAGCTCTAGATTAATTTATTAACACATTAATTTATTCACTCAACCAGCTGTTGCTTTTGAGCCAAACTGCACAGCAGGCACTATTCTAGGCATTAACAGCTTAATAGTGACAAGATAGAAGTCTACCCACAGGGAGGTCATGTTCTAGTGGAGAGGACAGTCAGTCTCATGATAAACAAATGTAAAGACAATATGCCAGGTGGTGGTAACTACTATGGAAAAAAATAACCAGAGGGTTTAAGTCAGAGGGTTAGGGAGTGCCAAGTGTTAGTGATGGTGGCAGGGTGTGTATGTATGTGTGTATGTGTCTGTGAGAGTGTGTTTGTGTGTGGGGTTGGCCTTTTTTTTTAATAAAAGCTGATCAGGGAAAAGCATCTAACATTTGGTGATATTTGAACAAGTGAAGAATTTTGGATAGAAGTAATACATATATTTTGTGGAACAGCAAATAAAAGACCTTGAGGTGGGAACATGCTTGACATATTTAAGGATGATTAAGGGAACCAGTGTGCTAGAGTGAGTGTAGGAGAAAGGGAAAGCGCTAAGACGAAAGAACAGAAACAGCAATGGCAGACCGCATAGACCCAAGATAATTGTTAGGATTTGGACTTGGCCTTTGGGTGGCAAGTGATTGGAAAGTACTGAGCTGAGAAGTAACATTATCTGGCTTATATTTTAGTAGAGCACTCTGGCTGTAGTGAGTAGGAGGACAAGAGTGGAGGCAGGGAAACTACTTAAAATGGCTTTTTGAATAATTGTTGTAAGAGATGATGGACTTAGTTCAGATGGTAAAACTGGTGAAAAATGGCTGTATACTGAGTATATTTTCAAGGTTGTCCATATTATATTCTGAAGTATTGCATAGTAACATGTAAGAGGAAAACAATCAAACCCTAAGATAAGTTGAGGATATAAGCAATCTGAAGAGCGCTGGAGTTCTTCCAAATTTAGAGATTGGGAATCTGGGAATAAATCTGCTAACAGTACTGATAAGGACCAGCCAACAAGGTAGGAGGAGACTCAAGAAGAGAGTGGTTTTACAGAAGTTACCTGGAGAAAGTGGAGGAGGAAGTGATTAACCATGCTAAATGTTCCTGAATGATGAAGAAATATGAAACCTGAAAATTGACCACTGGATATGATGACTGCAGGGAGGTCATAGGAGATAAGGACCATTTTAGTGGAATGGTGAAGACTCATATGCTCAAAGCTTTTACCACTGAAGAAGTGCTTAATTTTCAGTCTTAGCTTAAGACAAACACTGATTAACCTGGTTCAGGCTAGGTGTCCATCTTTAGACCAAGCAATTATGACCTCATGGAAGAGCAGTTTGGTGGCTCAATGGTGCACTGATCAACAGTGGGGGATCTTAGGATGCCATGTTAGAACTTGAGCATTTCTAAGATATGTATGTGGTTGGAATGAGGAAGCTGTTTTTAGTAGGAGAAAGATGAGGTCATCATGGATTTCCTTCACATTGGATTTGCCACTTAGTCTTCAATTAAAAGATGGAGCTGGAAATTCCAGTTTTGGTGTCAAAATAAGATCAAATGAGAGAATGTGAGCTAGGTATTGTGTCTGTGTCGGTAATCCTAGCCACTTCAGGAGGCTAAGGCAGCAGGATCATTTGAGCTGGGGGTTTGAGGCCAACCTGGGCACTATAGTGACACCTCATCTCAAAGAGAGAGGAAATGGGGGCCATAGGGAATGTGGTCAGTGAACTCTGCACATACTGTAACTTCAGTATAACAGGTTCTTATAGAAAGCATAAGGAGTTACTATCTTGTTTCAAGATGGACGTCTATACCCATTTGGACCTTCTCCAGCCTCTCTGGTTGAACTGTGCTCCAGGAAGATGCCTTAGGCATAAAAAGAAGTACAGCTGCATATTCTGACTCGTGCAAGAATAAAGACAGTTTTCCTCCTGAGTGTAAATTTTGGGAGCTCCAGAAAAACATGTTGTTAATATCTCATGAAACAAAGTGGGAAAAGATGTCTCAAGGGAAGCTAAAAAGAAATAGCAAGAAAAGGCTCAAAAGAAAAATAAGAAAGCACTGTTAAGGAGAGAAAGAAAAGAGGCAAATAAAGAAGTTTCTTTTGCTTTTTTCCTTCTGTACATCTGCTGCCTTTAATATTTTTGCTAATTCTTTCTAGTTCCAGCAAACCATTTCAAATCTGAAATGTTGTATTAATAAATGGAGATCTTGAAGAACTCTAACTTCCAATAAGTTCAGTTATTCCTTGGCTGGATGTTACATACTTAAGAAAGCTTGTTAATTTTTGATACAGTTGAGTCCTATTTGAAGAAAGGTCTGAGGGGAATTTTGTTGCTGTCCACAGAGAATTAAGAAATTTTAAGAACTACTATGACCAGTCTCACTGAATTTAGGAATGTCATATCTTATTTTACTAAGTAAGGGATTCTCTGACAAAGTCTCAAAGCATGAATGTATCATTCTTTTTCTATGATATCCTCATTTTCTAAATGAACCATGCAAATCAAGATGAATGACATTGAAGTTTTAGAATGATAGGCATAAGCTGAGTTAGACTGAACTTCATTTTCATTTGTGTTTATTTTATAATCATGTTTATGTATATGTCAGAAATCCTTATCATAAGAAAGATAAATCCCCATGATGTTTCTCTTTTTAATAGAAATCATCTATAATTCTTACACAGGGAATACATTTCCCATTTATAACACTCAAAGAGCCAGTTCATCTCACTATATCATTTGGCCTGATGGTTTAACATTTCCTTTGAATCTCTGAGCAACACAGCGTAACAGAGATAGTTGTCTTTACTATTTATGCTGTGTGCATGCTTGAATTTCCCAGCCTCCTCATGTTTAGGATGGACTCTACTATTAGTTTTGGCCAATAAGCTATAAAATGAAAGTAACATAGCATTTAAAAATGGGTATGGATTCTTTGGCTTATGCTGCTTAGATTATCCTGGATCTCCAAGTCATCAGTTGCAGAAGAATCATTGTAAAGAGTTGGCAGCACAATCTTCAACATTATAGGAGTGAAAATGTAAATAGTTGCTGTCTTAAACCATGAAATAAGGGAGTTGATTTGTTACCACAACAAATTAGTTAATTTGCACCAAAACACCCAGAATCCTTCCAACATGTTCATTTTGACGTAAGCTAAAACTAGGGTGTTTTTTGTTGTTGTTGTTGTTGATGCAATTAAAGAACCCTTAGTGCATACACCAAGGTTGCTGTAATTGTCCTTAAGGTGGCTTCCTTGCTGTCTTTAGATTATTCCAATCTAGCATTCAAACTTCATCCGGGGCAAATATTTATACAACTCAGGGTGGCTCCCTTACCTGTTCTCCATGGTTTTCTGTATAAAGTGAACTCAAGATCTTTCCTAACTCCATTGGCTTTATCTTCCTCACCACCTTTTCTCTAGAGATGTATTGCTACTCTCCATTTCTCCAGCATATTCTGTATTTTCTGTTTTCTGAGGATCTGGTCATGCATGATGCTATTCTTTATACCAGGTAAGACACTCTTTTGTTTCCATTTCTGCCTATTAGCATCTGTTTTCTCTAAGAGCCATGTCAAATGCCAGTTGAGTCTTCTCAATTCTCCTAACCCATGGTTCCTGTTTCTCTCTGTCCTTATTCTGCTGCTTTAACCTCTTTACACATATTTCCTTTAACTTATTTTTGTATCCCTAGTTATCTTTTCTATATAAGACTTTTGAAACAAAGAACAAAGTTGTGTCAGTCTCTATTCCTCTCTGCTTCAACATCACTAGCACAGAGCATTGCGCAGACTTAAGGTTAATAAAAATTTCCATTAGTTGTTGCTTCTATCTGATTCTATGGTCCCAAAACTTCAGTAACTTCTTCTGTTGTCCTGTCTAGGCTGTGACCAACAAGCAGGGGCAGATGATATATAATGCAAAGAGAGGCTGAAAAGATCTTCCACTGTGGTTTTACACCCCTGTTCCCACACTAACTAACTGTATGAATACTTAACAGTGGTGAGCCTCATTTCTCCCCATGAGTTAGGGAGGATTACATTTAGCTTCAGAGGATTAGGTACAGGATGCCAAGGAAAAACAATCACATTCCTCCCCCTCACCAACAATTCAGAAGTCAGGCAGGGAAACTGAACTTTTGGCATGAGTTATTTGAACTCTTGGCATGAGTTATTTGAACTCTTTGTAAAAGTGGGATTTATTTTTTGCAGGATTGGACTTAGGGCTTCACATGTGCTAGGCAAGTGCTCTACCATTGCGTGACATTCCCAGCTCCTTTTATATTTTTGTTTGAAAACTCCCTAAAGTCTCCCTAAGTTGCCAGGACTGGCCTCAAACTTGTGATACTTCTGCCTCAGCCACCTGAGTAGCTGGGATTATAGGCATGCGCCACCATGCCTGAATGCAGGATTTTTGAAAAGACATAATATTTGCATATTTGTAAGAAAAAATTGCCAAGATACATAAAAAATTATGTACCTTTGAGGAAACAAGCTTATTTTTAAAAATAATTTTTCTAATATGAATCAACTACATCAATTCTAAATTCAAATTCAGCTAAATTCATTTTAGATAAAAAATAAACAATTCAAGAAATTAATGAATTTACCCAAAACTTTTTTTTTCTTCCTAAGAACACAATATACTCCTATATTTATTAGGTCTTTCATGTGTTTAATAAAATTTAAAGAAATTTTTTCCTTACATTTTTTATTTTTAAAAAAATTGCAATTGTCACATAAAAGTGAAATTTAAGCTGCACCCTACCTGGCATACTCTGTAAATTGTAAATAGGCGAGGTACTTCTGGTTCTATTTTGTTTTTCAAAATTTCCTTTCCTTGCAGACATTAACAGCTACAGAATGCATATTTCATGAAGAACTTGCATGATCTTTTGACAACTTTTGCATATTAATGCGAGGGAAAAAAGACATTTTAAAATCAAAGATGTAACATGTATCTCTTCATTACAGTGGAGTTGTCAGGAGGCAGTTTTATAAGGGTTGAAAAGTTATGCTGCTCAAAGTATAGATGTTATTCATGGACTCTGCCTTCCACTGTATGAACTGATAAAAATTGATCAAGCATTATGTAAAAAATGAAATCTTATTAAAATCTCAAAAGTGGAAACTTCAGGCTACACTCTCTAAATGGTAAGTTATGATAGATAATTTTTAAAAAACCTAACCACTTGAGATTTTTAAAACACAATAAAAACAATCTTCCAAATAGTTCTTAAGTGAATATGGAAAATATGTACTCTTATGATGAGGTCCATGTAGAAGTTATCTGACTCCCTTATCAACATTTATAGGTATGTAACCAGGATAGGATAGGCTGCAGTAACCATCAATCTCAAAACATCTGTGCTTTTATACAGTAAAACTTTATTTCTGTTCAAACCACATGTACAAAGTAGACTAGTAACAAAATTTATCATAGTTATTTAGGGATCCAAGCTGTCGGAGACTGCAGTTCTGAATGATTTGCTTCCGTGATTGTTGAGTTAGGAATAGAAAGGGCATCAGTGATTCTCAGTCAGGCCCTTCTAGAGTGATCGAAATAACTTTGATTCCTCATTCTTTGTTGTTGTTGTTCAAAGTAAGTTATATAGCCACACCTACTTCAAAGCAGGAGGGGAAGTACCATGTGTCCAGAAGAGACTGGAAATATCCATAAGCGTCTCTAAGGACAACCATAATATGCAAAAGAAAGAGCATTGGATTGAAGTAGGGAGATCACTTAAAGACTTGGAAGCTTATAAGTCACTTTATTTATTTATTTTATTTAATTTTCAATTTTTTAAAATTTATTTTGATTCATTGTACACAAATGGGGTACACCTGTTGTTTCTCTGGTTGTACACAAGTGGAGTCACACCATTTGTGTAATCATACATGTACATAGGGTAATGATGTTTGTCTCATTCTGTTATTATTCTTAGCCCCCTCCCAGTCCTACCCCCATGTATTTCCCTATGCAATACATCCTCCCTCCATTTGTGCCTCTCTACCACCCCGCATTATGTGTCATCATCCACTTATCAGAGAAATCATTTGGCCTTTGGTTTTTTGGGGTTGGCTAATCTCACCCAGCATGATCATCTCCAACTCCATCCATTTACCTGCAAATGCCATAATTTTATTCTTCTTTATGGCTGAGTAATATTCCATTGTGTATATATACCACAGTTTCTTTATCCATTCATCTATTGAAGGGCATCTAGGTTGGTTTCACAATCTAGCTATTGTGACTTGAGCAGTTATGAACATTGATGTGGCTGCATCATTGTAGTATGCAGATTTTAAGTCCTTCGGATATAGGCCAAAGAGTGGGAGAGCCGGGTCAAATGGTGGATCCATTCCAAGTTTTCTAAGGAATCTCCACACCACTTTCCAGAGTGGCTGCACTAATTTGCAATCCCACCAGCAATGGATGAGTGTACCTTTTTCCCCACAACCTCACCAACACCTGTTTTTACTGGTATTCTTGATAATAGATATTTTAATTGGGGTGAGATAGAATCTCAAGGTGGTTTTGATTTGCATTTCTCTTATTACTAGGGATGTTGAACATTTTTTCATGTATCTGTTGATTGCTTGTAGGTCTTCCTTAATGTTTGCTTAGAAGTGACTCCTTCTCTGCCAACAGAAGAGAGAGAAGAAGCTGAGGAGGCACTCCCAGCCTCAGTACTTACAGGTATGGAGTTGGGTTCTGGCTATCTGTAGACTAGGATGGCTGACTCTACTTGTGTGAGTTTTTGGGAATGAATCTTCCATTAGTTTCCTAACATCTGGATGAAAGACCTCAGATTGATGGATACACAGATGGGAATGTGAAGTTAGTAGGGAATCAGATCAGATCTGCAGCTTATAGGTTGGAACAGGAAACAAGGAATCCTAGGAGAGCTCTAGGGAGTTGACTTTAATGACTGGCAACAGTCAGGGAAAGCCGAGCTCCATCAGAGAACAAACAGGACAGAAATTCACAGTGAAAAATAATGTACAAGGGAGCCAGGAAAGAAGGATATGCTCATGAAACAGAGTGTTCTGTAGTATTGAACAAAGGGCTGGCACAGGAGGTTGGCTACTTTCCACAAGCTGGAGTCAAAAGAAGAGGTTCAGTCCCTGGGGGCCCTGGGGAAGGTCCCCTCTGTGGAGCCATTCAGTGGAGAGAAGATTTCAATATATTTTCCACAGATCAACAGTAGTTAGAGTCAAAGACCAGTCTAGATGCAGAGAGAGATTCAGGAAGGGAAATCAGTGGCCATTTCTGGGCAAGAATGAAGAGTTTGATTTCAATTTAACATTAACCAAGATTCTGGTTGGGACGAAAGACCTAAAACAAGTACATGCAGTACTACAGGGTAAAGGGAATAAGTTGTACAGGTGTTATGAGAATACAATGGATGAACATTCGAATGGTGGTGTGATGGGAAGATTGTTCAGGCATTATTTGCTGGTAGGATATAAGACCCAAACCATCTTAAAAGAAATATGAGATTTATGATAAAGAGGTTCATGGCAGGCATAGAGAACATCCAGCAAAGGTGGCAGAGTGGCCAAGTTAGAATCAGTGGGCACAAGTTGGGAATATTTTTATTGAATTACAAGCTGTTCAGTGCAGCCATAACCTAAGTACAAGGCCGAAAGAAAAAAGTGGGATGGAGAAGGAAGCAGGGACCAGATCATGAAACATCTTTGATACCATGAGAAAGAATTTGCCTGTTGTCTTTGTCCATTCAGGCTGCTACAATAGACTACTTTAGATTGGGTAAATAATAATAATAGACTGTAAATTGTAAATAATAGAAATATATTTGTCACAGTTCAGAGCACCAGCAGAGTTGGTGTCTGGTGAAGGCTTTCTCTCTGCTTCCATCGATGGTGCGTCTGGCTACATCCTCACATGGTGGAATGGGGAAAGGGTGCTCATTTTCACCCTATAATTAAGGCACTAATCTCATCCATGACAGTAGAGCCTTTTTGACTTAAATCACTTTCCAATAGTCCTCACCTCCTAATTTCCCACAATGGGGATTCTGTTTCAGTGAGCATTTTGGAGGGACACATCAGGCCATAACACCTGACCTGTACCTCAGAGGTCACAAACAGGCAAAACCACGAGCTGATTTTGACCTTGCATAGTTTATTTTGTCAACACACATTATTTAAAATATTGAAAATCATTTAAAATTTTGGAATTTTCACATATCAAAGACTCTAACTTTCTGGTCTTTCCAGGAAAAAAAATGATAAAATCTGGCAATCCTGTATCTATACTTGGATATGGTCAGAATTACATTGGAGACAAATACCAGCTGTGTTCTCTGGAGAGGGCAGGTCCATTTTCAATTCTCTACAGTCCTCACTACTCCACTGATTCCCCAGGTGACAGCCAGCTTCCTCACTCTTTTATGTGTATGGCCCTTGTAGTGTGGAGAGTAGCTGAGAAGGATTAAAATACCAGCATTCGAAGTTTGACTTGCTCCTATCATGTTGTAGGTCCATGAGAAGGTTGTTTATTCCTTTTGGTCCTCAGTTTTCTCAGCTCTTAAATCTACACTAGTTTATTTCTAAGTTTCCTTCTTGCTTCATCAAATTATGTTTCTATTATAATTAAAACAGCAATAAAAACTGCTATAGTAGTTAATACTTTTCAAATTGTCCACACACATTTTTCAAAGTCCCTGTTAGATAAATACTATGTTCTTGATTGAATAGATTAATAAACTAAGGTCCAGAGAAGCTAAGAAACAAATTCTGTACGCTTTTCCCCATACTATACTATACCACTATGCCATGCTTGAATTTCCCTCTTGTGAATATTCTCCAGGGTTGTGGTGCACAATGATCGAAATAATGAAATTCAACAAACTAGCACGTATAAGATAAAATGTATGAGATGCAACTCTAAGGAAATGAGACATATTTCATATGAAAAGCACAAAGTAGCTTTATATAGATTTTAATTCTCATGTTTCTTGCAAGATGTTTTGGCATCCTGGGCAAGAAGGAACTGCACAGCCTTTAAGAAGGGTTTCACTTACTTTTCTTCCCCCCAGATAATTTATCTGAACATGAAATCTTTGCGGCTATTTTGTAACCAGGTCTGAAAATAAATTTTTAATACCCAGATGCAATAAATCCTGTAGTAGTTAAACTGTGTGTCTGCAGGGAATGAAAAAGTCACTGGTTCCACATTTTGCAGGGGCTTTCCCTCTCCTCTTGGGCCCATCTGAAGGGAAAGCAAGCCAGACTTTTGATGATGGAATGGCTGCTTTATTTGTGGAAACCAACAGGGAATCAGAAAGCCAGAATTGCAAAGTCATGTTCAGCAACCAGATGTTTTGCTTTTATGCAGGTGAATTTGAAGTTACTGGAGAGAAAAGTTTGCTATACAAAGGAATTACAGAAGTCAAACTTCAATAATTCACATGTGACAGACCAGAGCCAAGAACTTATTTTTCCTGTTCATTCACGAGAAGTGTATAAACTGAATGATAATTGAGATAATGATGCTAATCAATCCAGACAGAAAGGTTAGGGATAAAATAAGCTTATCATGTGATTATCTATCACCTCTAATAGGGAAAAGAATGACATTGCTGATGTGTTTATTATGGTATGTGAGAAGTATGAAAATTATTATAATACTCCTGTGAATTAAGATAACTGGTATATATTATTTTGCAGAAGAGTCTTTGTTTGTCTGAGATGCTGGTTGGTCAAAGGGCATCTTGAACTGCTTGAACACCTGAGATCACGTTTTTGACAATTAGCTCTCATCTCTTTCTCCAGGCATTATTCCAGTGATGAACCTCTGGACCAAGAATTTTATCTTTTTTTGCCTATGGTCCTATACCTTCCTTCTTCCTGGGGTGCCTCCTCTGTGGTGAACCAACACATCACACAGTTTTGGGGAATCAAGCCTCTTTGTATTGTAGAGAAGCTTGGGACACAACCTCTCCACAGTCAGGCAGTGGACAGGGGCACACACAGCAGCCCCCCCAGTTGTGAGCCTGAGATGTATTAACATAATTCATTGAGCCAAGCTGTTTGACCAAAGTCCAGCTAAGGAATTTTCTCTTGGATTTGAGAAAAACAAGGATTTTTCTGAGTTCTCAGGGCAATCTGGAGTTTAGGTCAAAGCTACTTTCTTTGCAATCACTTGACATATAAGCTTATCATTCCTTTCCCTAGGCCCACACCCACATCTTGGACTGGCCTCTGGAAGCATGCTTCATAGTGGTTCCTCTAACAATATGCTCTTCATTCCATTATTCCCATCTTCCTCCCTGTTTCAACTCAGGTTATCTTCACCATTGCTCTCTCTTATTTTTGTCTCCTTAGTTGGGTGACTTTCCTATGATCCTTCCTTTTAACTTTAAAAACACTTTATCTTCATTTTGTTTTTCTGCAAGTCAACTTCTAACTCATTATGAATGAGAATTTTTTTTAAGGGAGGGAGGGGATGTCTAGTGAAATTGAAAAAAAAATCACGTTTTGACATTCTCCCTCAGCTCTAAAATACAGATATGAAGGATGAAATATGAGAAACAAAGACATTAAATGAATCTTTTATAATTGTGATTTTCATAGATTAAAATGGTAAAAATGTTAAGAATTTAAATCAGTTCACCTTAAAATATAACTGGACAAAAAATTAGATAAATGTCCTTTCATATTAAAAATAAAGGAACCAGTGGGATTGGAGTTATAGGGTTGCTCAGTTCTGGCCCTGGAAGCAGGCAATAGCTGACTATTAGACACAGGGACACTAGAATATTCCACGGAAGTTGGAGGAGCAGACAGTATTCTCACTTGAAGCTCCATGGCATTAGGGCTGAGTATATCAGTTACCATTCCAGGGTATTTCTAAACAATCATTCTGAGACTGTGTTCTGAACTGGAGTCTAGGACATCAGGTGGAAGCAACTTCAGAACTCCTGGAATGTGGAAAACAAGGAGAAAGATAAAATAAAAACAAAATCAATTTAAAATAAATTTTCATATCAATAAATATAAATATATAAGTGAATCTAGTGTTTAGGAAAGAGGTGAATTCATTACAGGTGGATCAATTTTTAATAAATTGTAATGATGAATGCTCAATTACCCATCATACCACTCTAATAAATGTTAACATTTTGCCACATTTTCTTTAGATATACTATCTTAAATACATATATATATATATTTATGATATCTTAAGTAAATGCTTGCTTTAGTAATGAAGATCATATTAATTAAAGCAATGAAAGACCAGGTAGCAAGCTGACTACTTTGGTCCATATCCCAGGGAACCTTCCATCCCATAACCATTTCTGTAAGGCAGGTGATATGGGCTGATATGCCATGGTGGCAGTGTGACATTGTTTCACCCTGACCCCATCCTTAACTAATTTTAATTTTATTAATTTAGTCTAACAAAGACTTGGAAAAGTGTGTGTTTAAGATATTAGAGGAAAAAAAGGAAGGTACAACATTTATCAAAAATAAAGAATTATAATACAAAACTAACAGAAATGAAACTTGAAAGACTAAATTAGAAAGCCTGGAAAAACAGAAAAATGTAATCTTTTAAATACAAAATTTCATACTTGGCAAGGGAAATTAATGAATTTGAAGGTAGTACTGAAGAATCCACTCAGCATCTCAGAGAGATAAAGGAATGAAAACATTAAAGCATTCTGAAGAGACATGAGACATTACAATGAAAGGGGCCAACATCAATCATTATGCACATTTTGATGGCACATTATGACCCCTATGTATATAATTCTTAAAAGCATTGCTATATTTAAATAAAATCTACATATGTAGTAGGATTATGCAATGCCTGCAAGGACTAATAAACACCAAATTCAAGAAGAGCTGCTTCTATACTATACATAACTTCAAGAACTCTGAAAGAAAAGAAATATATTTTACATAAAAAAGTAGAATGGGAGTCATGCTGAAAAAGTGTCACACTGTTACCATCTTATATTCTTTCTGCTCATTCCACCCTCTGCAGAAAAATAATTATGTGGTGGGGAGGCTTTGCTGGAACACACACCAATGCAGTTTATTTTTTAACCTGGACTTTCATTGCTTGCAATTAATAAAGTTTTCATTACCAAAAGAAACATTAGCTACATCTATTTTTCCTTAAATATTGTCTATCTAAAGAAAATATGGCAAAAGGTTAAGATTTATTGGTGCACATTCATCATTTGAGTTCCATTATTATACTTTATAGAATGGAAATATTTCATTTGCAAACAAAGTTGAGAAATAAAAGATAAGCCATGTGTAGTTCTGAGCACTGGATTTGGAGCCAAATTGCCTGGCGTCACTTCCTAACACCTCAAATATTGGTTGTGTGACTGTGAGCAAATTTCCAAATCCCTCTACTCCTTGGTCACCTGTAGAACAGGTGTCTGTGGGAGAGGCAGAGTAAGATGGAGGCTGAGTAAGATCTTCCAGTAATCATCTCCCCATAGTCTAGGTTGAACAGTTATTCATTAAACCAACTTCACAAGAGCTAAGGGTATCAGGTGAGAGCTCACAGTACCGAGTTCAGTGTCACAGAATGAAATGACACATTTAAGAAGGCAGGAAGGAAAGAGTTTCCTGTGTCACCTCTCCCCCAACTCTAAGGAGCTCAGCACAAAGACACCTCCCAGTGTGGGATGGAAAAGGGAATTAAGTCCAGGTCTTAGAGTTGCAATCCCAAACCAGAAATGCTACTGTGAAGTCCAATGCTAGGCAAAGCCCCATCCTACTCCCAGGCCAAAACCTGCAATGTAAACCACAGGAACTGTGTTAGGCCAGGGGGATGACTTCCTCTACCACCACTCCCCCAAATTTGGTGCAGAGCACAGAGCAGGACTCCATACTCTGGGGAGCAGGGCAAGAAAGCAGTGCAGAGCTTTGTCTCCAAGTCCAGGGCGAGGCCCTCCATGGTGAGACCCAGAACCTGGTAGAAACTAAAGACCCCATGCACAGGCCAGAACTCACAGAGGCCTGTATGCCAAGGGGACATGTATTTGGCATGGGATTTTGACATGTATCATTTCCAGCTTTGGAATGGGCCCAGGACACATCTGCCTTCTTCTGAGGACAGAAGGCCCCTATGGCTATGAGACTCAGCCTTGCTAGTCAAGGGACTATCTGTACTATCCATCCCTCAACCTCAGGCAGCACAGCTATCACCAGGCAAGGCTCACAGATGGGGCTCTAGAACTGCTCTGACATCAGTGGGACAGATTAGTGTTCTGACTTACATCACCACTAGCTGTGGTATGGGATCTGGTACACCCGGGAGACTGTGCAGGTCCTTTGGGATGTAGGCATAGCCCAGATTAGAATCATCTAAGGTTGTCAAGGGACTGACTTCACCACTACTAAAACCTTTTGGCAGCATAACATGGCACAAGACCCCATCTGCTAGGCATAGGACAGTGTAGTAAGCAGAAGACTTTGCCCTAGATCTCAGTATTGGTCTGGTGAAACTGAACACTAGGCAGATCCTAATGGTCCCCACCTCAGACTTGCTTGTGAATGAAACCTCTGGAACAGTTCCAGTGCTGAAGAAGACACATGACCTCAGTCAATGGCACTTCTATTCCAGGTAGCATCATCTGTGCCTGGTTGTAGCAGTCTTGGGCTAGGAGTTGTGTAAGTGATAGGAAGCCCACAGCAGGATGAATTTTAGCCCAGTTTTGTGCTGGTTTTGGTGATCTCAGTGTGTGGCTTGCTTGATGGCATTGATGGCCACAGTTGTAGCATGGGAGCCAGGGGCTGGTCCATACATTGTGATGTCCAGGAGCCAGGCAGAATCCCGCAGTGTCTGAACACAGGCCAGTAACTGCAAGTGAGGCATTTGAGTCTAACCTGGCCTCAGGCAGAGGCTTCTAGGGATAGAATACTCTTTTTAGCTACTCTCCTGTTTCTTTCTGAATGACACATCAAGAGTGTGTTGGGGACAAATCTGGGCTTGTATTGTTCCCCAGTGCTGAATCAGTGCAACACACCAGTAACTAACTCCTAGCAAATCTGAACCTGGGCACCATCCAGTGCTGAAATAGTGGAAGTAACTAACACCCAGAGGAAATAAACAGCCTGCTAAGAATTTCAGGAAAGACAGACACAAACAAAGCCAGATCAGAAAGACTGGAATAATTATTAGTCCTTTAAAGCCAAGAAGATGTCTCACACTGATGAGCATCAAGTACTTTCAGGAAACCATAACTTCACTTAATAAGGTGCAAGAAACTGACCTATTAAATTGTAATCAGTAGAGGAGAACTTACAGAATTTAAAACAGCTGTTGTTAAGGAAACTCAATCAGCTTGAACAGAGAAATGTTTTAATACTGTAACAGAGAAATTTAACAAAGAGATGTAATTTTTAAAAGGACAAATATTTTAGCTGAAATATACATTCAGTAAAATTCAAAATTCAAAAGAAGGCCTCAAGATCACACCGAAGAGTTAGTGAACTTGAAGACAGGCTATTTGAAAATACACAGTGGAAGATAAAAGAATGAAAAGAGTGAAGAAAGCTTATGGAAAATCGGGATAATATTGAAAGAGCAAATACTTGGGTTACAGAGGTTCAAGAAAGAATTGAGATGCCAATGCAAAGTTTATTCAAGAAGTAATAATAGAAAGCTTCCCAAATGTAGAAAAGGGTACAAATATCCAGATACAGGAAGGTCAAAAGTTACCAGTCACATTTAACTCAATGTAGTCTATCCCGAGACATCTTATAATCAAGCTCTCACAGGTGAAAAGTTGAAGAAAAGATTCTCAAGTCTGCAAAAGATAAATGACATGGGGTGGGGCTCCCAATTCATCTGACAACAGACTTCTCAGCAGAACCCTTATAGGTGAGGAGAGAGAATCATGAGATTTTCATAGTAGTGAGGAGGGGAAAATACAAAATGGAACTGATGGTTTGAATGTGAAGTGTCCCCTAAAAGCTCATGTATTAGACAATGCAAGAAGGTTTAGAGGAGAAGTGATTGAATTATGAGAGCCTTAACTCAGTCAGTGAATTCATCACTTGATGGGATGAATTGAGTAGTCATTGAAGGCAGGTGGGTTATTGCTGGAGGAGGTGGGGCACTAGGGACATGGCTTTGGGTATATTTGTATTTGACACGTGGAGATCTCTCTCTGCTTCTTGATCATCGTGTGAGCAGCTTTCCTCTCTCACACTCTTCTGCCATGTTGTTCTGCCTCACCTCAAGCCCCAAGTAATGGAGCCTGCTGTGTATGAACAGAGACCTCTGAAACTATGAGCCGCAAATAAACTTTTTCTCCTCTACAGTTGTTAATAGAGAAGAAACCTTGGGGTCTTTTAGCCACAGCAGCAAAAAAGCTGACTAAAGTAGGAACCAAGAATACTGTACCCAAAAAAGCTATCCTTTAGAGATAAAAAGTGATGAAAATGTTCACAAACAAACAAAACCTGAGAGGATGTATTTCCTCCAGACCTGTTCTGCAAGAAAGGCTAGAGGGAGCTCTTCAAATTGAGAGAAAGGGGCATTAATGAGTAAGAGGAAGATATGGGAAGGTATGAAACTCACTGGTAAAAATAATTACACTGTCAGAATGTGGCAATATTATAAGCATAATGTGTAAACCATTCATATCTGAAGTATGAAGACTAAAAAACAAAATTAAAAACAGTAATAACTACATTAATATGTTAAGAGATAGATAATATAGAAAGAATGTAAATGGGAGGAGATAAATTCAAAATTGTGAGGAGTAATAGATTGCAAATGGAGAGAGTTTTCTTAGTATATTTTATCTTGTTCTTTTGTTTCTGTTCTTATCTTTCAATCATGTTACATTGCTATCATTTCAAAATAGCTTGTTATAATTAAAAGAAGTTCTTTCTAAGCCTATGGTAAACACAGAGCAAAAGGGTATAATATGTAAACCAAAAATAATAAGCAAGCAATCAAAACACAATACTATAGAGTAATTCATTTACCCACCAAGGAAGACTATAGGGGTGGGGAGAGAAAGGAATATCATAAAATTAGAAAACAAATTACATAATGGCTCTAGTAAGACCTTACATATCAATAATTGCCTTGGATATAAATGAATTAAATTCTTCAATTAAAAGACAGAGTGACTGAATGGATTGAAACAAAAAACTAGACCCAAGAGCTGAGACTGGATACAGCTTAGTGGTGGAGCACTTGCCTACCATGCAAAAGGCCCTGGCTTCAACTTCCAGCACCCCAAAAGACAGACAAACAAAAACATTCACAAGACTCAACTGCATATTGCTTATAAGAAACTCAATTCACATCTAGTGCACACATTGACAGAAAATGAAGGGGTGAAAAAAGATATCCCATGAAAATTGAATCCAAAAAAAAAGCAGGAGTGACCATATTTATATCAGATAAAGTAGACTTTAAATCAAAAATAGTAAAAAGACACAAGGAAGGTCGTATAATGATAAAGGGGTCAATTAAGAAAGAGGAAATAATTCTAAGTATATTTGTACCCAATATCAGGGCATCCAAATACATAAAGAAAATAATAGGCTTAAAGGGAGATATAGACTCTAATATAATAATAATTAGGCATAGGTAGGGCATACCCTACTTTCAGAAATGGACATCATTAAGACAAAATCATCAAATAAATGGCAGAGTTAAATTGCACCCTAGACCAGATGGATTTAACAGACTTACATAGAACATTCCATACCTCTCTTCAGCACACAGAATAGGGGATAGGTCATATGAGAAGTCACAAAACAAGTCTCAACAAATTTTAAAATATTGAAATCACATTATGTTTTCAATTAATACAGTAAAATTAGAACTCAATAACAAGAAAAACTTTGTGAACTATACAAATACATGGAAATCAAATAGCTTACTCTGAACAACCAGTGGTTGATTTCGAGAAATTTAAAAAATTTTTGAAATAAGTGAAAATAAAGACACAACATGCCCAAATCTATGGGATATAGGAAAAGCAGCAATAGGGAAGTTCATAGCAATCCATGTCTGTGTCCAGCAGGAACAACAAAAAGTAGAAAGCTCTCAAATAATCTATAACTGCAACTAAAGGAACTAGAAAAACTAGAACAGATCAAGCCCAAGTGAGTAGAAGGAAAGAAATAATAAAGATCAGAGAAGAAATAAATACAATGGAGACTAATAAAACAATACACAATGAAAGAGAGTAAACACTTGGTTCTGACTCTTATGAAATATTTCTACTACCTCCAGCACCAATACAGTATCCAACACAGGGCAGGTGCTTATAAAAACATGTGGAATAAATGAATAGATAAATAACCATACACGTTAAATATCAGAATGAAGCACCAACCTTGGGTCCCCAAATTTTGAGCCTTTTCACTCAATTACACCTTAGGTAAGCCATAGTCGAATATCAGGACGAAGTTCTGCAATACCCAGTGGAATTAGGGATTTCTGGGCAAGGGCAGCCCAAAGTCAATGCTTTCAACAAAGACTCTGACAAGTAAGGTTTGCATCAGGTAATGGTAAGTAATTCTTTTTAGATATCTAGAAAAGTAGGCCTAGCTAAACATGCTTCCCACTCCATGATTTTACCTTTATGTAAATAATTTCTCAGGGTTCAAAGGAGTGGCAAGAAATTGAGTGTATTTTATCATGACCCAGCCTTCTAGGAATTTCAGTCGTTGGCTATTAATCTCAGTATGTGTTAATTGGGGCATATTTCCTAGGAAAGCTTATTTTAATTAAGGCAACAATAGTCTTAGCAACATTTCTATAGCTCTGTAGCTAAGTTTCCAGGCATGCTGATTGATTAAAACAATTCTCCTTTACAAATAGTTACAAAAACCTGAGAAGTAGACTTCTGTGGATCAGTCTGAGACTCACTTCCATTGCTGTTAGAAAACAGTCTGTTTCAATAACAGATTTACAAACATTTTTTTGTAGACAGGGCTTATGTATCTATTTCTTTCTTTTCTTTTTTTTTTTTTTTTTTTTGCGGTGCTGGGGATTAGAACCCAGGGCCTTAGTGCTTGCAAGGCAGGCACTTTACCAACTGAGCTACATCCCCAGCCCTTATGTATGTATTTCTCAACAATTACTGGCTCCCTATTGTCCCTGATCTACTGAACTTTAAAACTGGTGTTTAAGGCCTTCCTACCTTTACAGACTTATATGTCCAAAGTGAACTACATGCGTTTACTGAACACAATGCTTTCCTGCCACTATGAATTTGCTCATGCAGCCCCACAACTTCATTTTGTTAAAATTCTATTCTACCTTTGAGAATTATGTTTAGTCTACTAATTCCCCCTCAATTAAATCCAATCACTTCTTCCCATAGATATCAATGGGATATCTTATTCCTATATTTTAAAAATGATGACAGTTGCATTTATTGATCAATTTCTGTACCTATCTTTGCATGATGTACTTACTGAATATTGTTTAATATAATGCCCAAGACAGTTTTATGGAGATAGGTATTAGTTTTGCATTTGCTTCTTCTATGATGCTTCCTCTTTCTCTACTCGCTGGCTGAATGTGGAGAAACCCAAGGTCCTAGAGCAGGGTTTGCAAACTATGGCCCATTTGCCAAATCAGGCCTGCTACTTGATTGATAAAGTTTTATTAGAAAATGACCACATCCTTTCATTTACATATTGTCTATGACTACTTTTGAGTTACAATGGCAGGGTTGAACAGTTGTAACAAAGATGATATGGCCCGCAAAGCCTAAATTATTTATTATGTAGCCCTTTGTGGAAAAAGTTTGCCAATCCCTAGACTGAGAAGGTAGAAGAACCACAGGATGGAAGGATCCCAAGTCCTGATTGACTCTATGGAGCAGAACACCTAACCAACCTTAGCAATCTGCCTGAACTATGAGTAAGAAATGAATTCTCTGTTCTATACCAAACTTCCTGGTTATTTGTTCCCATAGGTAGCCTATTCTCACTAATACAAGAATGATCTAAGTATACTAACTGCCCCAAGACAGCAATCCAATGAGTCCTCCTTTCATGACCCAGGAATAAGTGAAGGTTCTGTTGAGTTCTGGTGTTTTTCTAAATTACAGATAAGTTTTAGAGGAATTCTAAGACCTCAAGTCAGGAATATGTTTCATAAAACAACTTTCATGAAGGTCATGGTGACTGAATTGCTAGTGGTTTAACTTAGTAAATACACAGGGGAAAAAAAAGATCCCAATAATTACTAAGCCATGTACTTGGTTGGGGGTCAAGTGGGAAAGGATAAATTGAAAAATTCTCTGAAACTATTCTATAGGTTCAGGCCCCCTAGAGTTAGAGGAACTGAAACTGAAAAGCAGATGACTCCCTTTATCACAGCATCTCTCTTAGAAGAGCAGCTTGTGACATCCTTTTTATCCCATCAATGCAACCACTAGGGAAAGGAACCCAGAGATAAAGGTGAACTTTCCCATGGCATACTGGAAGTGACTACATGTCCAACAGAGTTTGAATAAAGTTAGGGACCATTACCAGCCATTGTCTTTGAACTGTATATTCTTTGAAAGGAGAACAGGGAAACCAGAAATCTCTACATTCTCCAGTGGTGATCATTGAAGATTCTTTACCACTTGCCTTCCTCAGGGATCATGGGATGAAGATGTTTTTCCTCCTTTTAGTTGTTCCTTTGCTTTATGGTTCCAAGATCAGTTACAAATTAACTAATGCTAGCTTCTCAGTTTCATGGAAGTCCATCAAAGTTCAAGTTGGAATCCTGCTGCTGCAATTATTTATGAGATCCCCACCCAAATGCTTTCCATGCAGATACAACCCTCCGTGGGTACTGACAACAGTGTGCTTTTTCTGCTAATCTCCTCCTATTTATCTTGATGAGGGTTTGCACACTGGCACCTTCATTCCTCCTATGGACATGTTTTATGAGATCCACCCAATGTTTTAAAATCAAAAGGCTTGAATGACCCCTATACTAGGTTAAATTAATCATCATGGGCATTTTATCAGCTAAGGTCCCCCAAATGTGTGTGGTGTAGTCTCAGAGTCTAGTTTTCATGAGAGATTTTGTTTTTTAAGCCATCTTAAAACCCCAGGAAGAAGTCTTGTTTATTCAGGGAGTTCAATTCCATTCTTACCTTTTTCCAGTTCTGAACCACTTTTTAAAAAATGTTTATTTTTACAGACTGCATTTTGATTCATTGTACACAAATGGGGTACAACTTTTCATTTCTATGGTTGTGCACAATGTAGATTCAACCATTCGTGTAATCATACATATACATAGGATAATACTGCCTGTCTCAGTCTACTATCTTTCCTTCCCTCACCCCTCCCACCCCAGTTTACACCATCCAAAGTTCCTCCTTTCTTCTCTTGCCCCCCTGCCACCCGCCCCATTCTGTATCATCATTCACTTATCAGAGAAAACATTCAGCCTTTGGTTTTTTGGTTTGGCTAATCTCACTCAGCATGATCATCTCCAACTCCATCCATTTACCAGCAAATGCCATAATTTTATCCTTCTTTATGGCTGAGTAATATTCCATTGTGCATATATGCCAGAGTTTCTTTATCCATTCATCAATTGAAGGGCATCTAGGTTGGTTCCACAATCTAGCTATTGTGAATTGAACAGCTATGAACATTGATGTGGCTGCATCACTGTAGTTTGCTGATTTTAAGTCCTTCGAGCATAAATTGAGGAGAGGGATAGTGGGGTCAAATGGTGGGTCCATACCAAGTTTTTTAAGGAATCCATACTGCTTTCCAGAGTGGCTACACTAATTTGCAGCTCCACCAGCAATGCATGAGTATGCCTTTTTCCCCACATCCATGCCAACACTAATTGTTGCTTGTGTTTTAAATGGGTATTAGAAACCAAGCTCCCTTGCTCCAGAGCTCCATATGTCCACCGAAACTCCCATGACTGCTCCTAGAATCTGCTTATATTTATTTTTCTGACTTTATTTCATGTTATTCCTGGTACTGAAGGATTCTTTTTAATTGGTCAAATTTAGTTCTGTGGAAAATATTTTTGTTATAATGAACAAAAGGTTAGTAAAATTTTTATAAATATTATAAAATTATTATACAATTATTTTATAATAAAATACGACATGCCACTCTGCCACATGACATAAGAATGCATCTCTTGTCACAAAGGAAAAGAGTCCTGCAGCCAGTTTCCACCTGGATTTGGGCTTTAAGCTCAGGGAATATAAAAATGTGTGCTATGTCCTGAATCCTAAACTTGAGTTCCATATCAGATAGCAGTTATTGCGCAAGAACCCAAGAATATCTCTAATCCCCACCCTTTATCCTTGATGTCTGGCACCTAATAGGTTGCTAAGTAAATAATGTCTGTATAACTGAGCAATAAATAAAAAAAATATAATTGGAGAAGATGAGGATTTCTGGCATGTCCTTTATGATTGTATGAAAAATTGGGATCAGAAATGAGAGTTGCCATCAGGATGTCTTTTTCAAGAAACAAAATAAGTTGTACTGTCAATACAGCATCTATCTTACTGTGTCATGACCTCTCACCCAATTCATAAAATATTGAGGACAACAATGGTTTCTATATTATTAGATAAAATGTTTGTGAATGGCTCATTTTCATACATATAGCATATTCTGTTATTATGTGCAGTTTTTTTTTTTGCCAGGTCCTCAGAGGTATAAAATGATGACTAACACAGCCTCTACCCTCAACTACTTTATAGTTTAATGGGAAGGAGTGTGAGCAAAAATACCTACTCCTTATCAATGCATTCAATGTGTCAGGTGCTGTGCTAGGAAGTTTTTATGAATTAGCTCATTTAATCACCACTCACCTATAAAGTGGAAACCATTATTATCTCCACTGTATCAATAAGGACACTGAAGCCCAGAAAGGTTAAGAGGCATATACAAGGTCATAAAACTAGAGAGACTCCGAGCCAGGATGGAAACCTAATCCGACTCTCAACCTCAAGGGTTCAAATATTCTGCCACATGGTCACCCAAATAATCCATGACAGAAAGTGATGCCTTCTTCAACAGGTAAAGCTCAGATGGAGAGCACAAAGGAAGGTTCAGGAAAAGCTTTATGGAGAAATCTGTTTTTCCAGGGTCTTGAAGAATAAGTGGTATTTGGACAGACAGTGGTGGACAAAGAAATGTCCCAGGAGTAGGAAATTGCATGAGCAAAGGCAGGAGCAGAAGGAAGCATTGAGTCATATTTGAGAAGGTGCAAATGAGCAGTCCAGTGTGCCTGAGGGTGGGTTCTTTGTGTGAGAACAGGCAGGAAAGGAGAGTTGGTTTGGGCTTAAAATTTGGATAAAGGTCTTTGGAGCAGGAAGTGGGGAGGAGGTGTATGGCCTTTCTCTCACCTCTGGTCATAAATCATAGCAAAGCCTGGGAACAACTGAACAATTGAGTCTACTTTCTGTGCAGGAGCGGTACTGGGAGGAAATGAGGACTTTAGAGACTTCAAAATTTCTTCTGTGGTTCAAAGGCAAGTCTTCCTAATATGGGGTCTTTACCCACAATTCCTCTAAGTTCCTGGCCTCCAACACCCATCCATAAATCCAAAGTTTTGTACTGCATGAACATGTGCACTTCTTGACTAGGGAGATAGTCCATAAGGTGCATTGATCAAATAAATATTGCAAACCACTGTTTCAGGGAGAGAGTTGGTAGGCATCTCAGTGGGGCCTCCCTTGGAACCAGGAACTGGAACCAATGTCCTACTGATATTTTGGGATTCTGCAGAACCCACAACTGAGTTTAAATTCCAGCAAACATTTTCCAAACATTTTCACAGAAGGCTCATCACCATGCATCAGCAAAGGCCCATCTTGTGTGGGCCTCCACCCCATAATCCATAATTATGGATTATTTTGTTTAGAAGTTCCAACAAGGTTGATATTAGGCAAAGGCAAATCACATTGGTGAAGTGTCAGTAGGAACTGGGTCACTTCCAGGTTCTGTCATAGGAGGTTTACAAGGGCAACAGGAAGTTGAAACTTCTAGGTAGATGACAGCTCTCTAGAAGGATCACTGGCCCATGGCATTTAAAACCCAACTCACCAGAATCACCAAGCCGTAAATCAGTCTTGAGAATGAGGCAAAGCCTTTAAGAAAATTCTTCATTTCCTCCTCTGTCATGTCATTTCAAAACTTGCCCAGCAGGCCCTGCCATCCCTAACTCTAGCTGAGGTGACTGAAGAAACAAATATCAATGATGCAAGAGAGCAAGGGTTCCAAGCAAATCATCTGATTCACAGAAATAGCTGTAGTAGGGCCTGATTTAGTCCTAAGTGGTATGTTTTGCATCATGATACTCTTTAATAAAGGGAAATGGTCTTGTGGGTATTCACTGGAATTACAACAGTCTACATATCACAGAAAGCTCAATGCAAAACTGGCTTATAAATTTAGATCTGTCCCATGGAAACCAAATATGGAACTGGGCAATCTGTGGGGCTGGTCTGGCAATTCCAAGACCAGGAGGGACCCAGGATCCCCCTACCTTATTCTTCTACCAACTTTCGGGATCTACTTCAAGATACAAGAGAGCTTCTCAACTTCTAGTCCTTATATTGATTCATTAGCCTGGAGGATGGAGGAAAAAGGGAGGAAGGAGAACCCTTCCTTTAAGAACACTTCCCTAGAGGTCTCAAGTCACAATTCTGTCTCTATTCGATTGTTTGGAGCACATTGGTCACAAATACAGTGCCTGATGTTCATTTAATCAGTTAATCTATGATTTTAAAAAATCTACCAATTGTCTGAATTTTCCATATGTATGTGGCAATGGTCAAGCACTCCCTAGTAAACCACACTGGAAGTTCAAAAATTATTTTTCTAGGGTTAGATCCCCCTTGGGAATCTAGTCTGGAATCTGCTGCTTGGTACCCAGAGGACTATTCTAATTAGAGAGGCTGAGGCTCACAGAGTTTTAGAGTTGCAAGAGGCAGAAGAAGAAGTAATCTTCTAACGTTGTAAGTTTACAGATATGGAAGAGCCCCAGCTTGACTAACAAAGAGAGTTAGTGGCAGAATTAGATTGGAAACTGCATCAATTGAATCTAAAGCTATCTGAGTCTAAAGATCTTTCTGCCACCCCAGATTTTCTGTTACTCCAAGCTTCCTTATTTTCTTCTTTCTTTTCCTTGTTTTCTTCTTTATCTTTCATTCCCTTCTCTTACCTTCTCCTCTCCCCTCCCGTTCTCTTCCCTCCTTTGTTTCTTCCTTCCTCCCTCCTCTTATTGTTTTTTTTTTTTTTTTTTTTTTTTTTCATCACTTTAGAAGAAAAAAAGTTTTACATTGACGGAAATCTAAAAATTTGGTGGATTTTCTTACACCTGAAGTTTCTGTCCAAAGTCCTTATGCCTCAACCATGGATTTTGGAAAATATTTCCTAACATTTACCATTCCATCTTCCTGTCTTTATTCAATGGAGTGCAATAGCTATGATTTGCTCTCAGTTCACACTGTCTTGCAAGTGGGTCACATTCATAGTCTCATCATAGCTCACGTTTCACATCTCAACATGAACTAAGTGTGCACACAGACCATTTAGAAAAGAGGCTGGCAATGCTTTTTAAGAGGTGAAAAACCACTGGTTTTCTTCTGACGTTACATGTATGTAAGTGCGTGCAGGCACTGTGAAGGAGAACAAGGCAATCGATGATTTAAAAGTATCCGGAAAGGCTAGTAGAAGCAGTTGACCCATTTATTAATAAAAGTGATTCCATGTGCTCTTAGGGCATTTGTGCAATAACTTAGTCAACATTTATTATAGGACAATGACTGAATGTTCTGTGACCTTGTGATGTTCCCTCGAAATTATTGGTTTTTGAAAAGTAAATCCTTTATATGAGCTTGGTTAATAGCCACTGGGTAGGGTTTTGTAGATTTTTTATTTTTTTTACGGTGCTGGGGATTGAACCCAGGGCACTATGCTTACAAGGCAGGCACTCTACCAACTGAGCTATATCCCCAGCCCAGGATTTGTAGATTTTAATAAGCTACAGTGGTGTCTTATAGGCTGCTGCCAGATTGGAGTGTTGATGTTATTTTTCATTAGGAAACAGAGTGATTTTCCTAGAAAAGGAGGATAAGTGAGTAGCTTTCCCTGGATCTGCCTAGGAAAAGATAAGTTGAGCAGAATTCTTGTTCCCACGAGGAGGCCATGGGAGGCAAGACTGAGCCGCGATTGGGGTGCAAATAGTGTCTTTCCCTGTGGTGGGGAGGTTATTTGACTGTCTCATACTCTGAAAATCAAAGATCCAGAGCTCCAAGATGTCAGGTGATAAATATTTTTGGATGGCCTCTGAGAACAAGGAGGGGCCTTGATAATAGGAAGGCATTATGTCTGTGGGCTAAGAAAGGCTTGGGGTTGCCTGGAAGTAAGAGAACCCTAAATGTGAAGAGTCCAGACAGGCATGTACTTGGACACTTGATTGGTGACCCTGCTCTGCCTCTGAACTCTTGTGTCCCTCTAATCCTCAGATCGCTTCTCTTTTGACTCTTATGATTTGTTTCTTTCTCCAAAAGTTTGGGAAAAAAAGTTACCATCATTTGAGAGATCTGGATCCCTAGATTCAGGAAGACTGCAGTTCACTTGTTTCCATCTCGGGATCTTCATCCTGTCTGTTAAATTCATCTCTCAAATTTCCTCCCCTAGGTCTCAGTGAAATGTCACCTCCTCCCCTGAGAGACCCTCCCTGCCCTCCAGATGTTGCCCAGCATGCCCTGACATTCATTCATTATCTAATTATGCTGGCTCACTTTCTTCCAGGCTCTGATCTGTAACTGAACTGATCTGGGTGCTGTGTTTCCTCACGTGTTGTTTGCTCTGACTTGACCCCATACACTGGCAGGCAGGGATGTTGTATTCCCATTGCTCACAGAGGGTCGGGCACAGGACAGATACTCACTGCAAAAGAGTATGAAGTTTTTCTGAGGGAGCAGAATCCAGATGGATTCCACTAGACTACATCTGGGGCCCGTGTCTGCTTCTTTTGGTGTCCATACATCTGGGTTTTTTCTTTAGATTTCTTATCTCTGCCTATAATTACTTATAGGTCTAGCTCTCTTAGGAGGGTAAAAACTCCTTTTGCGCCAGGGTTTGCTCTGATATGTGGTGATGTCTGTGGATGCCTTCCCAGACGAAGGCTTTTAAATGCCTAAATAAAACACATAGGATTATAAAGGAAACCCACCATATTAAAATAAAATCAAAATGTTAAAATACAGTGCTGGAGATAGAGCTCAGTGGTGGAGGATGTGCTCAGCATGCTCACCACCCTTGGTTTGATCACTTGCATCATATACACAAAAATTATTCAGAAATGTTAAAGTACAAATATGTGATATAGTTACATATGTGCGTCTTCATTAACACATTACAGAACAAAATCTGGTGGTGGAACTAAAACCTACCACAATTTTTGAGTGGGGATGAGCACAGTTGATTTTTTGAGCTGCCTGCAAAGACTGTAACTTCATATGAAAAAGTCCATGTTTACTTCATGATCCACCCAATGTTTTAAAAATCAGAAGGCACAGATACCTTCAATACTGCTGTAGTTTGTTGTCCACATTCATGACAAAATCAAGTGTTAAATCTCAAAAGAGATGTGATTTCTCCTCCCTCATCCACATTTAATGATTCTAAACCCTGTCCACAGATTCTAGGGCGTGTCTCTGGGTCCTAGTTAAGAATTCCTGTACTAGAATATACCATTTAGATTTGATTCACCTTTTTAATACTAATTCCTAAGATATAGTAGAGTAGTGCTTACATATTTATGGAAGCAAGAAAAAGGAATTTTTCTGTGTCTGAAGTTGTATTCAGAAAAAGCTTGCTGAATGGATGAATGAATTCTGCAGACGGGCTAGGGACCTGGTCAGTATTATTGAGAACACCCTCCCTCCACTAGTTCCAATGAGGACTATATCTCAAGTGAGGTCTTGACATCCTACTGAAACCCTAGTGTCTCACCTACAGCCAACACAAAATACACATTTAAATAATGAAACATCTCTTCAGTGGAAATAGACAGACACCACCTGTAATTAATCAGGAATGATGGCTCACAGCTTTGAGACTTCCCCCAAAGCAATCAGCTTTCTCCTTGGGCTGTCTTTGGTTCCCTTCCCATTAGGAAGATTAGCAGCTTTTGCCAGTCACAGCCCTCACCATGACAACCCTTCTCATTTGGAACTAGCCTCACTATCACCTCCTGCCCTTGGTGAACTGGTTTATGTGAACCCTTTTTCCTGTCCTGTGTGAAGAGAAGCCCCTGGGCAGGGGGCAGCATACTCACCAGGAATCTGTCCCTGTCATCTGAAGATTATATCAGACTCCCATGAATATCAACTGGAAAGATCAGCCCTATGTGAATTATTGCTCTCATGGTGCCTTATGAGTCAGCAGTTACTGATAAGACTCTTGAAAACTCAGTGCTAGTGGAGATGAGATCAAATTCACAATTCAATCCTTCAAAAAATTTCTGATTTATCAGGAATGCAGAAGGCAGCATACATCTTTTGGTAGCCAACATTTCTTTAAAATTTTGGAATGCTTTCTAAGACAGTAAAGGATAAATGAATATTTATGCAAGTGCTATAAAATGAATGATTCATTTCTTAATAGGGGGAAGATAAATAGTTTGGGGATATAGCAGCAATTTAAGGTGGCTATAAAAACTAGATATTATACACAGACCTGCTTTATTGTGATCACACAGTGGAGTCCATTTATCAGTTATCATGCAGATCAAATAGTAAACAGGCCTTGGTGTTCCCCATCTGCCTTACCCTTAAGTCTAAGTAGTGACTATTATATATTTCTCAGATCACAATACCCTACAAGTAATGGTTTGGGGCTATATCATCATGTAATCCTTTAGGTTTGTGGGGTTGGCACAGTCTCAGATATTATAAGCAAGGTATTAGAATATGGATTAAAAGTGATGGAAAAAATTCAATCCCTTCTTAAACTCCATAAAACTTCTGCAAATGTAGCACTCAATGGACTTGTGGATTCTCCAATTGCTTCTTTTCTATAGGGGGTCAGTGTCCTTCTGTTCAATAATTCTTCAGAAATCTATGGCTTTCCATCCAAGTTGCCCATTAGAATAACCTGGGAGTGATTTTTCTGTTTTAACCCAAAGTACTTAAGCTCCACCCCAAGAATTTGTATAATTTCCCCAGGTGACTGTATTTAGCAGAAGTGTCCAGGATATTGCTCTAAATCCCAACCACTGACTCTCAATGATTTTTCTGTTCAGATCCCTGTAGATGACTCTAAACTAAGACTCACGTCCTTGTTTAAAAGAGATTAGCAGTTGTTAGAACCAGATGAACACCAATAAACTCTTCCTCCCTTATGTAGTCAGAAGGATTAAATGTTTGGAGCGAAAGTGAGCTCAAGTTTTCCCCATTTGAGGACAGAAAACAATATTACTGAATTAATTCTTTCTAAAAGACTTTTAAATTCCATCCTTCAGCAATGGAGAGAGTATTTTGCAATTTACTGGATTGTAGTTCAATTGCTTAATGATAGATTTCAGGGCGTATGTCATATTCCAAAAGATTTAGTAATTTGATCTTCACCTTGCTCTTCAGCCTTATCCTGTTTTGTCTGTGCTCCACACCCACAATTCTGCCATGTAGGGCAACAATTTGTTCCCTGAAGTGGGTCTGAATGTTTTCATCCCCTGTCCTGGTTCATATTGCTCCTTCTACATGGTAGTCATATAGCTGACCATGGGATGTTGACACTGCTTCCATTTGAGAGACTGTGCAGCCAGAGGAACTTAGTGAAGATGACCCTGTCAACAATGCCTTTCTCTTCAGCTCTGCCATTTGAAATCCTGCTCATCCTTTAACCCCCAACTCAAGTATGCCTTTTTCCATAAAGGCTTTTCTCCTTATAACAACCAAATCTGCATATTTCTCCAATGTGTTTTTAGTACCACTCTAATTTCTATATTAATCTTTGCAAATTCTTATATAGTCATTTCTAATACTTAGTTCAGAAGCATTTACAATAGTGAGTACAAACCCTATAACATTCTCACTTCAACCTGCTCATTTGGACAATGTTGTAACTTGCGTAAGTTTATAATCTACAAGTCTGTCTTTCCCCCCTGTGAGTAATGACCTCAATAGTTTAAGTCCAGTTTCTTTCCTACAACAAGTATTTTGGAATTTGAAGAGAAATCATCTCAGCATTTTCTAGCATGGTTTAAGTTTCAGAGCAGCTTCTTCAAAGGCCATCTGGCATTTGTTTAGGATGGCTGACAAGTGAGTGCTAGTGTTACATCTTGGTAAGAATATTGAGATGTCTAACACAGTGACACTCAATGAGGTAGTCTGCCCTAGGATGCTTCAGAGATATATGTGCAATGCTTCAGTTATTATGGAGACTAGAGTGGTTACTGACATTTAGTGGGCATCAGCCTGGAATGCTCAGTATGTTGCAATGTGTCCCCAGAGAGCTGTCCCATTCAAAATATCAATTGTTCTCTACTCTCTATACCTACTCTGGCATTCTATCCACATCACAAAATGCCTTTTTTTCCCCCTTAAATTCAGCTTGGAGAAAAAGAGGAAGCTCCTAAAATTCATTCTGTACCATAAGCAAAGTGTCCTAGGCTTATCATCAGATAGACAAAGATGAAAAGATGAAAAAGTCTGATGATATCTAATTGGTGAACAGGAAATCTCACATCATGTAGAAGAGAATATAACATGATGTAACATGCTTATCAATATTTAAAATGCACATTCCTTTTGATCTAGGAATTTCACTGCTAGACATTTATCCTACAGATGCATTTACATAAAAGCTCAAAGTTGTATGGACAGGAATGTTCTTTGCAACATTAGTTGCCATCACAAAAAAGAGGACAATCTGTACATCCATTAAAAGGAGAATGGTAAGATCAGTTTTGGTATACCCATAGAAAGGTATGTGACCATATGGAAAGGACACCAAGATTTTTTAAGTGGAAAAGTATATATGATGTGATCCATCTAGCTTCAAATACATAAATTTACACATTGCACAAAAGACTATTCTTGTTTTACATGGTTCCGATATAAACCATTTTCAGTTTCTGTGGTTTAGTTAAATAATATTGGTCCCCCAAAACACACTTCAGATTCATTTATCACAATATATTTGCTATGAGCCATTGGATAAAATACAAGTTTCCCTCCTAGCTCTTCAGTCCACAAATCACTACATGAATAATAGATGCCTCTCATCATTAGTGACCAGTCACCAAGATTTCCTTCCAAGTCTATTGGGGATTGGCCACTGAGTATTTGTTATTCATTTCACACAAACTCTAAAGTATGCAGTTGTGTTGCCTCTGTTTCCAGTGACAAATCCATGTAATGTCACAAAAATGGATAATTGAAAGAGGGAATTAAGCTGAACACAGAAAAGAACAGAGCTAACACTGGAATATAAGTTAAAATGGAGTTGTAGAAGAACAAATGGAGTAATAGAAGAAATAGCTGTCATTTGTGACACTGCAGATATGTAACCAGAGGAATATAGTGAAGATGATTCCATCCACATCAATGAGGAAAGTGTTGTAATGAGAAGGATGGTGTGGCTCAGAGGAAGGGATGCCAGCCAGAAGGAAGTGAAGCCATATTAAAGAAGTGCTTGGAGTTACTTTATGATAGTGGGAGTGGTAAAGAATACAGTATTGGAAACTGACTTAAACTTAGAAATATGACAATTTACCAAGGCATGAAAAAAATACTCCATATCATGAAGCCATGCAACCAAAAGAAGGCAAACACTATTTAAATTCATCTTGATAATTTTTTCACAAAGCAATAAGACATTTTGATTCCCAGTGTTTCTCATGTTTGAAATTATAGTGTACTAAACAGTAGTGCTACTATTTCTTTTGTTTTCCCCTACATTTATAACCCACCATAAGAGAGGTTTTGATATTATGACAAAGAATTTTAAAGATAATTGAACAGAGTAATTTTCCCCATTGAATATTAGGATCTCTTTTTATTGTTTCAGTTTGTACAGTCATTTGGTCCCATGCTAATGTGCAGCATGAGAACTATCTGCATAGAAAAATATGAATACATGACGTGTGTGTGTGTGTGTGTGCGCGCGCTTATTTTAAATGACAGTGTTATTTAAGGAATTGTTAATAGTGGTAACTTCTAAGGAGTGGGGCTGAGGGAAAGTGGAGGCAAAGGAAAATTTTATGTTCATTTTATACCCTTATGAACTCTGACTTTTTTCTTTAGAACATAGCCCTTAAGGAAAAATATAAAGAGAAAGATAAGTTAATATATTTTAAAAATGTGTAAATATGATTTGTGTTTTGTGATTTTATTAAGAATATCAAGAGGATTTATAACACCAAAAGGGTAAAAACCCATTGCTACAAGGTCACATTTATACTCTTCCCAAGCATAAAAATTGTAAAATATGCAGTTTTTTTCAGGCATAAATATGATCTGATTTGTTGATTTCATTTGTCTGTGGGGAGAATTGGCTTAAGAACAAGTCCAGCTGATGGTGATGTTCAAGTGCAATTTGCAAACAGATGCCCTAAACAAAATGCCTCTAAAATGCCTGGTGACTAACATGCATCTGTTAGAAGGCAGCAGGGTTGAAGAAAAGTATGACCTTCTGCACAGCCATCAAAGTTTACTGGCTGGCAAACAAATGCCAAATACCTAGCGAGGAGCATTTGGAGAAATAATTTGAGGTTACTGGTACATTTACCCTGCCAAGACTTAGATACCCGATGAAAGTTCCCATAGGGACAAGGCTGGGGACAAATCACTGACCTAGAATGGCCAGCCAGGATTTGATCTGAGAGAGTCCACGGGGCAAAAAGATGGTGACATGTCCCTAAATCCATCCAAATAAAGGTTTTTATCTACTATCATAGTCTCTGAGGCCTCCTGGATAGTTGAGGAGGTCCTTCAGAAGATATAAGCTCATTCTAACTGAGTCCATGAAAACGATTGTCCTGGAAATAGTTGAGATGGAAAACTGATTTTATTTATGACTGTGGCAATGGGGAAAAGAGGCTTCAGTATAGAGCCAAGCTCAATTATCAATGTAGCATGGAAAAAATGGGAATTTATAGCCAAGGAACAAGATGAGAAAAATCACTAAGAAGAAACATTAAGAAAAAGGGGGAATCTGACAAACTGACCTAACAGGATTCTTGCTAAAGACAGCCAGGGTGATCACACATCCCCTGGGGCATGGTGGAGGACAAAGAATCTGATCCAATGATCTGATACTAAGGTCCAGAGAATCTGGTTAAACTGACTTAGCAGGGATCTAACTTAAGTGTAAAGTGAATTTTACAAGGAAGTGCACAGATAGTTTTAGGAGAAGTTTCAGGAACTGACTGAAGTTTGGTCAAACAAAGAATCATTGTCATCAGAAAAGGTTCTTAAAACATTCAGCAGTGGTCAGGATTGACTAGATAGTCCTGAAGTAGGAAGGATAAAAGCCATCGATCAGCATTACATATGCAAAATTTTATTCAATGTCCAAAACAATCCTTTGATTATTTTAGTACCCTAATATTGCTGAGGCAACTAAGTTTTAAGGCAATTAGTACTTATCCACTATCTCATAAATGGTGAATGGTAGACCTGGGACTTGAGGTCTAATTCTGAAGTTGTACACATACCCACCAAGCTATGCTATCTCTAAAGGGCTTGAAAACACCTCTGGGATATACATGTTTTGCCTTGTCTTTTATTTACCAGATCTCTTGCTAATTTTGGTTTATCTAATCTGAAATCTCCACAGCCCTGTCACATTCTTCAGCACTGGGCTGACTGGTGCTTGCCATGGTGGGCTTTCAAACATTTTAACTCTAGATTCTACCACCTGTGCTGTTCTCACGTGACTTCTTGCTTTTGCCAACTCTACTTGCAATTGATTTAGAGGAAATGTACAGGAGCCTTTTCCCCTGTGGTATGGCCAGGTATGGCTTTCACTGACTTTGCCAAGGCTTCTACATCTGCTGATAAACATCTGACTACAGACTACAAAAGCAAACGACAGCATTTGACTGAATGAAATTCTATAATCTGGCAAAGTTGCACCATATTTGGAAAGCAAAATCTCATTTAACAAATCTAAGTTTTTAGTTGGACTACATTTTATAGGGTCTCATCTAATAAAGAATAAAACTGTGTTCTTTGGGGGCATTTTAAGTAGTAAAATGGATAGCGGTATGCATGAATCACTTTACTATGATGATTTTAGTTCTTTTGGATAAATACCAAGGAAAGGAATAGCTGGGCAAAATTATATCATTTGCTAGAAAGTGGATGAAACTGGAGAACATCATGCTAAGTGAAATAAGCCAGACTCAGAAAGTCTAGAGTTGAATGTTTTCTCTCAAATGTAGAAGCTAGAGGGAAAAATGGAATAATAAAGGGAGCATACAAAAATAGAAGGGAGACCAATAGAGAAGAGGAAGGAGATCAAAGGGGAGGGAAAGGGAAAGTACTGGGGAACAAAATCAACCAAATGTCCATAAAGGAGTAAACCACAACAAATCATATATATATATATATATATGATATATATGCATATATATCATATATCACAATAAATCATATATATAATATATATATATATTAAGCAAGAATGAGTTAATCAAAAAGAGAAGATTGTACTTTCCACAACCATAGTAGTCACACTATGGTGTAATTTAATGTGCCAGGCATTATGCTAGGATAGGGTACAGCTGAGTATGATCTCATTTAATTACTTCTACAACCCTCACTTGGGGTCAGGGTGTTAAAGTATATCCATTTTAATGATAAATGTATCTCCAAGTGGATGGGTATCAATTCCAGAATCAAGTTAAAGTCTGATCTATTTAGTATACATAATATTATGATTCCTTGCCTTTAATAACACCAATAAAGTGTCATCTATTTAACATATTAGTTAGGGTAGAGTTGGTTGCTGAAAAAGGCAAACCCAAAATCTTGGTTGCTCAACAAAAGTGACATTTATTTCTTATTTGTAAATCTAAGTGGTAGAAGAAGCTGGCAAAGGAGGATGTGCTCCACACAGTCACTCAGATATCCAAATTGGCTCTACCATCTCCAACAGTGACTTGCAAGGTCACTCTGGGTACTGACATCCAGAGGCAAATGGAGGAAGACAGATAGTGGTAGATCTTATGGGAAGTTTCTATGCATCAGGCCTGAAAATGGCACAGCTAGTTTCTCCCATAATTTACCTATCAGGTAGATTAGCTTCACTTAACTGCAAGGGAGTCTGGGAAATATAGACTTGCTGTGGACCCAGGAGGCAAGGGGAAAATGTATAGGGAATAACCAGCCAGCATTGACTACACTTTTTCCTACAGTTATTTGAATTTAAGCATAATAAATAAATGTTGTCACCTATTACGTGCCAAAGCCCATGCCATATTCTGATAACATTACAGATAAAATAAGACTGAATCCATGTCCCCAACTCTAGCAGGGAAATAGATACACACACATATACAATGCAGATGGCATTCTTATAGCGAGTACTCTTCTAGCCTGTTCTCGTAGGCTGCATTTATTAATGGTGGAATACTCTGTAGTTCAGAATTAATAATTTGGCTTCTTTTGAGTTCCTAGAATCTTCTGCTCAGGGTTTTGAACTTAGGTCTCAATATAGGATAAATTTTACTCCAATGAAAAACTTGAATTTGAAAACTCACTTGGAGGTACAACATGGAAGTCCCACTGTGCACCTCCCACAACTTACTCTCATATTATTAAGCTGTATTTTAGCATAATAAAAGTGCTTCCTTGCCAGGCGTGAAGGTGGGCCCTTTTGGAAGGTGCTGCCTAACCTTTAGTCCAGCTCCTGACTGGGCTGTATGGATGGCAGGATGAGAAAATCATTCTCAGAAAGTCACTGAGGATGGGGATACTGTTTTGAGACTTACACAATTTTGTTAGAGAATTCAATAATCTTCTTTCTTAATACCTCTATTCAAATTATGTGCTGCCTCTTAAAATAAATAATCTCAGTGTTTAAAGTTCATTTGTTATTAAGCTAACATCTTTTACCTAAACTAGTCAGGACCATAAATGAGCCAAGATGTCCAATGGCATTTTTAACACACACACACACACACACACACGTTTTTAAAATAATTTTCTTGGCTTCTTATTCCTTTGAGACCATACCTTTGAAACTTGTAGGAGAAGAGGTTCATAAATGAAAAAGCAAAAATTCCAACATAGGATTGTGGCTGATGGTGTTTTAAGCCAATTGCCCACAGGTTATTTCCCTGGAAGCATAAATGGTGGGACTTCTATTTTGCTTTGCCTCAAAAGAGGACTTAAGGTAGTTTGCCATAGAACATACAGCACTGTAAATAAAAAATATGGATTTTTTTCTAAAAATGAATTTAAGTGGAAAATAAAAGTAGAATGGGAAGATAGGACCAAAGGGGAAAACTGATATGCCACTAGCCTCTAAATTAGTGTTTCCCAAACTGGAATAGACAAATACATTTTCTGGGAATGTTAGTTTTCTGTGAGCATTTAATATTTTTATATTTGACTTTCATTGTAATTTAAAAAATAATGCAAGAACTTTCTGAAAACAAATGGTCAACAAGTATATGAAAAAAGGTTCAACATTCATGGAAGTGTAAATCAAAGTTGGACTAAGATTTCATCTCATCCCGGTTAGAATGGCAATTGTCAAGGACACAAATAATAATAATATACATTGATGATGAGGTGGGGATAAAGGTACACTGATGTATTGTTGGTGGAAGTACAATCAGTACACTCTGGAGAGCAGTGTGGAGATTCCTCAAAAAACTAGGATTAGAACCACCATATGACCCAGCTTTCCCACTCCTTGGTATTTACCCAAAAGAACTAAAATCATCATACTGTAGTGATCCAGCCACTTCAATGTGTATAGTAGCATAATTCACATTAGCCAAATTATGTAATCAACCCAGATGCCTGTCAATAGATGAATGGATGAAGAAAGTATGAGATGTATATGTATGTGTGTGTGTGAGACATGCACACACATACAAATGGAGTTTTACTCAGCCATAAAGAAGATGAAATAATAGCATTTGCCTGTAAATGGATGGAAATGGAGAACATCATGCAACTGAAATAAGCTTGTCTCAGAAAATCAAGGGTCTAATGTTGTCTCTCATATGTGGAAGATAGAGCAAAATAAGTAAAAGAAGGTGGTAGGGAGGGGGATCCATATATTATAAATATAAAGGGAAGATAAGAGGAGTAGAGGAAGGAAAACAAGAGGGAAGGAGGAAGGAAGGGGGAGGGGAGAAAGTATGGAATGAATCTAACAAAACCATGTTATGTGCATATATAAATGTACCAAAGGGATTTTCACCTTTGTGTGTATGTAGAAAGTACCAATCAAAAATAAATACATAAATGAAAGAGTGAAAGGAAGATCAGTAGAGTAGAGGAAGGAGAATGGGGGAGGGAGGAGGGGAGGAAATGTAGGGGGATGGGGATTGAAATCAAACTCCTTTTTTGTATAATTTTATCAAAATGAACCCAACTACTATGTATAATTATAGTGCTCTTAAAAAGAAAAAGAACAAGAATCTTCTGGGTCATTTTTTGACAACTTCATAACCTAGGACTGCTTGTGAAGTTTTCATTCCTGGGATGTTTATATTTAAAATTGGATAATTGTGTGGACTAAGGAAAAAGTGTAGAGACGGACCTAAAATCTAGAGGGTATGTTTGCACCAAAAGACAAAAATCATTATAACACACTGTAGGAATGAAGGTTGTACAGTGGAGAAAAAGTATGAGAGAATGATTATGCCACATACCTTAAGTCAAACACAATTCAAGAGGACACTGAGTGATGATCAGTTTTGACAAGATGGCTTCATCTATTATGTTTACTAAGGCTATTAATATGTATTGTACTAGTTTTCTCCTTTTATTTGCATTAAATTTTATGTATTGATTTTGGTTCTTACAATTATATGAAGAGTGTAGACATAAGAAATGTACAACTCTTTTTAGACTTGTACATAATTTAAGAAAAACTCAAGCGTTTGTAAGATTTATGTTCACACAATGACTGAAGGCAACCTGCAAAATCTGCATTGACCTTTCTGGTGTGTAAAATGAAAAGATAAACTAAAGATTCTTAACTGTAAGATTAAAATACCCCATTTGCTCTGGTGGAGAACTTTGGAAGACAGTTAAATATGAGCTAAATTTTGCTACAGAATACCTATCAAAGTAATGCTGATTAATACAAAGTTCAGCATCCTAGACAACGTCCCATGATCACTAAAGCAAAAGTTGAATAACACTATTTCTACTGCATCCTTTGATAGAAAACAGTGGAGGACACATGGTATTAAATGCCTCGGTGGTGGACCAAAGCAAAAGGACAACCACCTGATCTTTTATTTTTTAATAAATTCAATAAAATTGTACCCAATTTATGTGAAATCTTTTTTTTCAAGTTTGAGTTCTGAATTACAGATTATGATGTTCAAATTTTTTTTTAGTTGTAGATGGACACAATGCCTTTATTTTATTTTTATGTGTGCCTCACATGTACTAGGACAACGCTCTACCACTGAGCCACAACCCCAGTATCTTATGTGAAATCTTTATGAATTTTTCAATCATAGTTTCAACAGATGCATAAATTCATATTTATTTATTTATTTATTGGTTCTTTTAAATTATACATGACAGTAGAACCCATTTTGATATAATTGTACAGCAGGGAATATATCTTTTTTTTCACAATGTAGATTCACACGATTCATATAATCTTACATATAGATAGAGTAATACTGTCTATCTCAGTCCACTATATTTCCTTCCCCCACCCCCTCCCATCCCATTTTCCTCTACACCATCCATACTTCCATGAATTCTTTATTCATACTTAAAATCCTAATATTAATGTCCATATCTTATTTTTCACCTTTGGTCCAAAGTTTATACTAAAGAAATAACAGAGACTTTTCTCCATATCTCAGTGCTAAAGAGTAAAACCAACTGCTTCTCTATTGTTCCAGCTTCTTAATATTTGAAACTTGATATAGAACTCAGTCCTTTGGATTTATAATACATATGTTTTTAAAGAAATTTTCTGTATTTATTTCTGTGTACAGTCAAAAAAATTAATAATCACTTATAATCATTTGGAAACTGGGGAGCTTGTGAAGTTGGAACTAGCCAATAACAAACAAGTTCTAATAGTAGGCTTCTAGGTTTGTTTTCCCTGTGGCCAATATATATTTATTTCTTTGACAACCTTAATGTTTTATAACCAGTTCCTTTTTTTTATTGCATTGATAGCTTCTGGTTTATCATTTGTTCCTTGCTTCTTCAACCTCTATTTAATAATCCCCCAACCAAATAACTAGCTAGAAGCATGATTGGGTGGAAATTACTAGCCTCTTTAATGTTTTTCCTGTCTAATTATCTTTGTTTAGATATTACACTGTGATGGCAGTTCTCACTGTGTGCCTCATGATAATCCAGATACAAAAGAGAGCATGTTCACCCAGTAGAAATGATGTGGGGAACTTCCTATAATTGTAACCAAGGCAAGTTGAGTCATAAGTACATTAGTAGATAAAGTGATATTAATGTCTTAATTTGGAAATTATTGGTAGGAATATTTTTACAACATCGCCGCCTATATGGTACTAATATCCTTACCAAAAGTGGAGAACATCATCCTGATGTCCCCATCTTTCTCATATGTCACCAATCAAGCCCTATTAAGATTTACCATCTAAATAGCTCTACCTGTTGCTTTTCTATTCTTCCTGCTACTATTCAAGTTCAGGCCACCATAATTTCTTATCCATATTATTTAAACTGCCTTCTGAGTCTTCTTCTTATTCTTTTTATGCTCTCTTCAATTCACAGTTTCAGTGATCTTTCTAAAACACATTTGTGATCACATCCTTCTTATGCTAAAAACTTTCCTGACATTCCTTATCTCCAGTATTAGAAGCAAACTATATGACTTCTAAAGTCTTCATAATCTGGATCCTACTTGCCTTGGATTTTTCTCACCCCATTGCCCATCCTCCATCCCTCATCCCTCTCCAGCCTCCTACATTCTCCTCAAGCCACACTGTAGTTTTCTCTATTCCTTGAACCAACTATGTGGTCTCTCATTTCTAATCTCATGATATCTGTTTCCTCTGCTCAATGCTCTTCTCTCCATCATTCCCCTCTGGTCCTTACCACAGTGGCACACCTTGAAGTAAGTTTACCCTGGTATACAAGGCGAAGCTAGATGCTCCTCCCACCAGGGCTCCATAGCACATGCCACCATAGTAAATGATTGTTTACTCTTCCTGAGTCTTAGCTTCCTCATCTGTAAGTTAGGATAAGACTGTTTACTTTGAACATTGTTGTAAGAGGTTAAATAAAAATGACATAAAGAAATTAGCACGAGAACTGAAGATATAGTCACGATAGAGCACTTGCCTACCATGCACAAGGCCCTGGGTTTGATCCCCAGAACAACAAAAAGAAAAAAAAAATTTAGCACAATACCTAACACACATTAGACTACTTATAAGAGGTTGTCCCCCTGCCTTTCAAAACCTGAGATATGGAGGAGAAACAGAAGACAATCAATGGAATCTAAGAACTTGAGTAATTATGTAAAAATTCCAGAGGGTGGTAGTGGATATGGGATGAGGAATGGGTTAGGAATCACTTTTAGCTAAAGAGGAATCAACTGACTGACCTAGTTCTTAAATTAATGCACTCTGCAGTTTGGGGCTAAGAGTGGAGGAGAAAAGAAGTGGTGTTCTTCAGGACCATAATGCAATGTTCAGGACCCCAAGGCAACTCCACCATGGGTGGAAAGGATGTGAGGATAGTGCAGTGCACATTTTAAGGGGCATGTGAATCATCTGAGGATATTGTTTAAAATGCAATTCTGATTCAGTAGATCTGGGTGGGGCCTGAGATTGTGCATTTCTAACAAGTTCCCAGGTAATGCTAATGTTGCTGATCCACTGAACATATTTTGAATAGCAAGGATGTAGAGAATAACCATTTATCTTCCTTCTTATTAGTGTAATGATATGGAAAAATCATTAACTTCCTAGAAATGACATGACAATTTTTGGGGAGAAGAGTACTGATGACTTTTGAAAAAAAGGCTCTAATAAACCACTTGGGGTTAAATTGGGGTGACTCACCAAAATACAGGTTGAAGCAATAATAGGTAAGTTTGGGGGTCCCATTGACTCCAACCCCTTTTTGTCTATCCATCAG
>JAJEJO010000257.1:1101306-1122642 GCA_020662805.1 Glaucomys volans | reverse complement strand
GGTCCCATTGACTCCAACCCCTTTTTGTCTATCCATCAGGATGAGTCGGGTACCTGGGTTTGTGAGCAGAGCAGAATGGCTCTACATAGGAGGAAAAGGAAGCCAGGGGAAAACAGGCTGAATGAGAAACCACAGAAACAGGAACTCATAAATGTGCACATAGATGTTTGGAGGTTGTTTGATTAACAATATACTCACTTCCCTTCTTCCCTTTCAAGGAGTTCTTTGACTTGCTCACCAATGGTTTTGTGTATGTAATTTCTATCTTTCATTCTTTGCAGAGGGAGTGGGTTTGATGAGGCGATGAGGGATGAAGGGGACAGCTCACAGCAGGATTATGCTAGCTTGGAAGGCCCCTACTAGGTTCTCTTTAGCAGCTGGTGAGTGGTGGGCAGGCAGGAGGCGAGGATGGAACATATCCCATCTTCTATTGCTGAGTAATATGACTCTACTGCTATGAAAATCAGTAATTAAAGCAAAGAGCAATAATAGGTTGGCAAAAACCACAGAGGAAGACAATGATAAGGGAGACAAGAGAATTAGTGTGCTTAGAAAAGGTTAGCAGTGCCTGGAGCATTTACCTAGAAGAGAAGAGTCTAAGAAACAAAGCTATTGTGAAATCAAATTTTATCAGCCATTTTCAAGCTTGTTTTATTTCATATCCTCACGAAGTCATAAGTCCAGGAACTGGTACAAGTTTTAAAACAGAATTTTAGCCTAGGATCTATGAAAGGACATTGAAAAGAAATGTCTTTGAATCTCCTAAAATTATATGCAAAAATTATATGTATGTGCATATGCTTATCTTTCTAGGGAGAAGCTACTTAGCTCTCACTGAATTGCATATCACATGGTGTTATATAAAGTGTTTCAGAATCACTGAATTCAAAATGAGGCTAGTGAGAAATCTGTCTTTGATATTCTTGCCTATGAAATTAAGGAAAATTGGAAAAGAACTAGGGAATCTTATCAATAAAAAACCAAAACAGTCAGCCCAGTGTTACACTGTCATTCATTTAAAATTTGTAAAATCCAATCAAAAGACAATGAAAATTTTATGTCTGTTTAGAAAAGTTACAATTGGTCTCCCTTGATATTATTCAACAGAAAATAGAGGCCAGTTATTCTTCATAGCTATGGTAAAATACAAAAACAAAACATGACATCAGACTCTATCAAAACAAACTCAAGTTAGATGAGTAGTTTTGTCCCCTAGAGAGAATTTGGCACTGTCTGGAGGTGTTTTTGGTTGCCTCTACTAGAGAGAAGCCACTGGCATCAAGTAGATAGAGGACAAGAAAGATGCTGAATATCCTAATAGTGGGTGGGACAGCTTCCCTACAACACAGAATTTTCCAGCTCAAAATGTCAATAGTGCTGAGATTGAGGAAATAAAATGCTGACTTCCTGGCTGTGAGGAGTAAAAATAACTGAAATAAGCATTCTAGCAATTGTCAAATTTCTTTCTACGAGATTTTTTAATGATGGTGAGTCTCACACCTACTTTGCACAAACATAATTTTCAGCAGAGTAAAGGTGTACTATGTGGAGAAGAAGTTGACATGATAAAGGAGACTAGATCTTGTTCAACTTCACATCCTTGCAGCTCCTGGAATATAGCATGTACTTCATAGGTGTTTGCAGAATGAACAACACTCTCTGTGGATCTTCCTAATAAAATCATCTACCATTTATTTAACTGCCTCTGGGGTCAAATGCCTTTCTTGGTAGAAGGATAATCATATTTTATCAAAATGAAATTGTAGAGAGATTTAGATAGGAAGGCAATTGCCCTGGTCTGGAATTTAACCAGAGTGGCAGCAAGAGACTGTTGGAAAGCAACAGCAATTCCTAATAAGGAACCCTCCATACAAGCCTTTCCAAGAACCAGTGAAATGGGTTCAACCCCTTTCTGGAATGAGGAGTGTCATCTTCTCAGGCACTAGTAACAAAGTGACTAAGGGGTTATGGAACTCCTTTTTCTTTGGTTAGAGTGTCACAGCTATCCTCCTATATCCTTCTTGGTCACCTATTGGAGGCATAAAATGGAAAGCCTTATTTGGTGGTGCATGCATGTAATCGCAGTTAGTCAGGAGGCTGAGGCAGGAGGATCATAAGTTCTAAGTCACCCTGGGCAACTTAGTGAGATCCTGTCTCCAAATAAAATAAAAGAACTGGCATATAGCTCAGTGGTAGAGCACTTGCCTAGCATGCATGAGGCCCTGGGTTAGATCCCCAGTACCACACAAAAAAAGGAAAATGGACTGAAATCTCTTTGGGAGGGGGTCACATGTTCACCCTGAAATATTGAAGGTGATAAAGAGGAAATAGAAGATCATATTAGCATTTCAACAAAATAATCAAACCACATGAGACTCACCTTCTTTTGGAGGTCACACAAATAATGACGAGTCAATGAATACATTTATATTCTACTTGAAAAATTGTTTCTTTTGAAAGGGAGAAGATGTGATTGGAGTTTAATGAGCTAAATTACTAAAATTTAAATTCATGGGAACAATTTTGTGAATTTATGAACATGGTAGGCATAAAACCCTCAACATTAACCTTTAATATGTTGGAAACATGAAAGAGATGCCCATTTTATCCTTAATGAATAATTAGCAAGCATTTAACACTGTTACAGACATTTAGGAGTTGTGGTTCTGAATTTTTAAATCAGCAATTAGTCATCTACTGGATATTCAGTGCAAGCATTGTACTCACAGTGTGTTTTCCTGAGCCAGACTGATTAAGTAGCTAATTATAGTGCTAGCTGTTGCGGCTATGGTTTCCAAGTTTAAAGATATTCATAATAGTTAGACATGGCTATATTTGGTAGTGTTTTTCTATTGCTGTGATACAGGGAGAACTATATGAGGTTGTAATCTTTCTCATTAGTGGTGAAAGAAATGAAAAGTGTGCTTGCATAAGTCTGTACTCAGTAAAAACAAATGTAGTGCCGAATGTGCAAAAATCAGATTTTCTTCAGAAAATTCAAATGAATGCAGTGGGCTGCCCTTCCTGAAAAACTTTGGAGAAAGATACAACAAGGTTGACCTTTTGGAAGGTCAATTGTTTCTCACATATAGTTTATCAAAATAAAAGGTAAATCTTTGTTCTGCCCACTCAATGGCATACAGCACCACCAAACCAAAGCTTAAGAAGTTATAGTTTTCTTTTGTTGTTGCTCCATTACTGTGACCTTAAAGAATTCTTCTGTATGTGATCTTAAAGTCTAACACAACACTCCCTGATAAAATGGAGACTTAGAATAGCTCCAGATGACTCCTTTAGTCCTTGAGGAAGGGGTTCTGAAATAGTAATGTTTTTAAATGTCTTAATCAAATTGAAGTCTCCTGGAAGAAAGATATGGTGCCCTGAGTCCCATCTTAAGCTGTTCTGTGCTTTGTGTGTTCTGTAAGGAGAATCCTTGGGCCTCAGGGTTAGTGGCCCAGGCCATCACAATAAATCCAGAAATAAATTCAATCAAACATAAGCTCAAAGTTTTTTTTGTTTTGTTTTGTTTTTGTTTTTGAAAGTTTTTTTTTTTGTTTTTTTTTATTGGAGACCTATTTTTTTAATGGAGAGTCATTTTAATGGAACTGGGTCCAGCAAGTCCACGTTCCACTCCTACTGGTTCATCCAGAACTTGATAGTTCTGTGATTACTGTGAAAATCAAACTCAGTCCCACTGGGCCATGAAGATCACAGAAAAGATAATGATTTTATTGGCAGTAAAAAGAGAATCACTAAAATAGATCCTCTCTCACATGTTTAACAACAACAGTTCTTTTAAAAAAGACTGCCTCCATGATCAAAGTGAATATCATATAAAATGGACAAGCTAACACTATGTGTCTCCTGATGTGATGTATGGAGAAGGACATGGCATTACTTCTTTAGTTTTCCTGCCCAAAATACATAATCTGAATCTTCTCATGCAGAATCACTGGGCAAACCCAACCTGACAGACATTTTAAGAAGTGGTCAACTTTTAGTCTTCATGAAGTATTAAGGCCAAAAACAGAAAGAAAGGGTGAGAAACTATTGCAGATTAAAGGAGGCTAATGCGGCATGATGACTATGTGTAATACAGGATTAGATCCTGGACTGGGAAAAAAACAAATGATTAGAAAAGATGTTATCAGGCAATTGATGAAAAATGAATATGGAATGTGGGTAATAACAGCATTGTATTAATGCTAAATTTCCTGGTTTTGATCATCACACTATGATAATATGTTACCCTTTATCTTATGAGATACACACTGAATTATTTAATAAAGAAGCTTAATGTTCAATTTATCTTTGATCTGGGGGGAAATCATAGCTAGAGATTGAACTAGAAATAGAAATAAACAGAAGTGTGTGTGTGTGTGTGTGTGTGTGTGTAGCAATTACAGAAAATGTAAGCAATTGGTGAATCTGTGTAAAAAGTGTACAGGAATCCTCTGTACTATTATCAAAAATGAAAATATTTATAATGTTAGAAGGCTGTCATTAATTGATCACAAGAAGCAATTTTTACACACACCATAATGTAATGGTAATTTTATTTTTACCAAATCTCCCAAAGTGAGATTAGTGGATCAAGGAAAATTCCCTCACTTTAAAAAACAAACTAAGTTTCAATATGTAGGAAATATAATAGAAGCAGCAATTCAGGAAGAATAGTGACCAAAGAAGTAGTTCTGGATTTTTTCGGGTTATTTCATTCTGCAGATGGTTTGTGTCTTGTGTGTTTTCACTCATCATTTTTAGTACCACTGATTGATTCAGAGAAGGGCTGTTTTGAGGTGCTCTCTCAGGTGGTAGCAGAAGCAAATGATTAATTCATCTAGAAGCAAATGAATGTCACAAACTGTGTCCTCCTCCCGGAGCTTCAATACTTCAAAGGATGTTGTATTTGGAGGGTATCTGTGAAGGAGAAAACATTTTAATGACCTGGACCAGATAAAGAAGAAAAAGCTGCAACTGTCTCCATTAGAATCTAACGTTTGGGATCATACTAACAGGAAATTGACTTTAGTCTTCCCTCCCCAAAGGGGTATAGACCTCAGCTAAGTGGGGAGAGGTAGATTCCACCTAGGCCAGTGCATCTGAGGTCCCCTGTGAAGATGCTCATTGTAAGAACAGTGATAGTCACAACATACTAGATGCCAAGTTCTTTACCAAGACTGTTTTGGTAAGGCAAGCCTCTTTTTGAACTCCTTGCCCTCACTGGAGTTGGAAAATGTGTTCTTTCTTTCAATTTTTTTCAGATACCAAATAAATCTTTCTGTATCTGGTAGAATACTAACACTCCCATGACCCGGATGTACACACGTACACAAGCACTCTTGCCATGTAAGAAACCTGGCAATGAGAAAGACACTGCTTGAATATGGAGCCAAGTGACCAGGCAGAGTGATCTTTCAGTTAACTTGGGAAATCCGAATGCAAAGCAGGGTCAGAAAAGAAGTCAAGTGTTATTAATTCAAAATGGGCAGGGTTCAAGCCATATTAAGAAGAGAACACACTGTTTCGTAGACTCAATAAGACAGTCTTTGGGAGAAATTGCTTCTCTTGCAAAGTTTGTCTGTAAGGAACTTCTGAAAGCAACCCAGAGGCAGGCTCTGCTGGAGGTGAAGTGCCCTCAGCCCTCACTGTTCCTGACATGGAATATGACAGCTTCTATGGGAAAGGAATAAGAGTCCTCCACTGGCATCCAGCTAAATCAGAGGCCTCAGAATATTCCAGACCCAGGAAGGGGTTGGACCCAAATCTCTATATCCTGGCAGGGAGAGTGGGCAAGACAGAAAGGGGGTGGGGAGGTAGACAGGGAAAAGGTGGTGCCTGAACAGAGGAGAAGATGGGAAGATAAGGAGAGAGATGAGTCAGGTAGGAAGCGAACATTCCTGAAGATACTTGTTATCCTCCCAAACATGGAGAATAACAATGAATCAAAATGCAGACTGTTAAAAAAAATAAAAAAATAAAAAGATAAAATTCCAGTTCCTGACTCTTTACTGCTTTGGGTCTTACATGAACCTTTTAGGAAGGCAATGACCTCAATCTTTCCAATTAGAGTCCTAGGAAGTAGGAAAGTCAGGATAAGGAGAGATAGCCCTGCTGTATCTGATGGACACCTGCTTTGTCTCGCAGTTGACTACAGGGAGGAGAAGAACCATCATGAACCTGTAATATGAAGGAGAGTAAGCCAATTCCCTTACTTTGCAGTTCACCTTCTCCAGAGGCTCCTGGAAATACCTGACTGAGGCCAGAAAGGTCAGACACTTTCATAAGTATAAGCATTTATATCCAACTAACAGTTTAGGATTTCTATGTGTCACCTAATATATACAGAGTGTGGGGTTTGAACTGCCACAAAATCCATGCATGTTGTTTCTGGCACATAGTATGAATTATTGCATCCCACACATGGTATAAATTATTGTACTCAGTGCATAGAAGATTTTTGCATACTTCAGTAACATCCTCTACTTTTCCCCTTCAAATGTTATTCTGTACAATTTGGAATGTCTTAGAGTTTATTAAAAACACCATGATCTTTCAGGAACCTATATATATATCTGGTTTCCTTCACCTAGAATGTCTCTCTTTTCCTCTCTAAGAATTTTTAATTGATGTAGGTTTTGGCCCATTGCAATGGATAGTATTTGCTCTGGGAGTATTTATGGAATGAATGAATGAATGAATGACTCCTTCATATTGACATCAATTAATTTCTCCCTTCTCTTTATCTTTTATACATGCCAGTCATTTCACTTATGGTAGTCTCTTTACTGTAGATAGATTAAATGGTTGTCATCATTGTCTGACAGAATAAATAGAATAATATCTGAAATACAGTAGATGTTCAACAAATAAATTTTCATTGAATTGATTTGAACCATTGTTTGCTCATGGACATTTGATTATCCACTACATTGGGACATTAATGAAGTCTGTGCATCTGTCCTCAAATGCAGGTATTTTCATGGTGTGGCTTCCTGGTTTCATATAATGTGATTGTTCTGGGCAGAAATTAACATATTACCAGGGCCAAGAAGTACAATGAACTGGTAAATTTTAATTCAGATCCTTCCCTTGAACTCTGAACTTTTAGTGAGCTCAAGATCTGAAGAGCCTTTGGAAATGTAGACTCTAACATCATATTTCATAAACAGGTTTTTGAGTTTCATCAGCCTTTGGAAGGCATGTGGGACTTCCAGGTGAGGTGAATCCTCTTACTTCAGCCTACAGATTCTGGGCTGTGAGCCTTGCCGCCCCACCCCTCCCACATTTGTATAGGAGGGAAATTCACTGCTTCCTTTTACTGGAAGAGACATTGAGAAAGAGCAACCCAGATGAGGTAGAATAGTACACCTATTTGGGAATCAGCCCTGGGGTAGAATCTCATTTCCACCCTGTATCAGATGTGCAGTTGTAGGAAAATTACTGAACTTCTCATAGACTCAGTGATATCATCTGAAAAGTCACGGGGTTCAGGGTAATAAACAATATCTATAGGACTTTCATAATGATTCAGTGAGTTAATGTATATAGAACATGCAGCTTAGAATAGACACTCAGAACCTGCTGGATCATTCTATCAAAGTTCAGAATGACTGAGGCGCGGGCACCTCAGTGAGCTTTAGTGACCTTACTTTGATTTCATATGTACAAGTCCTTTCTAAATTAACATCTGTTGGAACCCCTATAGTAACTCTTTTTCCACTTTCTACCTCCTTGAAAAATCCAAGAGCTGTTTTTTCCAAATGTGTGGCCGGAGGCAGCTTTTCTCTTCTAGGAGCAACTCATAGCTCCAAAACTATCTAATGACATTTGAGACACTTTGACCATTATTTCTTCAAACACCTTTCCTGCCTTATTCCTCATTCTGTACTCTGGGACTCCAATTACATATATGTTAGACAATTTCAAATTGTTCCATGGTACTGGAGGATTTTTTTTTCTATTTTGTCACTCTCCCCCACCTTGTTCTTAAGATAATTGTTATTGACCTGTCGTCAAGGTCACTGATTCATTTGCCATCTTCTATCTGCTGTGAAATTCTTATGGTAAATTTTTTGTTGTTGTCCTTATGTTTTGTTAGGGAAGATCTATGGAAGGTCTAAGATGTTTCCCACACTCAGCTAACTTAGCAGGACTCAACTTCTAATCTTTAGCTCTTCTGTGGATCTTGCTAAGATTGGTTACAAACATTTTTGGGGTGAATCCAGAGTAAACCTTGCTCCAGATCATGCTCTTTACTCAGAAGCGTGGCAATGCTGTTGTCTCAGCTGGTTCCTGGTTTCTAAAAGATATACAGCCTGAAGCATGGTCAGAGGATGCTCAATAGTCTGCGATAGGAAGAATATTTAAGGGAACCCTGGACTTGAAAAAGACCTGAGTAGAGAATGCATAGGGAATGGATGACACATGAGAAGGGCTGTCACATCACAGAGGGAGAAATGATGTCTTTGTGGCTATGGGGCCCAGGCCTAGTGTTCATGGGTGGAGGCTAAAAGGAGATGGGTTTTGGCTTAAAATAAAAGCATTTTCTAATTGTTAGAGTAGTCCAAAGGTAAAATGTGTAGTAAGAGAGAGAGAGAGTTTGCTCTCATTTGTTCAGTAACTAAGTAAAGATTAAATATTCATTATGGGGAATGTTGAAAGGATGGTTCATATATCAGATGAAGGCTGAACTAGGGACTTTTGTGGCTCTTCTCAAGATGGCATTTGGTGGTACAGTGAGCCTAGGTTCTTTTGGTGAAGACGCTAGTCATTTTTTCATTACAGTAGAGTGAAGAAATCTTCCTTTACGTGTGTAATGGAAAGAGCAGGGTTTATTGAAACAGACCTGGACTTAAACCCTGATCTGTTATTTTTTAACACACTTTCTAAGAGAACATAGGTTACTTTCTAAGCCTCGGTCTTTGTGTGCTACAAGATACACCATCTAGGATTATTGTGAATAAAAAGTACTGGACAGAGTACTTGGTGTACAGTACACTCAGTGACCATGAGCTGTTTGTCATTAATATTAATGGCATTGTTGAAATTGCTATTATTGGACAACTTAAATTTTTGATATTTTAATTCTAAGAATTTGCTTTTAAACTATTCATGGCTACCCTCAAAGATTTAGGAATAAAAACATTCATTGAAGTCTTGTAATTTATGTTTATTTACATAATTTTTATTAATTATAATGGGGCAATACTCTAATGATGCTTGAAACTAAAGTTCCTTCTATGTGGAGTGATTAGGGGGAAATTTTACTTTTATTTACTCTGTTTTTAATTTTCTCTCTAATTTTTGCTATAGGTATGTGTTATTATAATAAAGAGATTAATGAAAACACAGCATGTGAGGAAGGAGTCAGTTCCTCACCCACAGGAGTGTGGTTTATCCCTAATTAGCCATTGGGCTGAGGCAGAGAAGATGCCACCACTAGGTGGGACCATGGGTGGATAATCTTAAGATATTTCTTTGTCTCCTGAAGCATTTTAATTCTGAGCATAAAATGGTTGGTACAAATGGCACAGGAGAGGTGCTACAGGAGATCAGAGGAATCTAAGCACCTAAGACGCTGCTTAGGAACAGGACAAAAGAACTGCCTTTTCTAGAATCCCAGGCTTGATCTGAGGTCCATGAAGGAATCTAACATCTACATGGTTTGGAAAATGCAGCTATTGGGTATCAGGCATCAACTTTTACCTTTAGGGTCTGGGAAATCCTTGAAATTTTTATTTGCAGAGAGAAGTTAAAGAAGAACTGAAAAATACAAATGGCACAAACTGTCCTGCAGTCACACTGAAACAATGTTATCCTAGCTGTTCTCAGTTCACTGGGTACAGCAAACAGTCCCTGATGTATGTCAGGAGATTTTTCTTTATTTAGAAATTTGAAACCCACTTCAAAATCTTGCTCCATTAGTATTTTAAAAGCAATTTCTAAAAGGTTAAGGCATCTGCTGTTGGTTACTGATCCTTTTCAGGGAAACATCATAAAATTGGAGTAGGTGAATGAGACAGGTGCACTGAAATCATGCATATGTTGTGCCACAGTGTCTGGCCCCAGGCTCCAGGTTCCCTCTTTGGATGTCAGGGAACAGGAAGTCTTTTATCTGACATATTTTGGATATCAATATGGTTCAAATACACTTGGAGGCTGGAGTTTGAGTGGGTGGGAGTGTAGGGGCAGTAGATGATGGTGAGGAGAAGGCACACCACTGTATGGATATTAGCCTGCTGGTGTTAGAAATTTCTCCACAGGAAAGGCACTTTACTAACCAGTCTTTGGACATGCAGGAAGCCAGGAAACCATGGTTTAGGTCTGGAGGTAAGGTAATGGGTAGCATCTTGCAGTGCAGAGAAGAAATGAGAAACATCGTTTTTAAGATAGGAAGGTATGGGGAAAAGAGAGATAGAGAGAGAGAGAATTTATATGAATCTCAATGCCATTAGCAAACACTTGACCATGGATAAGTGTCCTTTTTAAAGAAAACAAAGCTGATATTGACAATTTAGAAAATGATCTTTTATCTTCACTTGGAATCTCTAGAAAGTTATTTCCAATGCAGGTAAATTCTGGCAAAATAAAGGGAACTGCCTAAAAAGCATCTTTTCTCCTCCTCTCATCCTCTTTTTCCTGGTGGCATTGCTATTGTTTCAAGAGAATGTGGTGGAATGTGATGGAAATCCACACAAAGTACAGCACCGTGGGTTTACCACAGTGTGGGTCCACAAAGTGAGTGGGAGGAGAACTTGTAAACCTCTCTGACTGGCTCCTTGAAGAGTGCTGGGCAGTGACTGATTAACACCCAAAGGCCAAAACTTCTTCCATACCAAGTGGGGAACAGATGGGATTGTCTTGATGCCCAGGAAGTATGACTGTTTAGTAGCTGTGGATACAAAAACTCCTCCAGCAGGTTGTTGTGAAACGAATGCAGAGACTGGGTGTTCGTTGAGATGACAGAGGTAGTCAAGTGGATATTTAGGTGTATAAGTCTTGAAGGAGAGGAATGTACACTTGATTAGGGATTCAGGTTCTCTTGAGGACCAGCTAACAAAGGCCTTCATTTCAGACAGGCAGGGAGCCCATTCTTAATATTAGAGGTCTGTTTACCATCCAATACCTCCTTCTTTACTGAAACTTAAACACTGAATGCAGATGAACTTGTGGTCAATTAACACAAAGGAGGGGCTGATTATCCAGAAAGTCTCCTTTTCTGAAAGTAGATACTCAAATGCAGAAGTTCAAGTTATAGTTGTTGCCTAAGAAAGGTTATAGGGACTTTTAAAGGTTTCTTTTAGACCCATAAATCCTGATTTTTATTCCCTTTCAACCATGGTAATGAATTTTTAATGCAACCAGAGAATGGGAGTTCAGGAATGTTAAAGTACAGCCATGTCTGAACTTGTATGGAAACTGCTTTTGGAACACATTCTGTTCTGAAGCTGTTAGTAATTAAAAGTAATTACAACTTCTGCCAGACATGCAGGGTTCTATGTCACCTAGATGTATCATAATAAACAGCTCATGGTAAATCTAGATTAGTTCACTGATCTAGGAATCAGGAATGTTATAAGTCAATAATGAGATAATAGCAGACATCAAAGAAAACAGCTAAACTTTCAATTAACACTTCAATGCTATTGAAAACTAACGAGACTGCAAAAGGCTAATAAAAATGTAATCTGGATGGAGTTTAGTTTTTCTTGCAAGATCCTTAACTGTTTCATTCTGAAACTTGTTCTTCAGAACACTAGTGCCAAGAATCTAGTGCGATGAAATCTTGGGCCTTGGATCAACAGAAAGCCCACTTCTGCTCTTTTTTAGTTCTTGCTTTCTCTTATGAAGCCTACAAGCCTCAGGGCATGCCATCCTTTCCTTTCAGAGAACCCACATTATTAGTACTGCTTAGTTTTCATTGTTTCCCTGATGAGGTTTATGCAGCCACCTCTTGGGAAAAATGACAGATGGGAAGGCAAGTTCAAGTGCAGAATCAGTGAGTCCAGGGAAGGTCAAATTCTGCTATGTGAGACACAGTGTGTTGGGCCAGATATATTAATTAGGCACTAGTGACACCACCTGGTCTTCTTGGGAATCTTTCCTCATAAAATTCATTGGAGAAACGGACAGATTTTTGTTTTCTGCTTAAACTGTATAAAAGCACAGAGAAAGCTGCATAAGAAATACAAAGGCCTGGGTTTATCATCTGGAGAATATAACAAATACATAGGAGCTTCTCTACCCTATGCCCAGTCTCTTCTCACTACAAAAAATTTAATTCAGGAGATTAGGAGAGGGAGTAGGTTCCTAGCATTTATGTTTTTCTAAGAATTATGATGGCTACTCAGATTTGGAGAGTGATCCAGCAGAAGACTCCAAATGATAACATTTCTGGTAAAATACTTGAAATATTGGGGAATCAGAGAAGTATTAGAATTCAGAACAGTTGAGATCTTCTATGAGAAGGAGATTCTTGGAGACCTGTGTAAAAAAATCAGAGAAGTTAAAAATAGCAGCAATGTTAAGGAGCTCTTCTAGGATCGGGGGAAGCCTTTTATTCCCTATGTATGTGTATGGGTCAGTTTTCTGTTGCTGGGACAAAATACATGAGATTCTCAACCTACAAGGAGGGAAGATTTATTTTGCCTCATGGTTTAGAAGGTTTCAGTCCATGGCCACATGGCTCTGTTACTCTGGTCCTGCAGCTTCACAGAGCATCATGGCAAGAGCATGTAGCAGATGAGACTGTTCACCTCATGGTGGTTAGGAAACAAAGGACAAGGGAGGAAAAGATCGACTTTCCAATGTCCCCTTTAAGGCATGTCCCCAGAGGCCTAATTTCCTGCCACTAGGCCCAACCAACTCCCAGCAGCACACAAGAGCCTTCAACACATGGATCTTTGGGGTCATTTGACATCCAAACTACAAAAATATGCTATTTAATAATGATCTAATTCTCCAATTGAATTTATGATTTTATTCTGGTTTCTTCTGAAACAAATGGAATGTTCTCCAGCCTGTGCTTTCAATACCTAGTAATCATATTTCCTCTAATTTTGCCAAATGTGTCAGATAGGATCTGGCCAGAAGAACGGAAACCAATCTAGATGTTTCAGATTTAGGATCTTAGTACAGATCTTGGTCTTATGGGTACTGGAGGGGACAGAAGAGTTATAGATAAAAAGCAAAGGAGCAAGGATATTGCTCTGTTTCTGTTCTTCTAGCCAGATCCTATCTGACTCTACTTTGTGTACAACCAGAGAAACAATAGCTGTACTCCATTTGTGTTCAATGAATCAATAAGAAATTTAAAAAAAATAAATAAAAGAAAAAAAAAGGCAGAGGAGCTTGAAAAAGGAAATGGAGTGACACCCAGAGATTAGAATCTATAAGAAGCATCTGTTAGCCTTAGGGAGTGGGGAGATAAAAGGGAGGAAGAGTTGTAATAGACATACAGTATCAGGCTTCTGGAATTCTACTCAACCAGTGCTGAGACTGCTGAGAATGGTCTCCCTGGCCACGTTCTAGGATCAACAAAGAAAGCAGTTACAGCAGAAGCCTGGATCACCAAAGGAACATACCTGCTTTCAAAGACATCACCAGAAGGAAAAAGTATGAGGAATAAATAACCAAAAGGTAGGTTAACAGAAAGGCACTGTGTTAGGTGCTGAGGTTCAAAGATAATGCCACACAGTCCTTCTTAACTAGTTTCCAAGCCAGGAAGGCAGTGAGCACATTTGAGAGCCATAGAAAATACTACAAGTAATGATCATATTTGTTAGTCAGCTTTCCATCACTATAACAAATACTTGACATAAACAACTTGTAAAGATAAATGGTTTATTTGACTCACTATTTTTGGTCCATGATTACTTTACTTTAAGGCCTCAGTGAAGCAACATATCATGGTGAAAGCACATAGTGGAGCAAAACTGCTCCTCAATTATCTGAAAATCAGCTAGGCACCACCTCTTAAAGCTCCCCACTCCTATCAAGTAGTGCTACTCTGGGACCATGCCTTTCAACAATAGGTTTGGGGGACATTTCAGATCCAAACTATAGCACCATAACATTTATTCTTGTTTTTATTTTGAGGTCCTAGGGATTGAACCCATGGTAGTGTACATGCTACACAAGTGCCCTATCATTGAGCTATGTCTCCAGGCCCTTATCATTCATTCTTCATGTCTTTCAAAGTATTTTCTCATGTCCTATCCCATAGTTCTTGTAGAATACCTTTTAAAAATTATTTTTAAAAATGTTCCCATACTAAACATTTTGATTTTTTTTCCCATCAACAAACTTTCCATGAACATAGTATATCAGTTTCTTATAACTATAAGGATACTCACATGTTTGATGCTTTCTCACTTAATTCATTCTCCCTCTCATTTTTGATGTATAGGTTTCCCCTTCTGACCAGTGACTTTCCTGGCTTGCTCCAAATATTTTAGGCTTTAACAGTTCTGCCATCTTAGAGACTGTTTATCTTGGGGTCATTTGTCTGTTCTCCCATGTTTTTCTTCAAACTTAACATGGACTGTTTGGTTCTTAGGTTTGTCAGTTGTCTGCCTTTGTCTTTACCAACTGGTAGTTGTGGATTGACCTTAGAGACATTTTGACAGATTAGATATTACTGTGATTTCTCTCATCACCCTCATTGTTGGGAGGGTCTTGTCTTTCCTGTTCCAGAACTTCATATTGAATTAAGTCCACATTCTGCCGTCTACAAATTCTATCTACCTTCCACCCTTTGTAGTATAATGTAATGTATATCGCATATTGGTCTTATATTGTACCCACCTTTTGCAAAAGTAATGTGACATCTTTTCTCCAGGAGCAAAGAGATACTTGAAAATGCCACTGTATCACCAGGGCCACTGTGAACTAATGCATCTTATCCTCTGAGTGGCACTGATTACAAATGGGGAGGGATAGTGCACACTGAAGTGAAGCAAACAGTCATGAGCATTTCAAGGTCCACCAAAACAGCAGAAAACAAGTCAGCTCCCACCTTCCAATGGAAATGAAGTGCCTCGAGGTTTAGTTCACAGACCCTGGCATCCGTCAGCTCAGAGTGGCCTATAAGCATTTACACATTTACTCTCCCATCTGTAGCGAATTTGCACTAAGAGAAGGGGCTGAAATTGTCTATCCTCCAAAATAGGTGAAAATTCCAAAGTCATTTAGATTTGGCTTTGCAATACATTCTTGTATTTTGATTTGGGTTTGGGATTCATGTATTGTGAGAAATTAGACTATTTTAAATAACAGTGACACAATAAAGAGAACCAGAAAATAAATATAATCTGGCTTTCTCATTCTGCCTCTTGATTAAAACTTCCTCTTCTACATAGAGCATGCCAGGAATGGAGGGGGATCTCCCATCATACAGCCCAAACTGAACCTCGTTTTCTCCGTGTTCCTATTATATACATAATTTTTGTACCTATTTTTTCAGGATTGGTGTAGGGTTGCCAAATAAAATACAGGATGCCTAGTTAATTTCAGATAGACAACAAAGTTTTGGTATGAGTATGTCCTAAGTATTTCAGATAAACATTGAATAACTGAATACTAACAAATTGCTCATTGCTTATTTGAACTTTAAATTTAACTGGCATTACATAATTTTATGTTTGAAAACTGGCAACCCAGACTGAGGATTAAATAAGATAGTATGTGCTCAGATTTTGGCAGGTAGCAAATGTTCATTAAAATTGCATTTTTTAATATTTGATTTCCTATAGACCTTAACAAATAGTAGTAAATAGCATTTGGAAAATGGTAAAGTCCTTTCATATTCACTGCCATTCTGATTCTCTTAATGATTTTGCCATATCTCTTCCCTTTACCAGATGAAGAAATCAATCCTTATAAAACATAAGTTTTACTAGCTGCAGAGTAATTCACAGTATGCTTCACAATGTTTTACTGTATAGACATGTATCTTTAGACATGTATTTTTACTACATTGTGAACAGGATAGCATTAGCCCATTTTACAAAAAAGGGAGGGACCTGAGGCACAAAAACGTCAGGTAATTTCCTGTCCAATATTTTGGCTAATAAGTGGTGGAGCTGGGAGGCAACTTCAGGTGTATCACTCAGACCATGCATTCTCCATCCTTGCACTATTTAGCCTCCAGAAATGAGACTGATGTCTCTTAAAAGCATGTGCATTTATAAGCTCCTTGGTGCACATTGTCAGGAGGCTGCACCTACATACTGTTCCACCAGGAACACCTCAGTGTCTCAGCACAACCTCTCCAACACTGAGTATTCTCATTAAAGCCTTTTTCCTCATATTTGTTGTTTTAAATTTTAATTTGTTCTAATTAGTTATACATGACAGTAGAATGCATTTAGGCAATTTGATATGTCATATATGAATGGAGTATAATTTCTCATTTTTCTGATGGTACATGTTGTAGAATCACATCGGTCATGTAGTCATATATGTACATAAGATAATAATGTCTGTCTCATTCCACCATCCTTCCTACCCTCGTCCTTCCTCCTTTCACTCTCCTCCACACAATCCAAAGCAACTCTATTCTTTCCTAGCCCCAACCCCTGCCATTGTGAATTAGCATCCGCATATCAGAGAAAACATTCAGTCTTTGTTTTTTTGGGATTGGCTTATTTTGCATAGCATGATATTCTCCAACTCCACCCATTTACCAGCAAATGCCATAATTTCATTCTTCTTTAAATCTGAGTAATATTCCATTGCACACTCACACCACACCTTCCCCATCCATTCATCTGTTGAAGGGCACCCAGGTTAGTTCCATAGTTTAACTATTGTGAGCTGAGCTGCTATAAACATTGATGTGGCCTCGTCACTACAATATGCTGATTCCAAGTCTTTGGGGTGTAAACCAGGAGGTGAGATAGCTGGGTCAAATGATGGTTTCCTTCCAAGATTTCTGAGGAATCTCCATACCACTTTCCAATTTGCACCAATTTGCATTTCTACCAGCAATGTATGAGTGTACATTTTCCCCCACATCCTCGCCAACATTTATTGTTGTTTGTATTCTTGATAATTGCCATTCTGACTGGAGCGAGATGAAATCCCAGAGTAGCCTTGATTTGCATTTCTCTAATTGCTAGAGATGTTGAACATTTTTCCATATATTTGTTGATCAATTGTATTTCTTCTTCTGTGAAGTGTCTGTTCAGTTCCTTAGCCCATTCATTGATTGGGTAATGTCTTTTTGGTGTTAAATTTTTTGAGTTCCTTATATATCCTGGAGATTTCCCTCATGTTTGATAGGTGGAAAATAGCATCTAATAGTTTTTTCATTTTTTATTTGCACTTCTTTTTAGATATGCACTACAGTAGAGTGTATTTTGATGTATTATACATACACAGAGCTTAACATACTCTTATTAGGTGTGTTTTTTTGGGGGGGGGTACCAGGGATTTAAGTCAGGGGTACTCAACCACTGAGCCATATCTCCAGTCCTATTTTGTGCTTTATTTGGAGACAGGGTCTCACTGAGTTGCTTAGCACCTTGCTTTTGCTGAGGCTGGCTTTGAACTCACTATCCTCCTGCCTCAGCCTCCCAAACCACTGGGATTATAGGCATGCACCCCCTCACTGGGCTCTAATTAGTTTTTAAGTTGCATTTATTTGGTTGTAATAGGTTGGACTTTCTTTTTCATGTGGTTTAAATTACATTTCTTCTTTTTAAGGTGCAGATATATCCCTTTGGCAAATTAGGATTAAACAAAATAATTATTGTTTTCATTTGTGGCAAATGACTTGCAAAAGTCAAGTTTGCTTGCCTTTCAGTTTTGTGTTTGCATCTTTGGCTTATAATTTTAATTATAAATAGCAATATGTCAGGGTGTTCTTTTGTGATTTTTCCCCTTGCTCTTGTGTTTTTAAGTAGGGTATTATCCTCCATTGTTTTTCAAAGGCTCTACACAGAAAAATAGTCTTCAACCTCTGATCGCTCTTCATGGATCTTACTAATGCTTGAAATGTTTGACAGCTGAAAAAATAGAAATTTTTTCTTTCTGAACCTTTTGCTGTTAACCATGTTTTCTTCCTAAAATCTTTCCCTCAGAAGCAACCTTTGCTCCTCCTTCAGGGACAATCTATGGGATCACACCTGAGAACATTTAAGAAGCATACACAAACCTTCTTTTTTTTAAAAAAATCCAGGTTGCTAATCTAACTCTTTGAACAATAATAATAAACTTTTGTTTTTTTTGCCTGGTGTTTCACAGATTTCAGCACATTTCTCATATGTGACCTTAGTATCATAGCCCAGGTACTCTAAGTGGCCCAAGGTTCCTGGAACTAGTAGCTTGCATTGGGACCCAATTACTCCAACATCATCTCTTATGAGATCTTCACTATTCCAAAGTTTCTTATGAATGATTTACTATCACAGCAGGTGAGCTAAATACTCATAAAATCATTTTTCCTGTCAAGCGATAGTGTTTTAGAAGGTTCTGAAACTTCTACTCATGCCAGATTATTATCAGTTGAGGATAGGAAATTCTGTGAGCATTTGCTTAATGTCACTTGCTAAAAAATCAATAAATGACAGGTACCCATTGTATTGCTGCAGAAACAAATATTCTCTTACAGAAGGACTTCAGAGGTCCTTGATATTTCTCATACCTTCTTACAGGAGAGTCATGTGTCTTCTGATTATCTTTTGTGTCAGCCACAAGATGGTACCATTGCACAGCTTAGAGAGAACATCAGTCAGCAGTGAACTCAACAGAAGGAGATTAATCCTAGGTTAAATGTAGCACAAACGCAAAAGAAATCATGCCCTTATTTTCTAAAATAGATAAATATTACTTTCATTATTCATTAAAAGTATAATAGAAACTTGAATATATGATAATTTGATCTATGCCTTTTCTCTACACCCACACTCTCACCCTAAAAATGTCAGGATTTGTTTGTTGTACAAGAGCATTATGATCTCCTTCACTTCTACTGAAAGAGAAATTTTTCATTCTAACATTGGAGTTGATTAGACTTGATTGAAAGTCCCTTTCCCTCCAAGTCTTGGAGTGCCCCTTCCGTATAGAAAGAACTGACTATAGGGGGGGCCAGTTCTCCTGAAAAGATTTGAAATTCATTTTTGAAAAAATGGTAGATGACTGAGAGCAGTATATTGTGTCAGGAAAAGACAGGATTTGGATTAAAGCAGAGAAAGCAATCAGAACATCGTTTATAATAGTGAAAATTTAGAAATAACACAAATGCCCAATGGTAGGCTGGAACAACCATATAGAGGCATGCTGTTGCAGATAATAACTAGAAAGATGCAGAAGAATATTTCATCAAATGGGAAAATTCAATATGGATTAAGTGAAAAAAGATAGATTGCAAAACAGTATATTCAATTGTGTACATGTGTGCTGATGGGAGGGATACACAGTAAATGAGTAACAGTAGGTCTCCCTGAGTGCAGCCAATTTACTGTTTTGGAATTGTATCTGCATTTTCTGCTTTGTGAATGTGATCACTCATCCAGGAGATGAGAGGGCTCTGCTGCCAACTTAGCTATCACTCCTCTCTCCATGGTGGGGGAGTTGAGATGCCTTGATTGACAGCCTCATAAAAATCATACAGAGTAAGGAGAGGGCTAGTTCCTCAAGAAAGGGATGAGGGGGAGAAAACTGCCATATGTAAGTTTTGCCTGGACAGGCCTTGCTGTCTTGAGGCCCTCATCTGGGCCTATGTGAAATGCTCTTTTAGGGACTGGCTAATAATTGGTTAGAAGTCTTATCCATACTAGCCCCAATCTTGGTTCTTTTAAGATATGCTTTGATATACTTTGAAGTGGAAGTTTCAGGACAGCAAGAAATACAGAGCACAAAGTTGATCACCAGCCCTTTCCATCTTTTGGAGGGGTGGGTAGAATAGGGATTGTCCTTAGAGGGTTTTGCTCTTAACAGCCACTGCTTCAGAGAAGTGGAGTTGTGCTGACTCACTTTATAACTTCTCTTGGAGCAGAGGTACCTAGCAATGATGGCATCCAATTAGAAGTCATGACACTGAGGCAGTTTCAATAGGCAGGTCCTTTTCTGCGTTTCATCAGCAACATTAAATGGCAGAAGAATGCACATGGAGAGCTTTCTTATATTATATGAAAGCATCACCTTTAACTGTTCCATTTGTGGTGAGACGTGAAATGTAAAAGGGTGCATACCTTTTTGCACACACAGTGCAAATATTTCAGTAGTCAGAACTTGCAAATCGCATGTTTCTTTTTGTTGTTGTTGTTCTTAGATAAGGAAAAATCATTGATTTCCATTATTAGGAACTCTTTTTAGACTTTATATTGGTCAGCTTTCTATTACTACAATAACTGAGACAATTAATTTATGGCAAAAGGTTTATTTTGACTGAAAGTGTTAGAGGTTTCAGTCCTTGATTGGTTGGCCCTCTTGCTTTGTGCCTGTGGGCAAACAGCATATTGTTACAGAGCAGAATATGCTGAACAAAACCACTCACCTCATGACCAGGAAGGAAAAGAGAGGAAGAGGAAGGCCAGGGTCCCACAATGCCCTCTAAGGGCATGTTCCCAAGGACCTAAGCCCCATTTCTCAAATGTTCCACCCCTTTCCAATAGGGGACCAACACTTTCACACATGGGTGTTTGGAGGACATTCAAGATTCAAACTATATCAGACTCTAAAAGGGGTATTTCACCAGGTGTTACATAATGTTTATATAATTCAAATTGATTCTTGGTGTAAATTGAACGGTCCCAGAAATACATGCACCTTCAATAGTTTGTCATTCCAGTACAATTGTTTCCAAATACTGGTTGCAGAACACTGTATTAGAATCACATGAAAAAATGTAAAAAACCCTACCACAATATTTACAGTTTTCACAGATTCTCATTAAAGAGTTATTAAGTGGGTCCTGAGAATCTTCAGCTTCCCTAGGTGATTTTGAAATATGGTCAGATATCTGAGGCCAGGAAGCTGCTAAGTGTTCCTGCTCCATGTTTAATGCAGAGTATGACCAATGATGCCTGAGAATAACACTGTGTATCCCAGGGCCCATCATGGTGCCAGGAAAGTCCAGGTTCATGTAAGTAAGTATCCCTGAAAGATGTGTCAGTCATAGAACCACATGTTTCCATGGGCTTGGAACTTAGGAAACATGGAGACCACTTACCTGGGGGTGATGCCTAGTTCTGAGATGTGGCATTTGATAATCTGACTTGTGTTTATGTTTCTCATACAGTTTTGTTGTCTGTAAATATCAATGCAAGGCCTTATATTACTAATCTCTCCAAGTGGCACTCAGGTGGATAGAAATATCAGCCACCATTC
>JAJEJO010000257.1:1057448-1100906 GCA_020662805.1 Glaucomys volans | reverse complement strand
AAAGGCGTCCTCATAGACAAGTTGTTTGCCAAATCTGGGAATTAGCTAACCATGGGAGGGGCAGTCCCTCCCTCGCCCACAAGGCGCCAAGATGTCAAAGCATCACAAAATATAGAAAATATAAACAAATATGATTAATGCAACTTACACAATTAAAATTCCAAAAATTATTAGAAATTTCAAGATGACAATTGCAGAGCATTAAAGCTCGTAAACTTAAGAGCACAGGGCTGTGTGTAATTGCAATTTGTATGTCTGTGAAGCTGGTTAAGTTTCTTCCCTCATGAGTCTAAGTTAATCTCTCTTCCCCCAGCATGACTTTAGCCTCTCTTCACAGTGTAAGCAGAATTGATCAAATATTACCGAGTCACGTCTTCAAAATATCATGGATCTCACAGGAGGGGAATGGACATAGCCCAGGACCAGGCCTACCCATGGAGGCTGGACCTGAAGAGGACTGAAAAAGATGTCAGTGCCGTTATGGCCAGAGATGGCATAAACAGATAGGCAGAGCTGGGCATCCAAGGCAGAGGTGGTGGGAGAAAACAGTTCAGTTCTGCATGCATTTACTGTGTGATAAATACAGTAGGGACTGAGCTAGGCAAAGGATTCAAAATTCATTTTGTAAAATTTCTGTAAAACCTTGAGAGAGGTAAGATAGTGTGATTTCTGTTTTAGAAAAATAACTTTGGCCAAAGTACAGTAGTGGGCAGTGAGAGAGAGGAGGCAATGGGCGGAGAATAGTTGGAAGGCTGTAGCAATAGCAGATATATAGCAGATCCTTATGAAAGATAAGCAAAAAGGGGCACACTGGGGTGATGGAGGCTCAGCTGGCAAGTCCAGGCAGGAAAAAGCATTAGAACTGATCTAATGGGTCAGAATTTGTGAGCAGAACTCCAACCCCTGGGTAGGGGAGTGTCCAGGACAACACAGGACACATATAGAAACTTGAGGGAAAGAATTACCATACATGAAGAGGAGGAGCCTGGGCTTAGGACTGAGGTATTATCTAGTAGAAAAATTGGGGTGGGTCTGGGGGACAATTCAGGAGGGTCTGAGTCAGCAATGCCTAGTTCCAGACAGTGCACTACAGCTACTTAAATGCCTCCTGTCCCTGCCGGTCAGGATTTGTTCTGAGCATGCACTGAATCAGCAAGTGGAAGTATTGTGCTTCCTCTTTAGCCAAGCCGAGAACCAGGCCTAATCAAAAGGTTTATGTATGGATTTTTTTTCAGAACCAAAATACTTTATTTTTTCTTATTACAAAAATCTGACTTTTTAGACATTCTAAATGAGGTAAAATGAAAAATTCAAGTAGGGTGTAATGCTGCATATTCTGGGTCTCTGTTAACATTTGAGGGTGTGCACTTTCAGTATTTTATCTTTGCAATTTTTTCCCCTTAACTTACAAAACTGAGAGTCATTTTTATTAGTTTAGAGATACTCTTTTATCTTTTGAGTTTTCACAAATTTGTATTTCTTATATGGTCATATGTGTTTTTCTTGAGTCCCCCACTGTGGAGACATAACAAGGTCTGCTGTTTTCTCTTGAATTCTCCAAAGCATTCTCATTCATTCTCTCTTGGTACCTCTGAAGTCCTCCTCAAATGATAAATGTTATTGACCAGTGGACTAGGTATCTCAGAAAATGCACATAGAGGAGTGTTGAAATTCATACTTCAGTTGAAAGAAATATGCAATATAATATACATTCAGTATAATTAATCAAATACAAAATAATTATTTTGTATATCATAAAAATAAATATATATTACATATTAAATATTGTATATTTAATATGTCAAACATCTGATATTATACAGGCCCATCCCTCTGTCCTTCCACATAATCCATAGTTTGAGATCCATCAGCATCCAGAGGAAAAGAGACTGTGACCAAATAAAAATCCCTCAAGATCTTGATAATTTGAAATAATGAACCAAATGAACCAAATCTAAAGAGAATTACCTAAGAGAGATAAAGCCCTGTATTTACATATGAAAATCTAATAGACACCATAGAAGAAGCATATAACACTGGGATTTCAATGAGGTGACAGACCATGGCACCTAGGGAAGGAATGGAAGGAAAGGGCTGCTCCTGGTGGAGAAGTCTGTGGGGTGATGCTTTCACTCCTCTGAAGCCTGTCATGTGGGAGAGGAGATTCTAGCGAATACAGAGGCCCATGGAAATAGGAAATTTTGGGTAACCATAATGTGCGGTTGATTGGTATTTTCCTTCCAGTCTCCAGTTCTTTTCACTCTCTCTCTATTCATGTTCTCCTGCAATTGTATGTCTCCTTTTAGTTGTTCACTTTTTGACCATGAACATAGGACTTTGTGAGATAAACACTATTTAAGTCTGGTTCATGGCTCCAACTTGTCAGGGTCCTTTGGGATTCTGATTTGGCCAATGAGCCTTTAAGCCAACTTTCATATGTATATATATATATATATATATGTGTGTGTGTGTGTATATATGTATATATATATATCTCCATTATTATACTGTATTCTTCCATGTACAGGTGAGAAATGGAGGATTAAGAAGGATATCTGCTTCCAAAGGCCTTACAGTTAGGGTCTATCAGTACCAGGACTACCACTGGGTCTTCTGGTTCTCAGGCAAATGTTCTTTACATGCTGCCATACTCACTGAAGACATGTCTGAGCTGATGGTAGAACCTATACATAGAAACCCCAGAAACAACATAACAGAGAACTGCCTCTGAGCAGTGCTTTCGCAGACATTTTGCAATCAACTTTTCCTACAGCTCTACAGATGATATTATTGTTCTTCTTTTTCAAATGAGAGGTCCAGAAAAGTTAAGTGTTTTTATTCAAGGTCAGAGAATAAACTGGGTGCTACATACCAATTTTTGCACAAAACAATCATGTGGGAAATATATCTTCCCTTCCTGGGGTTCTTATAATGTTTTGGAGGATACTTCTTAGAACACCTAGAAGGGTAGTTGAACAAGCCATGAGGCATTATTAAAGTGGAAGGACATCAAGTTCTAATTGGTGAAGTACCAGAGACTCTTAATGTATGAAAATTCCAAGATGAAGCTGATTTCCAAAGAGATACATGACAAGAACATGTAAGCATCATTTGGGATCTGATTGGAATTCTGAGTCTAGTTCTTAGAAATAGAAATTTCTTTTAGAAGTAGAAATAGAATTTTAGTAAAAAAAAAAAAAGTAAACAACATACTTTGGGGCATTATTTTTTCTGTTTCAGCTCTTGGCTAACACAAACAAGATTTTAATTATCATCCATCTGGTTGGAGCAGTCCTAGTTCTTGCCTTAAGAATAGAGGTCTTCTGGACTCCTTACCCAGAGCTCTCTCTGTTCTCCACCTCATGATGTTCTGTTGTCTTCTGGCTGAAAAAGCTCACTAATAAGGACTTTCCAGGATGACTTAGTTATTTTCATTGGAGATAATCAAGAACATAAAAAAATTCAAATGTAAGAACAAAAAATACCACCTAAAATTGACATGAACTATTTTAGGATGATTCGCTCAGAATAGCCACATCATGTGATGCCTTCATTGACATGAATAAGCAGGAATTGACTGTAGTTAACTTGTGCTACCTCATCATGCAAAGTCCATGAACTTCTGAAATTACACTTGATTGTTAATTCAAAATTTCTTTGAACTTCACTTTCCTCACTACAAATTGAGGAGAATAATATTTCCCTTCATTGTATTGAATGAAGATGATATAACAGATGTTCCAATACCTAGCCTAATACTTGGCCTATATTTCACACAGAATAAATGTCACTTCTTTTTTTATTATTTTAGAATTTGCTATTTCTTTAAATGCATTCTCTGAATAAACATCTGTTATCCCTGTGTTGTGTGCAGAGGATAAAGAAGTGAATGATAGCCATAGTATCTGCCTTCTTAGAATTTTTTAAAATGGGGAACATAGACATTAAGCAGTTACAATTGAATGTTATGAAAAATTAGTTAAGGAAATTCGGGATGCTGAAACAGGACAAAGAAGGAGGGCTAGTTTAGGGGATCAAGGAGTCTTCTGTGGGGTGGTAGTTAAGTTAAACCCTAAAGGATGCATACGACTTACCCAGATGAGATGGGTGAAAGTGGGGAAGGGAAGAAAAAATCATTCCAAACTAAGGGAGGAATTGAGTGTGCAAATACTGAAGGGTAAGAGTTCAAGATATGTAAACTGGAGGGGAGAGTGTCAATTAATGCAGATGGAGAGGTAGCCATGGAATTTTTTTTTTTTTTTTTTGCACACTGCATTTTGATTCCTTGTACACAAATGGGGTACATCTTTTCATTCCTATGGTTGTACACAAAGTAGATTCATACCATTGGTGTAATCATACATGTACATAGGGTAATGATGTCTGTTGCATTCCTCCATTTTCATCCCCCCACCCCTCATTTCCCTCTATGTAATCTAAAGTTCCTCCATTCAAGGGCATTGAAGAATCATTGGAGAGCCTCATGAGTTTTGGTGATGATTTTTATCATTAAAATTAAGAGGTTATAAATATTAGCTCACTGGAAAGGTATAGATAAAGGTCACTTCTCTAAAAGAGGGACAGGATTTTCCTTTCATTCATGGAATTCAGGGATGTCTTTCTGATGCAAAGTGGCAAGAAATTAGCCATTGTGCTCCACCACTAGAGGGAGCTAGTGGTCTTCCATGGCCATATAATTTTCTGTTAGCCCATTATCTAATGACAACATGGTAGCTTGGTACTCAAAAATCTTTACACCACGAACACCAATAACCCAATCAATAAATGGGCCAAGGAAATGAACAGACACTTTACAGAGGAAGATCTACAAGCAATCAACAGATTTATGAAAAAATGTTCAACATCACTCGTTATAAGAGAAATGCAAATCAAAACCACCTTAAGATTTCATCTTACCCCAATTAGAATGTCTTTTATCAAGAACACAGGCAACAACAGGTGTTGGCGAGGATGTGGGGAAAAGGGTACACTCATACATTGCTGGTGGGAGTGCAAGTTGGTACAGCCACTCTGGAAAGCAGTGTGGAGATTCCTTAGAAAACTTGGAATGGATCCACCATTTGACCCTGCTATCCCACTCCGTGGCTTATACCCAAAGGACTTAAAATCAGATTGCCTCAGTGATGCAGCCACATCAATGTTCATAGCTGCTCAATTCACAATAGCTAGATTATGGAATCAACCTAGATGCCCTTCAGTAGATGAATGGATAAAGAAACTGTGGTATATATACACAATGGAATATTACTCAGCCATAAAGAAGAATAAAATTATGGAATTTGTAGGTAAATGGATGATGTTGGAAACTGTTATGCTAAGTGAGATCAGCCAATCCCAAAAATCCAAAAGCTGAATGGTCTCTCTGATAAATGAATGATGATGCATAATGTGGGGGGGAAAGATGGCAAGAATGGAGGAAAGATAGCTAGCATAGAGGGAAGGGAGGGGTGGGGGCGGGTGGGGGGTAAAATTAATAACAGAGTGTGTGACAGATACCATTGCCCTGTGTAAATGCATGAACGCACAGATGGTGTGACTCTACTTTGTGTACAACCAGTGAAACAATAGCTGTACTCCATTTGTGTTCAATAAAAAAAAAACAAAAAAAAAAATTACACGGTAGCTTGGGCAGTTGGCTTAACATTTTGGCCATTTTCCAGGACAAGGCCATTATGGCAGTTGGTGGTTGGTAAATTCAGCCCCTGCTCTCTGTGCCCAGCCATATGTCCAGACACTACTAGCAGTCCTAGGCCTGGAGCCTCCAGCCAGCTCAGAACAAAGGCTTAGTCTGGAAGGCTTCTCTCCATCACCATCGCAATCACTTGAGCATTTATGCTCAAAACAGCTCTCTTACAGGAAAACGTTTGTGTTCCTCCGGAATGTGAAGGAAGGTTCATGGTTTTTAAAATTCATGAATTGTGTGGAATGGAACGTTCCTTTTCTGAGTAAGGAAAGAAACAGAGAGGCTGTGTCTTCATGACACCCAAGTTATGGGTCATCTCAGGCAGGAAAAACCTAGTTAGACTAATGATTTGGCACAGTATGGACCCCTTTCCCTCCCATCTCAAGAAGAGGTTGTGATTTTTTTTTTTTTTATCTCATTTCATTAGATTCACTTCAGAGTACTCAGGCTTAGGCAATCAAAAAATTCAATATTTTTCTATACTGTTCTAAATTATTTGAAAACAATCTTTCAGGCTGTGTATATGATTGAAGAAAAATCCATTGAAAAGACAGGTGACCTGATTTGCTTTGGTCGGTTTAAATACAGCTCTCAGAACAAGACTTGTGGAGAATTGTGGGGTTGGTCTTTACTCATCTTTATTGCCCTTTTCATGTTTCTCCTGCCTTCTTGAGCCCTTTCTTCCTGTCTTCTCAAGTGCCCAAAGCCCTTTGTGGATCAGAGCTCAGTTCCCCATAAAAGTATTTTCAGTGACCTCTCCTTCCCTGTCAGTTTTCCATTCTGCAAGTTTGAATGGAACCTTAGAATCTGAGTTTGAAACAAAGAAGTTTCATTAAATTGATTTTAATAAACTTTATTGTGTGAGTGGAGGAGCATCCACCACATGCCCTAACTCCTTGACTCTCTGGGTTAGGGATGGGTGATTGTTGCATTTTAAAAGATTTTGATAGCCTAACTATCATTTTAGTTATTCAAAAAAGTATAAAGTGAATTTTTTCACTATATGGTGAGGAGAAAAAATGCTTTGGTAGTTAGTGGATTAGGGTCAATTGGAGCAGGGCTTCTCAGCACAAGTGGGTAGTTATCTATGTTTGATGCTTTTTTTTTTGAGTCTTAAGTTTTGTCCAACCATGTGAATGAGTCAGGATGATAAGATGCAACATGAGGTGTTCAGTATGTTTAATGTGATCTTTCTCATTCAGCATATGATCTTTCTCATAGACTTAAGCCATCTCTTGTCCAACTGCCTACCCCTCCCCACCCATAACACTTAGCGGCTTCTCTATGGAGACCACAACTGCTATTTGATGACTGGCTGGGAAAGGCCTACATCAGATACAAGACCCTGTAAGGAGGGAAATTGTTCTTACAAAGACACTGTCTTAAAGAGCATGGAATTCCCTCATGAGTTAAAAATATTCCATTTCTTTTACTCCAAAATGGAAATCACTTTACATTTCTTCTTATTTTAAAAGCAATACATGATCAGCATAAAGACATAAAATACAAATGGAGTGTAAAAGAAAAATACAGAGAAGAAAAAGAAAAAATAGCATGATCCCATCTTTACAAGAATAAGCAATGTTAAAGTATTAACATTTTGGAACATAATATTTGAGATATTTTTCTTTGCATAAACACATTTTTCAAATATAAATGAAGAAATACTGCACTATGGTTATTATTTTGTAATCTAATTTTATTTACATACTGCAAATATTATTTGTAATATCATTTTAATTGTTAGCATTCAATTTCTCTACTGAAAATACTACAATTTATTTAAGAAATTTAACCAATCTTCTTGTTTTGAAATTTTTAAAATTTGTTCTAGTTAGTTGTACATCAATCTTCTTTTAATAGAATTGTTCACACTTTCAAATGGCCAAACATCATAGTCTGAGACTTATGCTTATCCAAGGTACACAATCTCTGAAGAAGAAGTTTGCAGTAAGAACTACAAATGTTGTGGTTCTACCTAGTTTTAATTATTTATTTTATTTTTAATTAACTTAAGAGAGAGGAATAAAGGACTACAGAGAATTGGAAAATGACTGACTGTCCTGTTTGGTAAGAGGTCTTTAAGTAGATTCAGATGTCTTAAGATCAAATGAGATTGATCAAATGTTTCCACCCTTAAAATGAGAGCCTTAAAGATTCCAAGCAGCTTTCAGCCAATTTAACCTACAAAGGCATATTTCATAACTTGGCCATTCATTTTGCATCAGTGATGTGTATTTTTAATAGTTAATCAATAAGTCTCTATAGGGATTCTGTGCAGCCTGCTGTTGAACCAAGGTCACCAAAGGTAAGTTGAGGTCAAAGGTTGAGGACTCTAAAAAACTCTTTTGTAGTATTGGACTAGGAGTCCTGCCCTGCTCCCTTATCACTGGGGATATTGCTAGAATCTAGCATGAAGAAGTACTGCAAGTGGTTGTAACCCAGTTTATTCACCTTGGCAGCATCTAATATTAAACTGGTACTGCAGATTTGTCAGTGATAGATATATATTTGTCTACATGTATTTTCCAAGCAGAAGAATTAAATGACATTTCTTTGGGTAGAATACAGATAAGAATGGAAAACCAGTATCCTTAGAAATGTTGCTGAGTGCCCATTTGTTAAGGATGTGGTAGAGGTGGTGAGAATCCAGTTCTGGATTAAACAAGGCAGGGGAAGCTAAGAGTTAAGGTTCCTTTCGATGCTAACCACTCAGACACTAGGCAACATGTCTTAGGATCTTAGTGCTGTAGTACATATATACTTTCTACTCCAAAATCTGTGCTTAATATATAAATACCTTAAATGTTTGAGGAAGTTTAATTGCTTTATTTTTAAAAGTAAATTAATTTTGATCATTTGTGTCTTAACATTTTCCAGTTTCTTGGTGTTAAAATAACCAAGTGGCTTAAAATCATTTTTGGTTGTTAATGATTATTGGTTATTGATCTCTTCTATGCTTGGTGGTTTCCTAGATCAAGACCATCTCTTGGGATTAAGACTGATCTCTAATTTGTAGGGTAAATAATATAGTACTGTCTACTTCTTTCCTCTCATTTCTCCTCTCTTTTTTCACTTTCTCTCTTATCTCCATCATTTCTGAATTACCAGTGCAGTCATCCCTCCATAGCCATGGGCTTCACATCTGTGAATTCAACCAAACACAGATCTGAAATATTTTAAAACAATTTAGCATCTGAATTGAAAATGTAAAGACCTGTTTTCTTGTCACTATTCTCTAAAAAATATGGTATAATAATTACTTACTTTATATTTACTTTATATTAGGTAATGTAAGTAATCTAGAGATGATTTAAAGTAAACAAAAGGATGTGTATAGGGTATATGCAATTACTATACCATTTTATATGGACTCGGGGACCCATGGACTTTTTGGTCTGGGGGCTATGGGAACCAGTCACCACCCACATCAAGGAACTACTCGATCTCTCCTTTGCCACTTTTTTTTCGAAAATCTCTCTCCTTCCTTCCTTTAGGTCCTGAAATTCTACTTTCTGATTCAGTCTTCTTGAAATTAGGCAATTTTTTTAATGCTTCCCTGTCATTCTCCAATGTGACATCTGGGTTCTCTGGTCAGTTCTCTAGGTCCTGCACAGTTAACTCTTGCTTATCCAATGAAGCAATTGATGTACAAAGGCCTGGGTTCCTGGTCCCCTGTGACTCCATTCTCATCTTTGAGCATTACTCAGGAGCCCAAAATGTTCTTGATCACAAGAATAATGTCCACACAATGCCTCTATGAGGTAAGATCCTTCTCTCATTGGAGTCACTGATGGTGGCAAACACATGACCATGAGCAACTTTGAGGGAAATCCATCATAAAATCTCTATTTCTGAGTGTTTGAAAAATAAGCTACTGGTATAGGATTTTAATAAGACTGGCCCCATGCCGAGACGGAAAGCATGTGGTCATCAACTCCAAAGGGAGCCTCAGCTGAGAGGGCTCATTTTGGGATGAAAATTGTCTTCCTGTTTTCTTACTACATCAATGATGCAGCAATTTCTTTGATAATTTCCAGTTGTGCACAAGCCAGTCAGCAGAAATATTAGTTTCCTTTCTTCCCTAGCTGAAAGAATATTTTTTCAAAAGAAAGGGAAAAAGTAAAAATAAAGAAGAAAAAATCCATAGCAAACACACATTTAGCCCCCTCAGCCCCTGCACTGGTTTGGGGGAAAAGAGATAGTTTGATATATAATGGCCTGTCTTAGGTCTTAACAGTTGCCTCTGCAGGCATGTGTAGCATTAGAGGGGCAACCGATGGACACCCTTTAGTGATTTGATATTGTGTAAGTAAATGTATCCCCCTTCAGTGACCATTTATCTCTTGCTTGCTGCTGCTTTATAAGCTAGAAAAAAGGATATCAGTTGATCATTGGAATTTCACTTCGATTTTTCTCATTAAACTACTTGCACATTTTATTTCTTTTGGATGGGGAGAAGAGTGATAACATTCCAAACTTGCAAAAACAAAACAAAAAGTTCAAAGAGAATTAGAATCACCCCTTTACCATCAGGGAAGGGACTTCAAATTAGGCTGCAGATTTTCTACTGATGTGTAACTGAATTTAGGGTTTTAAGATGTAATAAAATCATCATGTTACAGCAAGGTCAGGAAATGTGGTGAGGAGCCTTCCCTGACTTTCGATGCCAATTCGTCCCGTTTATGTTTGCAGGTTCAAAACAAGGTCAAGCCCAGACTGCTTATGGAGTAGCTAGGGTAGGAATGTGGGGACCTGGAAGCTTGGGTTTCTACTTAGAATCTCTCCCAGGACTGAGCTCAGCCCAGCCTTGTAAATCTAAACCTCTTTGCCTGTAGAATCTTGCCAACAGTGGAAAGGGAAAGGGAAAGGGACCAATCCTAAAGTCATTTTATTTATGAAAACTCTTGTCTTAGGATGGCTTCCCCAGGAAGGGGAATAGCTCTGCTGAAGGAGTGAGAGAAGCAGCGTTGGTCAGAAGTTGTTGAACTGTGATGAGGTTGCAGGAGAGGTTTCAGCAGATCCCCAGGAGGAATACTGGAACTGGGATGACCGGTCTATCAGAGAAGTCCCTTCTTGAGTCAGAGGAGTAAGGTCTTGCTGCTTTGCTCCACTCACTGGTCACTACTTGAGGGCTGCTCACAGGGTGGGGTGACAATGCTCCCTTTTAAAGAGATCAGTTACCAAAGATAAAGAGCTGGGTTCTGTCAGCATCAGCACCCCAGGAATGAGTGCTTCAGCCCTACGGCAGGGATTGAAGGTGTTTCTCAGCCTCCAATAATAACTGTGCTGAGTTTACTTGTGCTCTTCATTGACATTGCAAAGTGAGGCCTCCATCAGAAAGAAAATATCAAGAATAGGATAAAGTAATTGGGACAACATAAGGTCAAGGCAATTAGAAGTTGGCCATCAGAAGTTCCTGTATTTCTTCTTGCCTTGTGCCTCCTGGAACAGTCAGCCGGCTCCTCTGCCTCTGTCGCGTCCTTCGCCAAATCCCTACTGATGAGTTAACATGGCCTTTTACAGGACTCTTCAAGGTATTTGTGCTTCAGCATACCTTTGTGTGTCAGGAAAAGGCAAAAGAACCCAATTTTAAGAATATAGTCTTTGAAATCAAACTGGCATTGATTCAAATCCCAGTTCTGACTCTTAGTACCTATGTGACCCTGAGCAAAGTTCTTATCTCTCAATTTTGGTTTTTTTCATTTATAAGACAGAGCCAATAATATTGACCTCCTGGGGTGAAGGTGAAGAATAAATTGGCATGGTAAATGCAAAAAGCCTAAGGTGTATTTGCAGTTGTTGTTTAAATGACAGTAATTTAGTATTACTAATAATATTTTTATTAACATTATTGGCCATCAGTCACATCTGTCTGAGCTGCTGGGTAAGTGTTTTCCAGGTACAGGATGCGGTGGAGTTTGACTGAGAGCATGATGATCTTTCTGGGATGGATACTGTTCTTCTAATAACAGCCCAATGCGGCCAGTCACTCTTCTGTTGTGGCTCTTCTTAACACATGAGGTCATCCCGAGACACAGAGTGCTCTGATGTTAAATGGTCTAAAAGCTAGAGGTGGGTCAGTCGATTAGGTGATGCTTCCAGTCTTTCTAAGCCTGCTGCTGCCTCAGGCATTTTTGCATAAAGCAAGTGCTCTTCTGGAGTATAGACAGCAGAGGGAAGTGATGACTTCATTAGAAGGGGAGTACCACAGGTCGGCTTTGATGTTTGTAATTTAAAATTTTGTACAAATCCTGATATTCCTTTAAGATGCTTAAAATACATTATAGATAAATAAATTTATATGTTTATATAAATGAGTAACTTATAAATACATAAAATAAATGTATATCTAATATATAAATATAAATAAACACATAAATCAAACATGGATATATATTCAACATTCATCTCAGCATGTAGCAAATAAAGAATACATATATTGATGCCTGATTTTACTTAACATCAAGATTAATTATTTTTCAAGGTAAATATTGACTAAAGTGGAGACCAGGGCGGTGTGTACCTCTCAGTTCAATAATTCTTGATGTTAACTTCAGCAGAAATCAATGTCTGCTTATTGTACTCCCAAGAGCCAAAGCAGGCAACTCTACCATTTTAAACACATTTTAGTTCTAAAATTAAATCAAAATCTGTCTTGGATCTCGTGGGTACTGAGTCTTCCTGAGTTCTTTCTACAAAAAGTTAAATAAAACATTTATTGGGTCGGTTGCCCCTGACACAGATCAGAAGCCTTCACAGATGAGAAGGAATCATTATAAAATGGTAAAAGGTGAACAATAGCTACTCAAAAGAGTTATCCAGAAAGATTTTAGCCTAGTCTCATTACAGTAGAAATAACAATCAGGAGTTGACTGGCTGTTTGCCATGAAGTAAGGTAAGCAACTGTTTCTGACTGGCTAGAGCCAGCAATTCCAGAAGTAGTTTGGTTGAATGCACAGGTCAAAGCAGAAAAGGAAGAAAGGGCTGATGAGCCAAGTGGCAATGCTAGCCACTGTAGCAATCGAGCCAGGAAGGGGCTGGGAAGCAGAATGTTCACTGGGAGATCCACATGTGTGTGTTTCTGTGTGTTCATGGCCATTCCTTGACATGCCAGAAAAACTGTAGCAATTGACTTAATTGGAAGGAGCCACTTTCATCTCCAGGATGGCAAACAAATCATAATGAGATACTTGTAACCTTCCTTTTGTGAAATATGCAAATCTCTGTCTTTACAGACTGCCCTGGTCTGTAAAGTTGGGAATGTCAAGGTCAGCACTAGTAAGGAGTACTAAGGACTTAGGGACCCAGCTATTCTTTGAACCACAGCCAGGCTAGAGGGTTTGGAGTGGAGAAGTTAGAAGCAGCAGCAGCAGCAGAGATTGACCACACTGAGTTCTAGATGACTGTTAATAAAATGTTGCATATTATAGGAGGGTATTAGTTTGTTTCGTGTTGTTATAAGGTGGGTACTGATAAAGAAAATAGGTTTACTTAGTTCACAGTCCTGAAAGTTTAAGAACATGGTGCCAGCATCCTAGCAAGGGCTCCCTGGCTGTATCACAACATGGTGGAGAAGCAGAAGGGGAAATAAATGACTATGTGCAGAAGGGCCAAGTGTATGGTGTGGCCTCACTTTAAAACAACAAGCTGTTGAGAGTGCTGACTTACTCCAAAAGACAGCATTACTCCTTCCCACGGGTGGTCCCTTAAGACCTATTTACATTGCACTAGCCACCACCCACCCCCTTAAAGTTTCTATTATCTCAACACTGCTACACTGGAGACCAAACTTCCACCACATGAACCTTTGGGGGACACACTCAAAAACCATATCCAAGTGATAGCAGGGTTATTTTACATGCCAATCATCTGTTTTCTTCATTGGATAGTCTATGTGAATGTTAGTCAGAATGTAACTTACACAGGAGTGTCCATTCCCGCAGAAACATTTTAGAATGACTATTTTACTGCATGAAGTGTGTCAGGACCACATGAATGTGATTCACAAAGTGCAAAATTTCCTATTCGAATGGGCAGACTGTAAGGACTACACAGCCAAGACTTTCTTTTGGTTAGTGATATGTCCCCAGAACCTAAAAGAATGTTGGCACATAGTAGGGACACAAAAATATGTTTGATGAATTAATTAATATTTCATAACTCATAGCATCAATAACAATTACACTACCAACAACAACTCCACCAACAAATTAGAGAATTTGACTGGACAGTGGGCACTTCAATTTGTGAAGATATTTAGCACATTGCTTGGTATGTAATAATTATTGCATGAACAGATAAACTTCATACTAGTCTAGATTTTTTTATTACAGAAGTAATACTGGGCCATGTTGGGGAATCAGACATTTAAAAAGTGTACACAACAAAAAGTAGACGTTCTTGTTACTCTACCATTCCCACTTTCTAGCAGTAACTACTACTTACAAGTTATGTGCTCTTCTAAAAATTTTCTTTAAACACACACATATGGAAATACACATATGTATGATCCAATAAGAAAAGAGGCCCAAGATAAGAAAAGGACAAGGACAGAACAATGCGTAGAGTAGGTTCTCATTTGTGTCTGTTTATATGTGTGTCCATACATATGTGTGTTTCCATATGTGTGTGTTTAAAGAAAATTTTTAGAAGAGCACATAACTTGTAAGTAGTAGTTACTGCTAGAAAGTGGGAATGGTAGACTTAAAATCAGATTACTACAGTGATGCAGCCACATCAATGTTCATAGCTGCTCAATTCACAATAGCTAGACTATGGAATCAACCTAGATGCCCTTCAGTAGATGAATGGATAAAGAAACTGTGGTATATATACACAATGGAATATTACTCAGCCATAAAGAAGAATAAAATTATGCCATTTGTAGGTAAATGGATGATGTTGGAAACTGTTATGCTAAGTGAGATCAGCCAATCCCAAAAATCCAAAGGCCGAATGGTCTCTCTGATAAATGAATGATGATGCATAATGCGGGGGGGAAGGGTGGCAAGAATGGAGGAAAGATAGATAGCATAGAGGGAAGGGAGGGGTGGGGGCGGGGTGGGGGGTAAAAACAATAACAGAAAGTGTGACAGATACCATTGCCCTGTGTACATGTATGAACGCACAGATGGTGTGACTCTACTTTGTGTACGACCAGTGAAACAATAGCTGTACTCCATTTGTGTTCAATGAATCAATAAGTAAATAAAAAAAATAAAAAAAATAAAAATAAACAAAAGCATAATACTCATAGTACTATATCATGTTAATGTTGCATAACTTATTTAATCATCTATTAGTGGTGGAGATATGCATTGTTTTGAGTCATTTGCCCTTTTCAACAATTCAACAGCAAACATCTTCATCAGGGTTCAGAGGCACCATCAACATAAACTCAGGGGAAATGGTGCCTTGTGACAGTGTGCAGTGCTTATCCCTGGTACTTTGCTCCATGTCCAAGTATTTCTGCACTATAAATTCCTAGAAGACCATTTGCTGGAGCAAAGATAGTTCAATGTAAATTTTCATATCTAATCCCTGGAAGTTGAATGATGTTAACATGAATCAATTAATCATCTCAGATACTCTCTAAAGAAAGAGAATCAATAGAAGAGATAGATAGATGTTGGTAGATAGATGATAGATAGATAGATAGATAGATAGATAGATAGATAGATAGATGATAGATAGATAGATAATTATAAGGAATTGGCTTGCATGATTCTGGAGGATGAAAAGTCCAAATATCTTCAGTCAGCAAATGGAGACCCAGGAGAGCCTATAATATAGATCCAGCCTGATCCAGAGGCTTGAGGACCAGGGAACTGATAGTATGAAGTTTAGCCCGAGTCCAAGTCCAAAGACAAGAGAAGACCATTATGATTTCCCAGATTGAAGACAGACAGAGAGAGGGAATTTTTCCTTATTCAGTCTTTTGTTCTTTGACGACTTCTAGCAGATTGGATTGTCTTCCCCATATTGGGAAGGGCAATCTAGTTTGCTCAGCCTCCGGATTCAAATGTTCATATCTCTCAGAAACACCCTACTAGATGCATCCAGAAAAATGTTCATTCAAGCATCTGGGTATCTGTGGCCCAGTCAAATTGACGCAACATCAGCATAAAATTAACAACCTCAGAGTTATTCCTCAAAGATTTTAGATGAGAACAGATTTCCATTCATTTTTAAATGCAACTTGGGACTAAAGTAGGATTTTTATTTGTCTTATTTGTATAAGTAAAATCATTGATATGTACTGACATTCAGTGATATGTACATGCTAGATTTCATTTTTAGGTTCCTGGTCTTTGGAAGCTAAAAGATTTAGTGCCAGCAAATATACTCCACCTTTTGAAATACTCGTTATGCCAACCCCAGCTGCTGGCATAATACCTCTCCTTTGCAAGTCCAATTTAAACTTCCTTTCACGTGTGTGATCTTGCAAACATTGGTGTGCAGTTTACATCCAAAGGGCTTTGGGTTCAAACCCTTAGAGACTTCCTAACTGCTGTTTCTCCACTTTGGGTTCATCAGCAAATTCCACATTCATCCTTGATGATTTTTACTGCCCTAATAGTCATCTAGTTTCATTTGTAAATGAAACAAGTGGCCTTTGATCACACTCTTTGCAAAGTCTGCCGCACTCTGTTGAATCTGCTGTGATCCCTTTGTCTTTTAAAAACAGTAGCTGCACTAGAGACAGCTTGACCTTACCGTGAGAAATAGCATTTTATCATGAAACTTGGCAGAGCCTTCAATTTCCTCCCATCTAATATCTGTCAGTCATTCCCATTGTCCAGGAAACATTTTCTCAACTCTCCATGTGAAAGTTGTTATCTCTCGTAGCAGATACAACTTCTCTGGGGCCAGATCATCCTCATCCCACGGTTCAATCATGTTGCATGACTGGATCTCTGTGGAAAACTGATTGTGTTCTTCAAAGTGTGGCTGGAAAGTTAGTGATGCAATACAAAGACACTGAGTCCCCTGCACGTACCATTAAGTTACTGTCCACTCTCCCTAAATTGTGTGCCAATCTCTCTGCCTGTGGCTGAACCCAGTGGGCATAAAATAGAGGCTGAATTGAAAGAAAGAGGTTCTGTTTACCTTATCATATTGCTGAACTAACAGGAATGTTAGGCTTTGTGTAATTATAACCTTTCATTATAAGGACAAAATAGCCAAATCCCAGAGAGTTGATGGATGGAGTTGGCTGGGACCACCCAGCTCATTAGTGTCAGAGCTATGGCTGGAGAGCACATTTTTTTTAATTAACGAATTTTACTGAAATGCAATTTGCATGTCATAAAGTACACAAGACTTAAATGCTCAGCTGATACGTCATGATAAATCTTTACATGTGTGTAAACGTAACCAACACATTCCAATCAAGATGTAGAGCATTTCAATCGCCCTTGCAAATGTCTCATATATCCCTTTCTCAATGGAAAGCAGGTCTTTGATCCCTTATCTAGTTTTCTTGGTCACCACTCACCTTTTACTAATGTATGCATATGCTCACTATTGGTGAGGAGCCTGTGGCCAGAAATGGGATATCTGAATTCTCATTCCAGATCTTGCTCAATTAACTACATGACAGTAGGCTAATAGTTTCCCACAGTCAGTATCTCTAGCTATTATAGGATAGGGTGTGAATAGAGGACCAGATGGTAAGGTGATAAAGCTTGCCTTTGGTTCCTCCTACCCCTCTGTTCTGAAACCCTTCTTATAGCTCCTGGGATGTGAGGACCTATTAATACTGCCTAGTTCTCACTTCATTCTGTATCTGTTTTTGACATAGGTAGGGCTTATTACAAAGTAAATTGAGTGGTCTCTTTTAAGTCAAGGTATTAATAACTTTCTTCCTGGAAGTGCTTATTCAATGGTTATAGTGACATCTATAGTTCCTTGGGTACTTATGATGTTCCAGGAACGTGCTTAGTACTCTGCATGCTTTTCCTAAATGAATCTTCCCTGCCTGACAGGGGCAGGTAAGTTTGTTGTGTCTTAAGAAAGGTCAATCTGAGACTCAAGGAGGTTAAGGCACTTGTACAGGGTCACATGGCTGTTAAGTGGTAGAGTTTGCCTTGGGACTCAGATAGGCCCAGCTCCAAAGCCAGACATTTTCCAACTCTGTTTCTGTGCCTCAGGGAACTTTTGAAGAAAACAATCTTAACCTGAAGGAATGATTCATTGGAGGTGGAATTTGAGGTAGCATATCTTCTTAGGAGAAAAGTCACATCTGACGGGGAGCTTATGGACCACTTGTGCATCCTTTCAGTGCTTCCACTGGGGTTGTTCACCTGGCCCCAAGACCACACGGTGAGGCCTAGAAAGCCCCATGAATAGTATATTATTTCATTTGAGTGCAACTGTGCTTATCTGTGTCTGGGATAATACTGTGAACTGAATAATGGGGCACGTGGATTCTGGAAAGCAAACAGTTATCATAGGCAATACAGCCTATAGAAAGAGATTCCATGCTGGAGTGTATAACTCTTAGTTAACTGCAGCAAAACGAAAGGAATCATCACCTACTTACTCAGCAAGGTGACTTTGGTCTGGGTCCTCATGCTAACTGTGGGATGCTGGGTCCCTCCCCTGCCACACCACCACCACAACGTGAAGAGAGGTGTCCCATTTTGAGAGTGCAAACAAAATCTTATTTACAAAGAAAATGCTTATGAAGTCTGACCTAAGAGAATACTTGGCATTTCAGTTGGAGCATCTGGTTTCATACATCTTTGCTTGCCATTGTCTGACTTGTAAATTTAGCAAAAATACTTGTGTTAAAAAAAAAAAGTCTTTTTGACTATTAAGAGTTTTCCTGAAGTGATACAAAGGAGATTGTGAGAAATGAAAGCAACTCAACAGCTCAGGCACCAAATTAAGTAGAGCTCTGTATAATTCAGACCGTTCTTCTCTGGGCAGTACACACACAAGGCCAGGAGAAACAACTGACAGCTAGTCATGGTGTGATTTAGGGGGTCTGTCTCAAGAGCACCCTGCACTCTAGCCTACTTCAGGTTAAGGCCCTTTTTACTATTTTCTTGATTCTGGACATACTGAAGACACTATTAGACAAAGAATCAAAGCACAGTCCTCAGTTCAGTTGGCACACACAGATACACATGCCACCCCTTGGCCGATACCCAGAGACAGTTCTGGAAATGCCTTAGTCATTTCTGAGCTGGGCTGAGTCCAGAGACAAACCCAGCCCCTGAACTTTGGAAATCCCAAGGCTCAATAGACTTGATTAGTTTTGCTGCTAGTGAACTCTCACACCTCCCTTTCTTAATTTAAAGAAAGTCATCTGAGGTCAGAGGGTAGAGGCTTCGCAGAAGCAGACCATATAGCAAGCAGTTTCAGGCACAACAAGTAACAGAGGCTTGGAGGGGTTGCTGGGCTACTGACATCTGCATCCGGCCTGTGGTTTTCACCTGGCTGGTGAGGCACAGAAATCTGGTAACTTTTGCCTCAATAGTTTTAACCTTTAATGGCACAGAAACGCCAAGACAGGGCATTTCTCAGAGTCTGGGAGAAGCAGAAATGTTGGGTCAAGTTGTGTTTCTCACACAGAAATCAAAAGACAAAGCTGAGTCTGGGAGTCTGGCTGCATACCCAGGCCGAAGTCACTTTCCAAAGAGCAAATTGACCTAATGGAGCTGGTGAACCAATGAACACCACAGGCTAGAGTTCTGATGGGACAAGAGAACTCCATTTCTCAGCTTGATGAGTGGCTACTTACGCCTGCTAAATGTGCAGAAGAAAGGGTTTATTTCATGTGCCAAAGAATATGTGTTTCTTTTAAAGTTCACAAAATGTTTTCATGGTTCACCACACTGAGAGTATTCATTTTTGGCCAATGTCTGTGAATATTCATTGAGGATCAATTCATTATTTTAAACTCTTCACCACAGTGTTTCCCAGAGCCAGTGACACAATGGCACAGGGCTAGCTGAACTGCCAAAGCCACTCCTTGCCTCTCAGGCCTGCTTGGTCCTGATCATCTCCCTTTTAATAAAGTCCTTGTCCACAAAAACCTGTAGCGGTCACAGGAAGAAACCTCCCTGCACAGAGGCAGCCTGACCCAAGTGAGTCCACTTGGCTGTCCCCTCAACACTGGGGATCAGGGAGTATCCTTGGTTCTACCCAAATGTGCTTCTATGCCTTAGCTCTTCATGTTCCCACGCCCTCACAGGCCAGGAGAATGCAAAGTAAATTATGAGCTATTTTAAATTTAAAGATGGATGACAGAGGAACCCTGGTCCAAAGAGCCCAATGTAGCTTCAGTAGTCACAGACCGACCTCAGGTTTCCCTCTTGCTTGTTGTTGGGCCGTATCCCTGTATAACCTGGAGAAAATCAGTCAGCCACCCAGAAGAACACCCCTGGCTATTACCTGAGCCTCACTGATGATAGCAAAGCTTACTATGATGACTGGAATTTTTACTAAAGGAGAAATAAAGTGGACCAGGACAGGTTTCCTCTCTAATAACAAAAATCTCCTTTTCCCTCTCACTTATGAGCTAACCTCATGAACACCACTGCCCTGCTTATGATCACACTCCATAAAGAGGAAGGGATTTTAGAAAATAATTTTGCTTATTTACTTTTTAACCAGGAATAGTTATTGAGCCTCCAGGGGTGAAATCAAACTCTTTAGATCTAAAACACAACTCAAGTGGAGGCACTACTGGTTTTACTTTTTTTTTTTTTTTTCCAGATTCAGAATTCTGACTGTTCTTCTTTTTTTTTCTGCAGAAAACTGTGCATTCATTTTCTCTGAAAAAGACTTCTTTGTGCTCCAGTTTTCTAGCTTCATGATAAAATTGGATTCTTTAAAGAGGCTTAGAAACTAATTTTTAAACATCTAAAACCCATCACGAAGTAACAGAGAGTCCTTTGGGTACCATTTTATGCTCCCTAGTTCAAGGGACTGTAGTATTTTTTTAGAGCAAAATCTTCCATCATCATTTGATGCACATCATTAGGAAATCCAAATTACATACTTTTTTTTCACCCCCTAAAATGTCACTAATTCTAAGTAATTCAATGGAAAGTTCAGTTGATGTGAATTTTGAGCAATAAAGAATTGGAGAAAGGTATTTTTTGTGTTTTCAAGTATATATTCTACTATTTTGTAATAAGCTCAAGTATTAAACAACAGTTTATGAGCTATGGAAAAGATTTCTCCTTTTTCTTCAAAATCTTGGTTTTTTAAATTTTAGAATTAAAAAAACCAGAATAATTATATTTTGTATAAATAACCTACATATTCACTACTATTTAACATTTTATTATATTTTCCCTTAGTCTTATTTTTAATTTTAAAAATTACAAATTAAATTAAAATCTTATTTCTTTCCCCTTTGACTCATCTCCTTCATACAAACAGGTAAATCTATGAATTTAGGGTGTATTTGTAAAATATTTTGAATACTACTTACGTGCATTGCTATATATCAAAGGACAATTTATGTTCATGTGTGTGTGTTTGTGCACGTGTGCATGTATTTTGAATTGCATAAGGAACAGATTACCCTACATACTTTGTTTTACATATTATCAAAAAGTTTCTTTTTATATCAACATTGATTTAACCATAAATATGTCATTTAGTGCATGCATCTTTAGTTGTTTGTATTGTTTATGGTATCTGAAATATTTGGAATTTTTTATATTAGTTTGATTTGGATGTTTTTGCTTGCTTTTGTTTTTTTCATTTTTCCCCTCTGTTCTTGTCTTCTATTGAACTGATCATTTTAAAACATTTCTTCTTCTAGTTTTAAAGATACACATTCTATTTTTAGTCCTTCAGTAAGTACTTTTAAATTTTTGTTGTATGTAATCCACATAACTTTTAAATAAATAATGAAGTTAATTTAAATCCTTCTTCTAAATAAGCAAGGGATTTAGCACATTTTTATTTATTCCAAACAACTCCCTTCAGCCTCCTGTGATGGTATCATCTAAAGTTTTAGTTCTGCCTTGTTATTATTATTAGTTAACACACTTTTTGCCAGCTTTTCCTCACTTTTCTCACTATTTTTTTGTCTTTTGTTTTTGATTAACATGTATTAATAATACATATTAGCAGGGTGCTAATATGCACACAGCATACACAGATCAACTTCCTTTATCCATCACCCTTCTCAGATCCTGGTAATAACTATTCTACTTTCAGGTCAACTGTTCTTAGTTCCCTGTTATGAGGAAGAACATGTTGCACTTGTCTTTCTATTTCTGGTTTATTTCTCTTAACGTAATGTCCTCCAGTTTCCATCCATTTTGCTGCAAATGACAGGATTTCATTCTTCTTTATGGATGAATTATATTCCATTGTGTATACAAGCCACATTTTCTTTTTTTTTTTTAATTCATTTAATTTTGATACATTGAACACAAATGGAGAACAGCTATTGTTTCTCTGGTTGTACACAAAGTAGAGTCACACCATCTGTGCATTCATACCTGTACACAGGGCAATGATGTCTGTCTCATTCTGTTATTATTCTTACCCCCCACCCTGACCCCACCCGTCCCCTCCCCCTATGCTATCTATCCTTCCTCCATTCTTGCCTCCCTTCCACCCCACATTATGCATCATCATTCACTTATCAGAGAGATCATTCGGCCTTTGGCTAATCTCACTTAGCATGACAGTCTCCAACATCATCCATTTACCTACAAATGCCATAATTTTATTCTTCTTTATGGCTGAGTAATATTCCATTGTGTATATATACCACAGTTTCTTTATCCATTCATCTATTGAAGGGCATCTAGGTTGGTTCCACAATCTAGCTACTGTGAATTGAGCAGCTATGAACATTGATGTGGCTGCATCACTGTAATAATCTGATTTTAAGTCCTTTGGGTATAGCCAAGGAGTGGGATAGCTGGGTCAAATGGTGGATCCATTCCAAGTTTTCTAAGGAATCTCCACACTGCTTTCCAGAGTGGCTGAACCAACTTGCAATCCCACCAGCAATCTATGAGTGTACCCTTTTCCCCACATCCTCGCCAACACATGTTGTTGTTGCCTGTGTTCTTAATAAAAGACATTCAATTTGGGGTAAGATGAAATCTTAAGGTGGTTTTGATTTGCATTTCTCTTATAACTAAGGATGTTGAACCTTTTTCATAAATCTGTTGATTGCTTGTAGATCTTCTGTAAAGTGTCTGTTCATTTCCTTGGCCCATTTATTGATTGGGTTATTAGTATTCTTGGTGTAAAGATTTTTGAGCACTTTGTAGATTCTGGAGATTAGTGCTCTATCTGAAGTGTGTGTGGTACAAATTTTCTCCCACTCTGAAGGATCTCTCTTCACATTGCTGATTGTTTCCTTTGCTGAGAAAAAGCTTTTTAGTTTGACTCTATCCCAATCATTGATTCGTGCTTTTATTTCTTGCACTTTGGGAGTCATCTTAAGGAAATCTGGTCCTAGGCCAACATGATGGAGATTTGGACCTATTTTCTCTTCTATTATGCTCAGGGTCTCTGGTTTAATTCCTAGGTCCTTGATCCATTTTGAGTTGAGTTTTGTACAGGGTGAGAGATATGGGTTTAGTTTCATTTTGCTGCATATGGATTTCCAGTTTTCCCAGCACCATGTGTTGAAGAGGTTATTTCTCCATTGTATGTTTTTGGCTCCTTTGTCAAGTATGAGATACCTGTATTTATTTGGGTTTGTCTCTGTGTCCTCTATTCTGTACCATTGATCTACCTGTCTATTTTGGTGCCAATACCACACTGTTTTTGTTACTATTGCTCTGTAGTATAGTTGAAGGTCTGGTATTGTGATACCCCCTGCTTCACTCTTCTTGCTAAGAATTGCTTTAGCTATTCTGGGTCTCTTATTCCTCCAAATGAATTTTATGATTGCTTGCTCTATTTCTATGAGGTCTGTCATTGGGATTTTAATTGGAATTGCATTGAATTTGTATAGCACTTTTGGTAGTATGGCCATTTTGACAATATTAATTCTGCCTACCAAGAACATTGGAGATCTTTCCATCTTCTCAGATTTTCTTTAATTTCTTTCTTTAGTGGTCTGTAGTTCTCATTGTAGAGGTCTTTCACTTCTTTTGTTAGATTGATTCCCAAGTATTTTATTTTTCTTGAGGCTATTGTGAATGGTATAGTTTTCCTAATTTCTCTCTCAGAGGATGCATCACTAAATGCTTTAGATTTATGAGCATTAATTTTATATCCTGCTACTTTACTGAATTCATTTATGAGTTCCAGAAGTTTTCTGGTGGGATTTTTAGGGTCTTCTAAATAGAGAATCATGTCATCAACAAATAGGGATAGTTTGAGCTCTTCTTTTCCTATTTGTATTCCTCTAATTTCTTTGGTCTGTCTAATCTCTCTGGCTAGAGTTTCAAGGACAATGTTGAATAGAAGTGGAGAAAGAGGGCATTCCTGCCTTGTTGCAGTTCTCAAGGGGAATGCTTTCAATTTTTCTCCATTTAGAATGATGTTAGCTGTGGGCTTAGCATAGATAGCCTTTACAATGTTGAGGAATGTTCCTACTATCCCTATTTTTTCTAGTGTTTTGAGCATGAAGGGGTACTGTATTTTATCAAATACATTCTCTGAATCTATTGAAATAATCATGTGGTTCTTGACTTTAAGTCTGTTGATGTGGTGAATTACATTTATTGATTTCCAGATGTTGAACCAACCTTGCATCCCTGGGATGAAACCCACTTGATCATGGTGCACTATCTTTTTAATATGCTTTTGTATGCGATTCGCTAAAATTTTGTTAAGAATTTTTGCATCTATGTTCATTAGAGATATGGGTCTGAAATTTTCTTTCCTTGATGTGTCCTTCTCTGGTTTTGGTATCAGGGTGATATTAGCTTCATAGAATGAGTTTGGAAGGGTTCCCTCCTCCTCTATTTCATGAAATACTTTGAGGAGTATTGGAATGAGCTCTTCTTTGAAGGTCTTGTAGAACTCGGCTATGAATCCATCTTGTCCTGGACTTTCCTTTGTTGGTAGGCTTTTGATGACTTCTATTTCCTTGCTTGAAATTGATCTATTTAAGTTGTGTATGTCCTCCAGATTCAGTTTGGGTGGCTCATATGCCTCTAGGAACCTGTTGATGTCTTCCAGGTTTTCTACTTTTTTGGAGTATAAATTTTCAAAATAGTGTCTAATTATGTTTTGTATTTCAATTGTGTCTGTTGTAATATTTCCATTTCCATCACGAATTTTAGTAATTTGGATTTTCTCTCTTTTTCTCTTCATTAGTGTGGCTAAGGGTTTATCAATTTTGTTTATTTTTTCAAAGAACCAACTTCTTGTTTTGTCAATTTTTTGAATTGTTTCTTTTGTTTCAATTCCATTGATTTCCACTCTGATTTTAATTATTTCCTGTCTTCTACTACTTTTGGTGATGATCTGTTCCTCTTTTTCTAGGGCTTTGAGCTGTAATGTGAGGTCATTGATTTGTTGAGTAGGAGATACAATGGTCTATTTTAGAGAAGGATCCATGAGGTGCTGAGAAGACAGTGTATTTGCTTTTTGACGTTGGAATATTCTATATATGTCTGTTAAGTTTAAATTAGTGATTGTGTCATTGAGTTCTATGGTTTCTTTGTTCAATTTTTGCTTGAAAGATCTATCCAATGGTCAGAGAGGAGTGTTAAAGTCCCCCAGTATTATTGTGTTTTGGTCTATTTGGTTCCTGTAATTGAGAAGGATCTGATTGATGTACATGGATGCGCCATTTTTTGGTGCATAAATATTTATGATTGCTATGTCTTGGTGATTTATGCTTCCCTTGAGTAGTATGAAATGTCCCTCTTTATCCCTTCTGACTAACTTTGGCTTGAAGTCTGCTTTATCTGAAATGAGGATGGAAACTCCTGCTTTTTTACTAAGTCCATGTGCATGGTATGTTTTTTCCCAACCTTTCATCTTTAGTCTGTGGGCATGTTTTTCTATGAGATGAGTCTCTTAAAGGCAGCATATTGTCAGGTCTTTCTTTTTAATCCAATCTGCCAGTCTATGTCTTTTGATTGATAAGTTTAGGCCATTTACATTTAGGGTTATTATTGAGATATGACTTGTATTCCCAGTCATCTTGACTTGTTTTTGGATTTTAATCTTGTTTTTCCTTTAATTGGCTGTTCCTTTAGGGTAATTCTTCCCTTTGCTGACTTACATTGTTGTTTCTCATTTCTTCCTCTTGGAATATTTTGCTGAGGATTTTCAGTAGAGCAGGCTCTCTATTTGTGAATTCTTTTAGCTTGTGTTTATCATGGAATGATTTTATTTCATCTTCAAATCTGAAGGTGAGTTTTGCTGGGTATAAGATTCTTGGTTGGCATCCATTTTCTTTCAGAGCTTGGAATATGTTGTTCCAGGTCCTTCTTGCTTTTAGGGTCTGGGCTGAGAAATCTGCTGATATTCATATTGGTTTCCCCCTATATGTAATCTGATGTTTTTCTCTTGCAGCCTTTAAAATTCCATCTTTGTTTTGTATGTTAGGTATTTTCATTATAATGTGCCTGGGTGTGGATCTGTTGTGATTTTATGCATTTGGTGTCCTATAAGCCTCTTGAATTTGATTTTCCATTTCATTCATCAGATTTGGGAAATTTTCTGATATTATTTCATTGAACAGATTATTCATTCCTTTGGTTTGTGTCTCTGTGCCTTCCTCAATCCCAATAACTCTTAAATTTGGTCTTTTGATGATGTCCCATAACTCTTGGAGGTTCTGTTCATGATTCCTTACCATATTCTCTTTCTGAATGTGTGATTTTTCATTTGGAGATATTTTGCCATCTCTTTCTTTTGCCGTCAGGATTTTGTCTTGGTATTCTGCCTTTTCACTACAACATATATGCATTTGGAATTGTTTTTATTTATCCTGCTCATGACTTGATGTAATTGTTACTTATTTATTTTTCATCTTAAGTATTTTTGGGGGTGAGGAATTACCATCCATTTTCTATAGTCAATTCTTCTGGAATTTTTTTCTAGAATATGTTGAACTATCTTCTTATAATCCTCCTTGCCCCCTAGTGTCTTGTCCATATTCTTAATTTCTTTGTTTCTCTGTGCTCTGTTTACTGTTATTTTTTCAGTTTTTATTCCACGAATTCTCTTTCAGTTTTCATTGTTTCAATGAATAACTTTTCATCTCTTGAATTTCTGCTCAGTTCTTTCTCAAATCCAGTTGTTACTATTTCACAATCTACATTTAGATTAAGGATTTTCATTATTTACATTTTAAAAACATTTTCAGATGTGTTGTTCCATCACCTCACATTGCAGTGTGACTGGCAGAGCTTCCAGAAAGTGGTTGAAACAGTTTTTTTTTTTTTGGCAGTGCTGGGGTTTGAACCCAGGGCTTTGTACTTGCGAGGCAGGCACTCTACTAACTGAGCTACGTCCCCAGCCCAAGACAATAATCAGCTTTTATCATCCTGTTAGATTGTGTTTGAAACTGCAACAGGAAGATAAGCCTGAAGTCCAGGTTCCTGTAAGTGTAGAGAGGCTATCCCAGCCAGCCTTAAGGATGCTGTTACTTTGTAGAGAGTGAGACTCCAAGCCCACCACCTCAAGGCCTTAGGAATAGACAGGATCAGATGACTATGGTCTTGCAGGACCTGCTTTAAGGAGGAGTGGCCTATGTAGTCACGCAGAGGGCCATGCTTGGTTTAATACTATTATGCATTATGCTGCGGTCACCATCTTGAAATTACTAATAATCTTTGAGCAGAGATCCCTTGTTCATTTTGAATTGGACCCTAAAAATTATGCAGCTGTTCCTGGAACTAGGAAAATGCCTGAGAAGATAGGAAGAGGAAGTAAAAGAAAAACTGAACTTTGTTGATCCCAGGGCATTGTGGGTAGAAGAGATAGAGGTAGCAGAGACTGTGAGTGAGACATGGATTCCAGCTGCTCCCTGGCCCAGGAGGAAGGAGAATTTTATGTGAGTTGAAAGGAATACCAAAGGTGGAATCTTTAAGAAGAATTCAATCTCCTCCCTCCCCAACCACAGAGATAATGTATCTGAAAGAAAGTTAAAAATAAAAATGTTTTAAAAAATTTCAAAGACATTGTAATACAGTAAGTTTTAAATATAATTACATTGAACTGAGGCAAACAAAATGTAGTTTAAATACATTTTATATTAATTGATCTAATTTGCATCAATAGTCCTCATCCTTATAGAGGTGGGAGGAAAAATCAAAATTTTGTCAAATCCAGGAAACCTGGCCTACTGCAATAATTGAAACAGTCCTTTTATGTCTAATGTACAGTCTTTTTAATTAAATATGCCCAGTTCTTCAAATTTCCATCCATGTTCCCTTGCATGTGAGACCCTGGGATGATGTAGCAAACACAGTTATATGGTGGTGGAGGCAGGGAGTCTTCCATCACCACAGGGTCATGTGAGGGACTCTGGGCCTTCATTGGAATGGAACTCCTTGGTTGCCTGGTCCCTGCTCACTATGTAACTAACAGTTGCACATCTTGGAAGCTATGTTACTTGCAACTTTACTGTCTCCATTTTGTCAAAGTCAGGTTTGGTCCACTGCTCCCAACCTGTCTCTTCCACATTTTCTAGGCCCCTAGGCATGGGCTGTTTACCTACAACCTCTGCAGCAACTCATCTTGCTCTTGCAAGAACTGACTTGTAGAAGCAGCTCAATAGCCTTCTAGATAAACTTCAGGCTAGAGACCAAGTCAGGACACTCTGAGGCTTTATGGTTTCATTTTTCCCTTGCCAGTGTGTGTTTAGTTTCCTTTTTCATTTCTCACATCTGAAGATTTCTCTTTTTTTGCTGGTGGCTTGAAGAAATTTTCTCTATTTTATTCAGCATTTCTATGATTCTAGCACGATACTTTGTCTGCCACCTTGTCTGGGTCCTGGGATCTTATTTTTGCTAATAGTGTATTTTTAAAGCCCTCTTTTCCAGGGGTGAAGGAAAGTACTTCAATGTATCCTCTAAGTAAGTACAATTGGAATTAATGAAGTTTTGGTATGAATTTTTTCTTTTTTTATCATCTAGAATACAGGGGCTTTTTCCCCCCCTGTGCAATGATCTTTTTTATTCTCCTCCTCTATTCATCCATATAAATCCTCAATAGCAATTAGATCCTGTGAAAGGGTATTGTATGAAATGTACATGCCAGGATACAAATGAAATTACTCCACTTAATTATTTAGTAAGAAACTGTAGGAGCACTTACTTTTATAAAGTATCAAGAAGAGGCAAATGCTTTGTCTTTATGGATCATGTCTACCTGGAAAAATAAGATTGCATGAAATATTTAAATAACACTGTAAGTCTTCAATTAAGGAAGTATTCATACCAGTGCCACAATACTACTTATTGTCAATGTTTTGCCATTGACTTCAGTGTGACTCTTATGGAGAAAACTTGTCTTGAGTTGAAAGTTGAGGGATAAATTGGTACTACTCGGTCATAAAGAAGAATAACTTTATGATATTTGCAAGTAAATGGATGGACCTGGAGACTATCATGCTAAGTGAAATAAGCCAGTCCCAAAAACCCAAAGGCCAAATGTTTTTGCTGATATGAGGAAGCAAATCCACAATAAGGGGTGAGAGAGAAAGAATAGATATTCAGTAGATTAGACAAAGGGGAATGAAGGGAAGGGAGGTGGGACAGGAAAGGGAAAGACAATAGAATGAATCTGAAACAATTTTCCTATGTACTTGAACAAATACACCATGGTGAATTCCACCATCATATATATCCATAAGAATTGGGTCCTAACCAGAGTAAGATATATTCCATGCTTGTACAATTACATCAAAATGAATTCTACTGTCATGTATTACTAAAAAGAACCAATAATAAATACATTAAATAAATAAATAAAGGCTTAGAACAGGAGCAGTTGTGTTATATTATTTTAGCACTGAGTGTCATAGGGATTTTCCTCCCTTAGTTTTTTTCCAATTAGAAATAATGTTTATTAAATACTTTCTGGCTACAAATGTAATAAAAGTTTACTGAAGAAAATATGAGAAATTTTGAAGAAAGTAAAACGCTATTCAACCAATACAACATATCAAAATCTCTGGGACACTGTGAAGGCAGTGCTAAGAGGAAAGTTCATTGCATTGAGCTCATTAATTAAAAAATAAAAAGTCAACAAATGAAAAACCTAACATTACATCTCAAAGCCCCGGAAAAAGAACAAATCAATACCAAAAACAGTAGAAGACAGGAAATAATTAAAATCAGAGCTAAAATCAATGAAATTGAAGCAAAAGAAACAACTGAAAAAAATTGACAAAACAAAAAGTTGGTTCTTTGAGAAAAAATCAATAAAACTGATAAATCCCTAGCCATGCTAATGAAGAGAAAAAGAGAGAAAACTCAAATTACTAAAATATATGAGAAAAAAAAGAAATATCACAACATACACAACTGAAATACAGAAGATAATTAGAAGCTATTTTGAAAATTTATACTTCAATAAAATTGAAAATATTGAAGACATCAACAAATTTCTAGAGACTTATGACCTACCCAAATTGAAGCAGGAGATCATACATGATTTAAACAGATCAATTTCAAGTAAGGAAATAGAAAACACCATCAAATCAAGAAAAGTCCAGGACCTGATAGATTCTCAGCTGAGTTCTGCAAGTTCTTCAAAGAAGAATTAATACCAATACTACTCAAAGTATTCCATGAAATAGAAAAGGAAACTCATTCTATGAGGCTAATATTACCCTGATAGCAAAACCAGACAAAGACACATCAAGGAAAGAAAACTTCAGACCAATATCCCTGATGAACATAGATGCAAAAATTCTCAATAAAATTCTGGCAAACCACATATAAAAACATATTAAAAACACAGTTCATCACGATCAAGTGGGGTTCATCCCTTGGATGCAGGGCCGGTTCAACATATGGAAATCAGTAAATGTAATATCAATAGATTTAAAACAAAAATCCTATGATCATCTCAATAGATAAGGAAAAATAATTTTACAAATTACAGTACCCCGTCATGTTAAAAACACTAGAAAAACTAGGGATAGTAGGAATATACCTCAACATTATAAAAGCTATATATGCTAAACCCAAGGCCAGCATAATTCTAAATGGAGAAAAATTGAAAGCATTCCCTCTAAAATCTGGAACAAGACAAGGATGCCCTCTTTCACCACTTTTATTCAATATCTTCCTTGAAACTTTAGCCAGAGCAATTAGACAGAAGAAATTAAAGGCATACAAATAGGAAAAGAAGAACTGAAGCTATCACTATTTGCTGATGACATATTCTTCTATATTTAGAAAAGCCAAAAAATTCCACCAGAAAACTTCTAGAACTAATAAATGAATTCATAAAAGTAGCAGGATATAAAAACAAGACCCATAAATCAAATGTGTTCCTATACATCATAATGAATCCACTGGAAGAGAAATTAGAAAAACTACCGCATTTACAGTAGCCTAAAAAAAACCAACTTGGGAATCAATCTAACAAAAGAGGTGAAAGACCTCTACAATGAAAACTATAGAACACTAAAGAAAGAAATTGAAGAAGACTTTAGAAGATGGAAAGACCTCCCATGCTTCTGGAGGGAGAATTAATACTGTCAAAATGGCCATTCTACCAAAAGCGTTATACAGATTTAATGCAATTCCTATTAATGTCCCAATGATATTCTTCATAGAACTAGAAAAAGCAATCATGAAATTCATTCAGAAAAATAAGAGACCCAGAATAGCCAAAGTAATCCTTAGCAAGAAGAGTTGGGCAGGAGGCATCACAATACCAGACCTTCAACTATACTACAGAGCAATAGTAACAAAAACAGCATGGTATTGGCACCAAAACAGACAGGTAGACCAATGGTACAGAACAGAAGACACAGAGACAAACCCACACAAATATAGTTACCTCATACTAGACAAAGGTGCCAAAAACATTTACTTGAGAAAAGATAGCCTATTCAACAAATGGTGCCGGGAAAAATGAACCACATGTAATAAAATGAAATTAAACCTCTATTTCTCACCCTGCAAGAAATTCAAAGTGGATCAAAGACTTAGGCACTAGAACAGAGACCCTGCACCTAATAGAAGAAAAAGTAGGCCCAAATCTTTACCATATCAGCCTAGGATCTGATTTTCGTATCAAGATCCCTAAAGCACAAGAAGCAAAATCAAGCACCAATAAATGGGATGACATCAAACTAAAAAGCTTCTTCTCAGCAAAAGAAACAATTGATAATGTGAAGAAAGAGCCTACAGACTGGGAGAAAATCTTTACCACATGCACCTCAGATAAAGCATTAATCTCTAGGATATATAAAGAATTCAAAAAACTTAACACCAAAAAAACAAATAACCCAATCAATAAATGACCTAAGGAACTGAGCAGAGTAATTAAGGCTGAGTAATATTCCATTGTGTGTATGTACCATATTTTCATACAATTGTTGAACAATTTAAATTGTTGATAAATATAATTGATCAATAAATACATGAAAAAATGTTCAACATCTCTAGCAATTAGAAAAATGCAAATCAAAACTGCTCTAAGATTTCATCTCACTCCAGTCAGAATGGCAATCATCAAGAACACAGGCAACAATAAATGTTGGCGAGAATGTGGGGAAAAAGGTACACCCATTCATTGCTGATGGAACTGCAAATTGGTGCAACCACTCTGGAAAGCAGTATGGAGATTCCTCAGAAAACTTGGAATGGAACCACCATTTGACCCAGTTATCCCATTACTCTGTTTATACTCAAAGGACTTAAAATCAGGATGCTACACTGACATGGCCACGTTAATGTTTATAACAGTTCAATTCATAATAGCTCAACTATGGAAACAACCTAGCTGCCTTTCAACAGATAAATGGATAAAGAAAATACAGTACATATACACGATAGAATATTACTCAGCCTTAAAGAAGAATGAAATTATGGCATTTGCTGGTGAATGGATGGAGTTGGAGAATATCATGCTAAGCGAAATAAACCAATCCCAAAAAGTCAAAGACCGAATATTTTCTCTGATACTTGGATGCTAATTCACAATAAAGAGGGTGGCACTCTAGGGAAGAATAGAATTACTTTAGATTAGGTAGAGGGGAATGATAGGAGGGGAGGGGATGTGGAGATAGGAAGGATAGTAGAATGAAACAGACATTATTACCTTATGTATACACATGACTGCATGACCGATGTGATTCTACAACATGTACAATCAGCAAAAGGAGAAATTTGTACCCCATTTATGTATGATATATCAAAGTGCATAAATGCATTCTACTGTCATATATAACTAATTAGAACAAATTAAAATTTTAAAAAGCATCATTCATAATTTTAATCTCCAGAGCCAACTATTAATCTTTAGATTTTAGAATTTCATTCTTTTCTATGCATCTCTGTTTTATAAAAGTGGAAACCAGAATCATACTGAATTCATATTTTTAAATCTTTTTTCCTCACTTTTTATCATAGATATTTTCCTCTTCAAATAAGACTTTCTAATACATAAATTAGTGGCTGCATAATATTAATCATATTTGTGTGATCAGTATCACATTGTGGGACACTGGGGCAAAGACAAGTAGTTGAGTCTCTAGATTCTTCTTCACTTCTTCCATAATGAGAAAACCCTGATTTTATTTCATTTGGAACTACATTATGTCAAAGTAAAGGTACATATTCTAGTCTCCTTACAGTCGTTGTGTGCATTGACCAAATTTTGGTCAATGACATGTAAACAGAATAATTATTAGCAATAAAGACTTCTCTTTTTATGGTGCTGGGAATGGAACCCAGGGCCTCATGCATGCCAGGCAAGCACTCTACCACAACCTATGTTCCAAGATTTTTTTAAAATTACTTTTATTTTGAGACAGAATCTCACTAAGTTGTCCAGGCTAGTCTCAAAGTTGAGATTATCCTGCCTCAGTCACCCAAGGAACTGGGATTACAGGATTACTGTGCCTGGCTTAAAGACTCTGTAAAGGGACCAACTCAGTAAGAGCCACTCTCTACTGTGAAAATGTCATTAGCCCCAGATGGCCACCTCTGGACTTGTAGGTAAGAAAGAAATATGTTTCTATTCAATTTAAGTGATGATTATCTTAAAATTTTTCTTTTATTAGTTTAAAATAGTTTTAAATTGATAGATAAAATTGGTATTTATTGTGTATAACATGATGTTTTCAAATATATTATTATAAATATTAGAAATTAGCTAAATCTAGTTAATCAGCTTATGTATTAAATTATTATTTTTATGATGATAACTTTTAAAAATCTACTTTCTTGGTATTTTTCAGGACTTTAATATACTGCTACTAACTATAGTTGCCAGGTTATACAATAGATACCTTGAATTTATTCCTGCTATCTAAATAAACTTTTGTATTCTTTGAACATTAAATATTTTCTTACATGCAGGCAAACCTAATTCTGATATAGATTCTGATCCTAAGTTTTTGCTATTACAAGCCATGCTACAGTTATATACTTGTTCAAATATTTCTGAACCTTTGTCTGAAAAATTTTAGAGTATGTTTCTAGAAACTGAATTACCAATTAAGTGGTTTATGAATTTTTTATTGTTTTAAAAATATCTTGCCTAATTTGGAAGGGCATTCTTAGTGGGAACCCTCCTGGGAAATAAACAAATAAGGTGCAAGTACAATCCAGAATATGTGTCTATAGCTTCCCTCTGCTGTTCCTTTTACTGTAATGGCTAATGAGCTGGAGTCAAATGATTAAACAATAACACAAACAGATAGCTGTGTTTCAAGCCTACCAGATAGTCACTCTTATTTCCTCCCCTGCACTCTGGATTATTAAAGAGCTGATTATTGTTAGTGGATTATTTAAATCAGTAGTTCCCAAATTTAAGCACACACAAAAGTCCATCTAAAACCTGTTAGAAAAATGGATCCCAAGTTTTACATCTTGGTATTCTAATCCAATTGTTCTGAAGTGGGGCCTGAGGATATGCATTTTGGGAGCCACACTACTTTGGGAACTACTGATCCAAATACTTTGCAGACTTTTTCAGCTATTGCCGGAAATTCCATTCATTAGTAGTCTTGTTGCCTTGCTGTTTATTAGTCCTTCCAGAAGAGCTGACCACAGATGGGCATAGAGGTGCAACTGAGACTGGCAATTCTACTCTTTTCCATCAGTTGATTGACATTTTGTGGCTCTGGATATAAAGTAATAGCCATACTTATGAATAATGGATATGATATTTTAGGAATTATTTAATGTATTTTTTATACCCCTTAAATCAAGATGCCATATGGTTCCCCATCCTTTTAATCAATGAGTTTCAATGCTTCAGGGGCAGGACAGTCACTGGCTAGAACACCAAAGCCATTGCTTAGCTTTGACTGTCAAACGAAGCTTTTATGTATTGTATCCCCAGGGAGAAAGTGCTGTTGAAAGCTAGGCTGTGCCAAGAGAGTAAAGGAATTTCTAAATTTCCAAAGCTGGCTTTATATATCATTTATTTCTAGTCTTATTGGATTCTCATTAGAAAACGAGGTTTGTAAAATCTTTACTTTTCATATTTTCTTGAGGTTTTCTTGCAGCCAAGTACATGACCAATTTTTGTAATATGCCTTTCTTTCAATGGATGTCAAGTTCTTTAGCTATTAAAACAAGTGAGCTGATTGTAATATTCAGCTCCTCTGTGTCTGTATTTATTTTTTGTCTCCTAGATCTCACTGATTTGAAAGAAGGGCATTAGGATCTCCCACTGTATTTTATTCATTCATTTTGAACATTGAATATTCTTTTTGAATTTAAATTTCATTTTTATCAAAGCAATATTCTTTTACAGTCAGATGCTTAAAACAACAAGGAAAAAAAAAAAAAACACATAATCTCCTGTCTCCTTCCTTTCTCCAAATTCTCACTCCCCAGAGGCAACCACTTTCAACTCTTTTTGCTTTATCTTCTGTTGGTTACCTTCATGTTTCGAAATTACATGTATCTTTGACTTTTAAACTGTAAAGAATATCTTTTAACTTCCTACATTGGAAAATGAGTTTGGAAAGAAATGGAGAGAAACACCTATTAAATCTGCCACATTTATAGTCTTTAAGGAGGCAGAAATGAGGAACAAGGGTAAATGGTAAAATACATGAACTCTGTTTGGTTTTCTCCAGACCAAAACTCCAATTGGAGGTTAGTTAAGTCTTAGAAATAGTGAGATGCACTGAAAAAAATATTGAGCACCTGCCTTTCTAGTAAAATGCTGTCATGAGCTTGCATTCTAATGGGAGAGTCAGACAATAAACAAATATGGAAAATACATTTCAGTTGGTAAAAAAAAAATGCTATTAGGGGGATGTAAGAAGGTATATGGGATAGGGAGGTAGGATTTAGGATGGGCTTCTGATTTTAACCAGGGTCATTTTAGACCTCCTGACTGAGAAGGCAGCATCTCAGCAAATGCCTGAAGTAGGCTTGTGGAACCAGCTAAGAACAGAGTAATGGAAGGCAGAGGTAGGAAATGAGGTCACAGAAGGAATGGCAGGCCCAGTGGCAGGAAGAGGTAAAAGTCAGATTTCACAGAATCTTGGAAGCACTTTGGCTTTTATGCTGTTAAAAACTTTTGGAGTTTGTTTGTTTTTAAATAAAGGACTGATCTGATGACTCTAAAGAGTCACATTGACTGTTTTCTTGAGAAGAGACTGTAGGGAGGCTAGGGGTGGAATCTGGGGGTAGGTGGTTAACACCATAATACAAGTGAGAAATAAGTCAGACTTATACCTAAGTGTCGTAGCGAAGACAGTGAGAGAAGTATGGATTCTGGATATATGTTGAAGGGAGAGTCAATAAGATTTGTCAATGGCTGGACGTTGGCAACTTGAGAGGAAGAGAGCAGCCATAGAATTGTTTTATGAGAATCTAGAGGGTCAGAATTCCTACTTCTTGCAATAGAGAAAGTTGTGGAAGGAGTCTATTTTAGCAGGAAAAATTCAGTTGCGGACATGTCAAGTTTGATATGCTTCTTGATCATTCAAGTGAAACTGTGGACTAGACCCTTAGATATTTGATAAAGAGTTCATGGGAAAGGTTTAGACTGAAAATAAAATTTGAAAGTTGTTAGCTTAGATGGTATTTAAGGCTAGAAGAGCACATGAGAACACCAAGAGAGTAAGTGAGTATAAAGGAGAAGACAAGAGAAACAAAGATGCATAAGATCTGAGCTCTGGGTCACTCTACTTTTAGAGGTCAGAGGAAGAATTTAGAAGAAAACCAGGATCTCCAGGAAATCAAGTAAAGAAAGTATTTCAAGGAGAAAATGCCACCAACTTTATCCAATGCTTCTTGTACTTTAAGTAGGATTAGGACTGAGAATTCACCAAGGGATTTAGCAAAGAGGAAATCATCAGTGGCCTTGAAAAGAGCAGTTTCAGTGGAATGGTAATGGGGTTGAGAGGTAGAAGGGGGAACTACAGAGAAAAGGAAATGATGAGTACAGAAAACTCTTATTAGAAACATTGCTGTCAAGGCGAGTAGAGAAGTAAGATGGTACATGGAAGGGATGAAAGAAGATCTAGGTTCAAGGTAGGACAAGAAATTGCAGAATATATAAAGGGAATGAAATGGAATCTGTAAAGAGAAAAAAGAGGCAATGTTGCTTGAGAGAAGGGAGACTTTCTGGCAATGAGATCTCATGCTGAGGTAGAGGAGCTGCCCTTATTTAAGAAAATGGATGACTTGTGGACAGATTCTCTCAATCTTAGTGAATATCAATACAGAAATTTCTGTTCTTAAGTCCATTCTAGACAAGTAGGCATGCTTTCCTTTTTTTTTTTTTTTTTTTATAAAAAAGCAGCCACAGATCTTCCAGCATTATATACATTAGGGTGAATTCCAATTTTATTCTTTGATCCTGGGTTGTATGAGTGATCCCCACCATCACCTATTAGCTCACAAGCTGCAAGCTAGTTGCACCAAGGCCTGACTAAGCTGTGTTCTGTGACTAGATGGTGCTGCCACTGTTTGAAGATGTCTTTATTCAGTCCATGACAAAGACCACTGCAGCTTAGGAGAACCTTGTATATCCAAGAGTGGAAAGGAAATAAAAATGAAATGTTTTTACCAAGAACTCTGTTGTGTATTTCATCTAGTAACACTTATGGGAAGAAAAGGGCAATTAGGACTCTGCCCTGTAGAATGCAAGACAACAGACTTGAGAAAACAGCTCATCCAGAACCATTTTGGGACATGTCTTCTTTTGGTGGGGGGTACTGAAGATTGCACTTAGGGGCACTCAACTACTGAGTCACATCCCCAGCCCTATTTTTTATTTTATTTAGAGACAGGGTCTCACTGAGTTGCTTAGTGCCTCACTTTTGCTGAGGCTGGCTTTCAAGTTGTGATCCTCCTACCTCAGCTTCCCTGAGCCACTGGGTTCACAGGCATGCACCATAGCACCCAGCTCACATTTTCATTTTTTCCAGGAGCTCGGCAGATGGAAAGTTCTGCTTTAGAACTGGAGCTGGTGGGTATTATCAGGATTTGGACAAATTGCTATTATTTCTGCTGTCAGTCCATTTGGCCACTATAACAAAATTCTATATAATCTGGGTAGCTTATAAACAACAGAACACTGTGTCTCACCATTCTGGAGGATGAAAAGTCCAAAATTAAGGTACTAGAAGACTTGTTGTCTGGCAAGGGCAAATTTCTGGTTCACTAGAAAGGACCTTACTATGTTTTCACATGGTTAAAGTGTTGAGGGGTCTTTCTAGGTCATTTTTTAAAAAGGCAGAGCCCTCATACCTCAAAACTTCCCAAAGTTCCCATCTTTAAACACCCTCACATTAGGGATTAGGCTTCTACACATGAATTTTGGGAGGATAAAAATATTTAAACTATTGTTTTTGTCTTTCTCCCCAAATATAATCTTGCCAAGTTACTGCAAGGATAAGAGATTACACACACACACACACACACACACACACACACACACATATATATATATATACACACACACACATATGTATAAAGCAGGCACATAATAGGTGCTTAAGAAATTTTTAAGAGAAATGGTGAGAATAGCAGTGGTCTGAGGCAGTAGTTTTCAAGTATTCTCTCAGAAGTCCATGGTTGAAAAAGGACCATTGGTTTTCAAATATGACTGTGTCTCAGGATATCCTTTGAGGTTTCTTAAAAATACATACCCTGATCTGAGTCCTGGACATTCTGACTCGCTAGCCCCGAGGTAGGGAGTGGGCATCTGTGTGGTTTACAAGGTAAACCACATGGGTGATATTGTGTTAGCCAGGTTTCTGTTACTGTCACAAATACCTATAATAATCAACTTATGAAAAGAAAAGGTTTGTTTTGGCTCACAGTTTTGGAGTTTCATTCCATGATTGGTTGGCCTCATTACTTTTGTGCCCGTGGCAAGGAGCACAAGGTGAAGGAAGCCTGTTTGCCTAATGACTGGGTGAGATAAAGAGGAAGAGGAAGGGGCTGGGCTCCCCACATCCCCTTCAAGGGATGATCAGAAGAACCCCCCCTAGGCACCATCTCCTAATAGCTCCACAGGCTGAGGTGTCTTTAATACCCGGGACCTTGGGGGGCTCTTATCCAAATCATAGCAATACTGATGTGTAAACTAATGGGCCTCTACCCTGGCTGCATAGTAAAATATTAAAATAACTAGGGACCTCACAAAAATTACAGGTGCCAAGACCGCACCCTTGGCCAATGGAAATAGAATCTCTGGATGGGCAGGCACAGGTGTTTAAAGAAATCTCCATGGGATTCCAACATGCCCCTAAAGGTCGCATGCTTTGGTTAGTATCATTATCATCCAAGGGGCTTGTCAAAAATCCCAGATGCCCAGGTCTTACTGTTGCCCCTCTTTTTGGACCAAAGCCCAGGTATCTGCATCCTGTCAAGACCCATAGGTTCTTATACAGTTTTAAGAATCACACCTTGTTTTAGTCAGCTTTTTCACTACTATGACTAAAGGACCTGACCAACTATAGGGAAGGAAAAGTTTATTTGAGGGCTCACAGTTTTAGAGGTCTTAATCCATAGAGGGTCAGCCATACACAGGCTTGAGTTGAGGCAGAACATCATGGTGGAAGAGTGTGATAGAGGGATACAGCTTAAATGATGATCAGAAAGCAGACAGAGAGGTCCCGACTTGCCAGATACAAATAAATACCCCAAAGCCAGGCCCCCAATTCCTACCTCCTCCAGCCATACACTACCACTTCAGTTACCACTCAGTTAATCCCTATCAGGGGATTAATTCACTGATTGGGTTAAGACTCTCACAATCCAATCATTTCTCCTCTGAACCTTCTTGCATTGTCTCACATATGAGCTTCTGGGGAATGCTACATCTAAACCATAACATAACTCTAAACAAATAATTCTCAAACTTGGCTGCACATTGGAATCACCTGGGATAATTTAAAAAGTACTGAGGCTTGGTTCTACCCCTAAATATTATGATTGAATTGAGGTGCCCTGTGGCAATTTTTTACACCTCTCTAATATGAAGAAAAAAAAAAAAAAAGCTTGAGAGGCAGTGCCATGGACCAGTGGTATCAGCATCATCTTCTGGGTTTTGTAGAAGTGCATAGTCTTGGGCCTTACTCTAGACCTACTGAATCAGAATATCTGAGGGTAGAGCCCAAAAACCTGTCTTAACGAGCCCTCCAGGGGGTTCTGGTGCACACTAAAGGTTGGGAACCACATGATTAGACTTTGCTAATTAGCACTAATCAATTAGCAAGAATTAATGGATCTGATTAGCTCGTTGACACTTTGAGTCAAGGGGCTCAACCCAGACAATTTCGATGAAGGCAGTGGGGAAAGGCTGCCAGGATACAGCCCTGGATGAGAGGTGCCCAGTCCAAGGCAGTTTGACCAGAGGTCAGCCTTGGGGTGTATGTGGCATATGACAAGTGAAGCCCTGAGGTCTACTTTGCACACAGGCCCTCTTCCTCCATGCAAAGCTGTGCACTACAAAAGAAGAGGCCAACCCACCCTTTATTAAGGGCCATCCAAAGACTTCTGACTGCTCTTCATAGGCCTTGAGAGAACTTAACACCAGTTTTCTGAGCCCCATACTAACATATCATGGTTCTCTGGCTGTGGGGTGGGTACCAAGGAACATTTTGACAAGCACCTACAGTGCTGCTTTTGTACGTGGTGTGCAAACCAGACTCTTAAAAACATTGCTTTATGGTCTGTTGTCTCAAGGCTTACGAGACAAACTTGGCTTACGAGGCCTTCAGACTTCAGCCCTGCTTCAGCTTCAGGGGATCAGGGCTACTCCATCAGTGTGGGGGTGGTAAACCCAATCAGGTGTGCACAGTAACTGCTCTAACTCTTCCCATCCGGTTCCAAAGTGTGGTTTTTGATGCCAATGAGAAGTTTCTTTCGTCCTAGGCCTCTCCAGTCCCAAAATCACATTGCTGTCTGGCTTCGAAATGCCTCTCTGGTATCCCAGACCTTGCTTAGGAAATTTTGCTGTATGAAAAATCCAGCTTGCTCCATCAGACCCTAACTGGTCATGACTGAGGTAAATCACAGGCAGCCAGAACCAACACATGGAAGCTCTTACCTGATAGAAATCCAAAATGCTGCTCATATTTGGCCTCTAGGCGGCGCCAGCCTTCTGGAAAACAAGGCTGTTTATGTAACAGATTGGCAATTTGAGCGACTGTATAAATGTCATTCTTTAAAAATAAAGACGAAACTCTCAGTTAACTCAAACAGAAGCAAATTAAAAAGTAGAGTGAAACATCTATTTCACGAACACAATTCATCCGCTGTCTTTGGTACTTCAAATTGATACCTTTTCTCCAAATGATAACTGGCACCCTCCCACTGGCTTTAGCTACGCAGTGACAAAACAACAGATCAATTCACTCACTTCAGTGAATAAGAAAAATCCAGAGAGGAAGGGCTTCATGTGACTCACACACCTGGAGACTGAATTCTTTCTAAGCCACCCAATATCTAAGCCAAGCTGCTAAATCATGACTGAGGTAGTTGAGTTTATCCCTAAAACATATTTAGGAAGTTTTGTATTGAGAGTCTCAACTGTTTTAAACTTGATTATCTTTCCTTGTGAACTCACCAGGAGGGTCCTTGAAATTCCGATTTTCAACAGTTTTGAGGGTATGCCTATAACACATAAAGTCTTCTAGCTTTGAGGGCTTTGTGTCCCTGTGTGCTAATACCTCCCTTCAGAATAGAATCACATGGGAGCTTTTAAAAATCCCATGGCTCAGGCACAATCCCAAACCAATTAAGTAAGGATCTCTGGAGTTGGGACCTGGGCAACAGTGATCTCTGGTTTTTAAAGCTCCCTGGGTGACATAATATGAAGCAATCCTTTGGCCCCTTTGGTTGACAGCTCTTTTTGCCCTAGGGGTGATACCTTCCTCCCTGGAACTGGGTGTAAGGACCAATCTCCAGTGCTCATACTACTTTCCCCTAGTTCCCCTTTCTCCTTGGGTTTTGCCCCAAATGTCATGCAGACTGATTCCTAATGGGCCCATCCCTAGTATCTTACTGTCATGGCCAGACCTGTCTGAAATCCAGGGATGGTCACATCTTGACCTGAAATTTAGAGTCCTTCTATACCACCATTGAGTGGAAAATTTCAAAGATCCACATCAATGGTCCAGGAGGCTGTTCTCAAGTGCCAATTCAGAGACTCCTATCCTGAATAAAAATAATCCAGGGAGCTTGTTGTTTCTATTATTTTTGTTTTTTAAACAAGGAAGGGGGAATATATATGTATTTATATATAATATGTAGAGAGAGCATGTATAATATATATACACATGTGTATGTGTGTGTGACTTTTTCAGATTTCAGCTCTGCTTTAGCTTCAGAAAGTCAAGACTTCTCCATCAAAAAATATGTTTTAGATTCAACTCCAGAAAGGCCCATTCAATAGGTCTAGGGAAAGACCTGAAGAGCTGTGTTTTAGCAAGCTAAGCTTGGGGAAAATTGATTTATTCCAATGCCTTCAATATACAGCAGTAACAGAATCTCCACAGATGTGATTTAAAGGTTACTCAGGTAGTTAGGAGAAGAGATAAGATTAGAACTGTGTCCTCAATTCCTATGAAAAGAAACCATAATGTGAACAAATACAAATTTTTTATTTAAATTTAAAAACAAACAAACATATTTAGCTAATTTTCTTGCCCACTCTACCAGTCAGACATCAAGGAAAGGGAATCCAGGAAAGTCAGATCTGGTTCTAGTGTGCGTGGCTATGTGAGTTTGGTCAGTGTTTTCATCTCTCTGAGCCCCAGTTTCTTTCTATTTCAAATGAAATAATACTTGTCTCATAGGGTTTTGTGAGGATTAAATGATTTATATATAAAGGATAGGGTGTAGACCTTGATATTGAGTAAACACTCAAAACTGGTTGCTACTATTGCTGTTGTTTACCATGAAGCAATCTGCTTCTGTCTGACGTTGTGATATGGTAGAAAGAGCCAGAAGGATGGCCCAAGAGGGATCCACCAGTTAGTTATCTAGTTTAGTCATGCAACTTAACATGGCAGAAAAAACAAAACCTCTGCAGGAGCTTGTAATTTTTCATCAGATATGTTTTTCTGGTTATAATTGAAATACTCACCATGGTAGAAAATACTAGAAACACTCATACAAAGTTTGGTCACATTTTTCACACAATTTTTTTTTTTTTTTTTTTTTTTTTTTTTG
>JAJEJO010000257.1:1043518-1057348 GCA_020662805.1 Glaucomys volans | reverse complement strand
ATTTTTGGTACTGGGGATTGAACCCAGGGGCACTCCACCACTGAGCCACATCCCCAGCCCTATTTTGTATTTTATTTAGAGACAGGGTCTCACTAAGTTGCTTAGGGCCTCGCTAAGTTGCTGAGGCTGGCTTTGAACTCACGATCCTCCTGTCTCAGCCTCCCAAGTGCTGGGATTACAGGCGTGCGCCACCGCGTCCGGCCTGTTCACACAATTTTGTATCTTTATTTTCAAGTTAGCATTATGTTTTGAGCACTTTCCCTATGTCATTAACATTGTATTACATCTCATTGATAGCTGCATAACATCCAGTCACATGGTTGCATTTAATCAATCATTTTCTGATTGTTAGACATTGATGTTGTTTCCATTTTTTGTTATAATAATTAGAATTTTTTTTTTTTTTTTTTTTTGTACCAGGGATTGAACTCAGAGATACTCAACCACTGAGCCACATCCCCAGCCCTATTTTGTATTTTATTTAGAGACAGGGTCTCACCGAGTTGCTTAGCACCTCACTGTTGCTGAGGCTGGCTTTGAACTCTTGATCCTCCTGCTTCAGCCTCCAGAGCTGCTGGGATTACAGGTGTGCACCACTGCACCTGGCATAATTAACACTTTGATGAATATCTTTGTAGATAGATCTTTTTATGAGTTTCTGATTAGTTCCTCGGAATTGAGTCTCACAGTGGGAATTTTGGGGTTAAATGGCATAAACAGATTGGTAACAGATTCTTGTTACCAATTTGTGCCTTAGAAACCAACAACACTACCAACTTGGAGTATTTTTTTTAATTTTAGAGGTAAAAAGTAGTGTCTCATTTTAATGCATTTTATAGCATTTTCTAAAAGGGCTTGATTTTTTTGCATGCTATTTGTCATTTATATTTTATCCATTCAGAATTGTTTGTTAATGTGGCCTATTTTTCTTATGGAATTTAGTGTTTTCCTCATCAATTTATGTAAGTGTTCATGTGTAATTGACAGATAATTTTGCAAATCCTTTTAACCAATCTATAATGCAATTAGCATACAAATTTATTTACTATCATAAAAGCTTGCTCTTTCAAGGAAGCAATACACAGATTATACAGGACTTGGGTTATCAGCCCTGAGCAGCTACATCCCATGTTTTCTATGAATGGTATTTTTGCTGTAATGACAAAGTTTGGAGTTAGACAGACCTGGGTCCAAATCCTGGCTTTGCTACCTCTGGGTTTTTTTTTTTTTTTCTTATCTTGGTTTTGTTATTTAATCTTTCTGAGTCCTTTTTCGTCTTCCATAAAATGGGAATTATTTCATCTAACTTGCAGGACTTATGTGAGGATTCCAAGAGATGGTGCCTAGATAAACACCCCAACATACATATCAACACCCACAGATTCAGGTACCAGAAGCGGTAGCAAAGATACCAAGGTATTGAGGGCCCTGGCCAAGAACTGGCACCCAGAACATTGATGCCCTGGATAGTGTGGTGACTTTGGACATGGAGAACAACTTCAGTGTTCATCACACAAACACCAAGTATAATGGACAGCAGAGGCCTTGACTATAGAGATGTGTAAAAGGATCTGGAGCCAAAGAGGAAGAAAGGTAAATTTTTTACTTTAGGTGGTCATAGATCTGTAACAACTATTTGAATTTCTCAGAACTAGATATAAACACCAAGACTGAGATGTGGGAAGGATCACCTTGTCATCTTAAACCTAGTTCATTTGGGAAGGGAATTGAGGGTGATTCGGAGGACAAGAGACCCCTGGAAGACCAATGGTTTCTGAGATTTCTTGGAAGAGTTAAATCCTTTAAGGCAAGCCCCAAAGGATCCCTATGTTTTTATTTAAGCTAAACCTCTAAGCAGTGTTGAAAGTGTCCACATTTAACTCTGGGGTGTCTAAGGTCCTGCAGGTGAGAGGCCAGATGCAATCCCTGGCATTGCAGTCCCTCTGTTGTCCATTATACTTGGTGTTTGTGTGATGAACACTGAAGTTGTTCTCCATGTCCAAAGTCACCATACTATCCAGGGCATCAATTTTTAACAAAAAGGTGGAAAGGGGAAAGGGTAAAGTGTTTCTCTTCTGAGAGCTGACCTGATTTTATGTGTGTGTCAAAGGTAGTGAACATGATTGCCTGTGTTTAGCCATGCTTTTGAAGGTCAGAAGTAGGAAAGGGCCACGGCCATCCCTCTCCTCCCCTTTGCAAGCGGCCTTCTGTAGTTTCTGTAGTGTCTTTGTGCATAAGAATGAATGCTGCCTCTCCTCAAGGCAGTGGTGTGGATTGAGGAGTGAGAGTGAAAGGGGAGAGCAGGCCAAGCAGTGTGGAGAACGGAGGCTGAACAGGCCCCTTTCTTATTGGACTGCGACTGGCTGTTTGGTGTTCACCTAGGTAACCTGTTGCCAGGAGGACAACAATAACTTCCCCATGACAACACTGAAGCAAGGTCCCTGGCATTGCAACAGGGCCAGAAAAGTCCACCCTAGAGTGGACCTGCTGCTTAATGAGCACGCATTTGCACTGCAATCATTTCCGGAGCTGTGGAGGGGGCAGAGGGCATTCTGCAGCTTCCCAGCCTCTCCAGCCACCAGCTCCTTGGCAACATCACCTTTTCTGCCCCCCACATACAGTGCAGCTGCTGGTTTTTACTGTTGCCTGTTTTGAGGTGTTTGATGCTTTAATTTTAGTTTGTAGAAGGTCTGAATGATATATTCAGAAAGATTGAGAAACAGATTTAGAACCTGCCTATGATGCCCACTGTCCAAATGGTCTTTATTGTCTGTGTACTCAGTTTCTTCATCTGTGGAGGAATCAATTTTCATTTCTCAAAGTTTGAGTGAATTTGTATGCAATCACACTGCCCGTTACGCTTGCTATAACTGATTGTCTCGAGATTCACATTCAAACCCCTTGAATTATATTGTCTGTCTCATGAAGGAGTCACTTTTATTCTGAGTGCTTAAGCCTCTCACAAGAACCCTGTCCTTCCCTCTCCTTGCATAGGCTGTCAGAGTAGACACTGTGGCGGTATTCCAGGTAGAATTTGAGGAATCTAGGAAATTCCCAAAGCAAAATGATTTTCCTTCTTGCGAAGCATATTCTGAAGTTTTATAATAATATATAATTTCTCTCAGGAGGATATCATCAGTCATCACTTGGGAGGGATGGGGAATCAGATGAAACAGGATGTTTGTCATCTGGTTGCTTCAGGTTACATCTAGATTAGCCTTTCTCTATGTTCTGAAGGAAGCTAATAGCACTACTTGAAAAAAAGGGCTTAGAGCCAAATTCACCTAACATTCATTGGGTTAAATCTAGGTGCACAGATCTCTTTTCTGGACACCAGTTCAGTGGGTCAAATTTGAGAAACTAACCCAAAGCACTGTGGAAAGGTCATTAAGCAAAGATGTTGTTATGTCCTTCTTAACAGCTCAGAAGACTCTAGAAATTTCTCCCTGCCTTTTAAGATGACATTAATTGCAGATTCTTAAGAAAATTAAAGTTTAAAAAATTTAAGACTTATTTTTTTAAATTGTAAAACAGGAATAATGATACCTGTTTCATAAGGTTATTTTGAAGATTGAAGGAGAATAGGTTAAATAAAGCAGCTGTCACAGAGTAGGCACTCAATGTGTAAGAATTAACAAGGAGCTGAAAAACACTAATATTGAATCAAGAGTATCCTGGTAATCACAGCAATAAAAATGGTAGACAGAGAACAATAAATTGCCCATGCCAGAAATATTGATACCATTATAAATAAGGTTCAGAACACATGGTGTCTGGCACCTAGTAGTTGATTCAACTTTATTTACTGGAAGAATGTAGGAGTAGATGAACACCCAAGTCTACATATGTACAAAATGCAATCTATGTCAGGAATTGCATGGGGCTAACTCTTGCCTTAGTTACAGTGGCTCAAGGGTTGCAGAAGTTTCTTTCTATCTCATGTGACAGTTCCTACTTGAAGAAGTCATGCAGAAAGCTGAATGGGTTGAACCACTCTGCTGTCCTCAACACAGATCTTCCATCTCTGAGTGCAAGGCTCCTACTACAGTCACTGCTTCCAGCCAATAGGACAGAGGAGGGGAAGAAGGCAAGAGTAAGTGGTTTTGTTAAGAAGATTCTATGCAGCAGAACTTGTGACATGATCATGAAAGTTGTACAACAAGCAAAGATGATAGTTCCCAGCTAGGTAGCCATGTGCTCAGCTAAAACTTGGTGGAGGATGGAGAGGGGATTTATATCACTAAGAAGAAGATGATAGTAGATATTGAGAGCCAGTTAGCAGTGTTTGTCTAAACAAAAACAAACAAAAAACTGGCTCAATTTGACACCTGGATCTAGGTAAGAAAAGTGCTGTCTATGAATGTCAGTCATTTATTTGGGTTGGAGTGCTGACCCTATTCTATTGACCTGGAGTTTTTCCTTCCATTTTGGGAGTTCTACTTCAAGAGATTTAGAATGGTTTAGGTGTGTTTTGCAAGACTTCAACCAGGATAGTGAAGGAGATGGGAACTCAATGCATATGAAAAGTCCTTGGAGTTATTGGCCATACTTAACCTGCGAAAAAGAAGATTTACAGACAGCAAGATACCTTCTTTTAGAGACAGGACTTCCAAATTGAAGAACTAGGATTTTTCTGCATGACTTCTAGAGATCAAAGACTAGGGATTCTACTGCAATTCTTCAGCTTTTGGAACCACTTCACAGCCTACTCAAGGTGAATTTCCTTTTGCTCTTTCAATGAATTATATTTTCTTTTACTTCTGGGCCTTTGTGAATGTTCCATCTGAAACACTCCTTCCCAACTTGTCTCTTTCTAGACCTTCATCTAACTGTTTCCTGCTTATCCTTCTTGTCTCACTTTAGATATTTGAAACTTTGCTCAACACCCAAGTCTGTGATCAGTGCCTGGCTTTCATGTTCCTCTGGCACCTCAGGTTTCCTCATCATAACCCATCCATTATATCATATATGTAATGAGGTGGGATGCACCACTAACCTCTCCCACCCAAGTACAGCCTCAGAAAATTTCCCTGCAACTCCATCACATTTCTGACTCTTAACAATTCTACCCTGTTTCAAGGGACAAATGTGTCCTCCATTGTTGAAAAGGGAGAGTGATGGAAGTTCCACAATGGTACTTAGATGGTAGTTTAGATGATATACTAAGTTGAGTAGTGTCCCTCTCCAAATTTGTAAGCACCTGGAACCTTACACCATGACTTTACTTTGGAAATGAGATCTTTGCTGATAAGATTAGTTAAGATGGAGTCACACTGAATAAGACTGGTCCCCAAACCAATTATTGATATCCTGATAAGAAAAGGAGAGAATACAGAGAAACATGCACAGAGAAAGCCCTGTGAAGATGGATGCAGAGAACATAGTTATTCTTGGCCACAAGAATAACTGGGGCCTCCAGAAGCTGGAAGAATGAAATTTTCTTCTCTAAGCTTTCAAGTGAAGCATAACCCTGCTGACACCATTATTTCACAGCAAACTTGAGAAATGAATATAGATGGTTCAGGGCCAGATGGGCATCCTCTCTACTGGATAGTCTGAGCATGACATGCATTAGCCATCAATAGAGAGTCCTAACCATAAAGCAATGAGAAGACCAACTAACATGATCCTTCAGCATTAGGGACATGCATGTGTGCTCAAATGGCAACAGGTGATTTGCTTGAAGTCAGTCAGGAGGGTTCATCCTTTGTGTGAACTCAGCACTTGTCTTTTTCCCTTCCCTGGGGAACTGATTTATTAGTGGACCAAGGTTTGGGACAGTCACTATTTACCTGTCCATAAGGGTGAGAAAATGGGAGGCAAAATGGCAGGTTGAGCCTCCATGGCTTCCATCCAGTGTTCTATTTTGCTGTGTCTCTGGGTCTCATACAAATAGATGTGAACATCTTTGCCCGTTGCTAATTAATGGGTGAAATGTTTCTGGTATTCAACTGGAACTCCATGTGGAGTTGTGGACAATGACTCCATGTGTCATTGTGCAAAGGGTCATGGCACAATCTAGCTGCCTTGTAGTTCCTAGGGCAGGTCTGGAAAGTTCTTTGTTCTCTTGCTCCTGCCCTCTTAAACTGAAAAGGGCAAGTCAGTCTCAGGTCTCCAGGCAGATTCTAATGAGATAAGTCCCAGCATCCAAAGCTTTCCTATCAGGGGACCACAAGACTAGAAGACCCTCCCCCCACCCCATGTGCTGGGCTACACAATCATTGATAACAGTGATGAATGGAGAGAGAGAAAACAACCACATGACATGTCTCCAACAGGAGTCACATGCATCCAGAGGCCTTTGCCGTCCTACTGTCCTTTTGCCTGTACCCTTCTGAAGGCCCAGGTTCAGGATGTAATGTCAGTGGATTTTAACTTGAATAGCTCAAGAGGAGACACTTGACTCCACTCCACTTGGGTCAGGCATGTTGGTCATTGATCACAGCTCTCAGGTGTACCTCAAGGAAAGTGACAAGTAAGAGGAAATTGGGCCCCGGCCAGGAGAGGTGCTTCTTGCCCAGGGTACTGCTGTGCCAAATAGGCTATGACTTGTGCATAGCTCCAGGGGCACCATTCCCTTTGACTGCCAAGTGAGTGGTGCCCCCAGGGATTGAGCCGCATCTAAGGACTCTGTTAGGTGAATTTGAAGGTCTCCTTCCAGCTTTTTATTTATGACCCCTCCTTCTCTCTCATGCATTATCTTGCCTTTTTACCCTCTGAGTCTTGCTTGAATCTGCCTAGGCTCTCCATACCCTCCAGCACTTCCCTGCCCCCCTCCACCATCTCTCTCTTAGACCACTGCAGGAGCCTCCTAACTGGACTCCCCACACCTCTCGTGACTCTTCTTTCCAAAACACAAAGCTTATCACAATATTCCAACTTCCTGCTGTCTCCCCTGTCCCCGACAAACACCACTCTAATGATTCTTCTTTACTGTAAGACAAAAGCCCACAGGTTTGAACATGACCTCAGGTCCTGACGTTGTCCCCTCCTCACCTTCCCAGAATCATCTGGCTTGGCTCCCTTTGTTCCATTAGACTCACTACTCTGGCTTTTTTCTTCAGGTCCTCAAAACCTCCCGTTCCCTCTTCCTAGGACAATAGACACTCTCCCTTCTCACCTCCACCCTCATTTCATCATTAAGTGTCACTCATTCTTTTTTTAAATTTTATTTTATTGGTTCTTCTTAGTTATACATGAACAGTAGAATCCATTTTGATAAAATTATACAAGCATAGGAAATATCTTAGTCTAACTCGGGTCCCATTCTTGTGGGTGGGCACAATGGTGGTGTTCGCTTAGGTAATTTCACGTATGTTCGTATGTTAGATTCATTCTGTCTTTCCTATCCCTATCCCCACTTTCATTTTGATCCCCTTTGTCTAATCTACTGAACTTCTCCTCTTTCCCTCACCCCTTTATTGTGGGTTAGCTTCCACATATCAGCAAAAACATTCAACCTCTGGTTTTTCGGGATTGGCTTATTTTGCTTAATGTGATAGTCTCCAGATGCATCCATTTACTAGCAATATCATAAAGTCATTCTTCTTTATGGCTGAGTAATATGCCATTGTATATATATACCACAATTTCTTTATCCATTCATCTGTTGATGGGCATCTCTGTTGGTTCTGTAAGTTAGTTATTGTGAATTGTGCTGCTATAAAAATTGATGTGGCTGTGTCACTATAGTATGCTGATTTTAAATCTTTTAGGTATATGCCAAGGAATGGGATAACTGGGTCAAATAGTGGTTCCATTTCTAGTTTTTTGAGGAATCTCCATACTGCTTTCCAGAGGGATGGCACCAATTTGCAGTCCCACCAGCAGTATGAGCATTCCCCTTTCCCCATGTCCTTGCTGAATAAGACTCCTAAAGCACAAGAAATAAAATTTTAGAAATCAATAAATGAGATGGCATCAAACTAAAAAGGTTCTTCACAGCAAAAGAAACAATCAAGAGTATGAAGAGAGACCTTACAGAATGGGAGAAAATCTTTGCCACCTGCACCTCAGGTAGGGAATTAATTTCCAGGATATACAAAGAACTCAAAAAGCTTAACACCAGCTGGGTGTGGTGGCACATGACTGTAATCCCAGCAGTTTAAGAGGCTGAGACAGACCTCTTCATTGTGAGTTCAAACCCAGCCTCAGCAATTTAGCGAGGCTCTAAGCAACTTAGTAAGATCCTGTCCCAGAATAAAATATTAAAAAGGGATGGGAATGTGACTCAGGGGTTAAATGCTCCTGGGTTTAATCCCTGGTACCAAAAAAAAAAAAAAAAAAATGTAACACCCCAAAACCAAATAGTGATTAAAGAAATGTAAATTAAAACTACACTGAGATTCCATCTCAGTCCAGTCAGAATGGCAGTTATCAAGAATGCAAGTCACTCATTCTTACTCTCAGAGTCACTTCCTCATCTGACCTCCTTGATACAAATTCAGTTGCAACCTCTATTTATGCGATTATTTGTGTAATTACTGTCTCCCCTGTGTGACTCTAAGGTATATATCTTTCCCAGTGTCAGCAAAGGAACTGAATAAATATTTGGTGAGGGTAAAGGAAACACTTTGTCCTTTGGTGAGGATAAGGGAAACCTCACTGTCATGAGAGGATGGACAAGCCCACAGTAACAAATTCTCCTTTTTGACACCAGCCCTATGTACTTGTCCTTCAAGGGCCATCCACACTGAAGCATGTGTCAGAATTTATTTTCCTTTTAAGGCTGAATAATATTCCTTTGACTATATATACATGACATTTTGTTTCTCCATTCATCCATTGGTGGAGATGGAGATTTGGGTTTCCACCGTTTAACGATTGTGACTAACACTGCAGTGAACATTGGCATACACATATCTGTTAGACAGACTGTATTGCAGTGACATGCTATCATTGTGAGATCAAAGGGTATGTCCATTATTTGGTATAACTGAGTCTTGAACTGAATAATTACTTCCTTCCAACAAGTATCTGCAAACTCTTTCATCTAACTGGCCCCTAATTAGATATTCTTCCCCCTGAGAAATTTAGCAAACACAGGGGAAGTCCATTCCCCAAGGGGCTTAGACTTGGATGAGGAAATAGATTGCAGTTTTGAATGCTATGTTGTGTCTTCAAACTTAGAACTCAGAGAAGAGGGAGATTTATGTGGAACTGAGTGGCAGAGAAGAGGTACTAGTTTCCTACTGCTTCTGTAGCAAATTACCACACACTTCATGCCATAAAACAACACAGATTTATCCTCCTATACTTTTGGAACCAGAGAACTAAAATCAGTTTCATAAAGCTAAAGTCAAAATCTCAGCAGAGGTGGTTCCTTTTCCAGATGCTCTGAAGGGAGAATCATTTCCTTGCATGCATTTTTCAGTTCTTCTAGAAGCCTCCCACATTCCTTGGCTTGTGGACCCTTCCTCTGTGTCCAAAGTACATAGGTCCAGTCTCAGTTTTCATTATCATACTGCTTTCTTCTCTGTCCCCTGCTTATAAGGACTGCTGTGCTTACATCAGGCCCACCTGGGTGATCCAGGATGATCTTCCACCTCAGGATCATTAATTTAATTGAATATGAAAAAAATCCCCATTTTCCACATAAGGTAACATAGTCATAGGTTTCAGAGATTAAGATCTAGTATATTTCAGGGAGTGCAGATAGGAGCATTATTTGAGACTTCTTGGGGGAAATGTGTGGACTGGTCTTAACAATGGTCAGGCAATGTAGGAAGGTGAGTGGGGTTAACATTCTAGAAAGCAGGTAGCTGTGGACTGTGTCTTCCCCCACTAGACAGCAGGTTTGCTGGATCCTCTTTCTCTTCTGTCTGACTTAGCAAACTGGTACCTAAGGCTCATTGGGAGCCTAGACTTTCCTGGTTTCACCTGCTTGAGAATTCTGTATTCCGCAAGTGCCTGGTATTTCTCACCACTGGGCAGTGCCTGGATCCCTGAAAACATGTTACCCAGTGAATATTCCTGGGTCTGTGACAAAGTTGCTGCTCATCAACATTCATTAAGCTCTGTAAGTGTTGGGCACTGTGTCAGGCTCTATGGACACATAATTGAAGTAGCCCTGAATCTGGGGCATCTTTTGGTTTTATTTATTTATTTATTTATTTATTTATTTATGGTACAGAGGATTAAACCCAGGGGTGCTTAACCACTGAGCTGTATCCCCAGATCTTTTCATTTTTTAATTTGAGACAGGGTCTTGCTAAGTTGTTCAGAGCCTTGCTAAATTGCTAAGGCTGGTTTTGAACTTGTGATCCTCTTGCCTCAACCTCCACAGTTGCTAGGATTACGGGCATGTGCCACTGTACCCAGCTAATCTTCTTTTCATTTGCAAACTTCATACCATGAAGTGAATTACTTTTAAAGTTGAAAAAAATAAACGCGTGATATTTATCTGAAAATGATAATAGAAGAGTTAATTCTGGCCGGGACTCTGGTTAGTCTCAGTGTGCTTTGGCTGTTCCAGTGCTGGGAAAGGTTAAAGAAGGTAGAGGAGGCATCCTGGTGATTAGCAGAAATGTGGATGCTTTGCAGGAAAGGGAAGGATCTCAGGAGAGTGGAGAGAAACGAGAAGGTTAAGTAGGGATGGGGTAGAGGGAAGTGGGCTCATTTAAAGATGAACTGTATGTTTTCTATGAGCGTTTCTTTCTTTCACGACTGCCAAAATGTTATACCCTAGCACATTTCTCAGAATTCTAGTCACCACATTAGGGGGTCCTCTACACTTTAAAGTGGTTTCAAGGGGAACTTGTCACTCATCAAGAACACACAAACAGCTCCAGAATAGGTCTTGTGATAGCCTCAAAAGTAAAACACAAAGGAGGAAAAAATGTGATTAGGTTTGCAGTTTGGAAAACCCAGAGTTATGCATTTCAAGGTAGAGAATATGCCCAAACTATGGGCTGTGTAGACAAACTGGTTGGGTTCCAATGCTTGCTTGAGGACTTACCAGCTGTGTGGCCTGGACACATTATTTAATCCTGTGGTTTCATCTACAAAATAGGGACAAAAGTAATACCTGCAGCTTTCAGCTGCTATTGAGGATTAAAATATCTGACATGTTCTCCAACACGTGAAGTTCTCAGTAAATGTTAAGTGTCACTCAGTACATAAAGATGTTACCTAAGGTTATAGGGGCATGTCTTTTAGTCTTTAAAACAAGGTAAGAGAAAATGATGACCAATGTTAATTCCTTTTTAGAAACTTGAAACAAATTACCCACCGCCAAAACAAATCAAATGACTTACAGAAAATGGTGCAAAACAAATCAAATGATTTACAGAAAATGGTGCTTACTGAGTCATTGGCAGGCTTCCTGCTTCCTTGCATTTTCCTTAGTGATTTATCTGAATCCTGGAATATGTGTTCAGATTGACCTCAGTCTCTTTATGAGAAGATATTTCAGAATACAAATTTGCTGCCAAATTTGTGTGTGAAAGGAGGAGGGAAAGCTTGAAACCATTAAGGAAGAATATCAATCATAATAATAACTATCATAATAAAACTATCATTTGCGTTGCCCCTTATATTTGACTAAGAGCTTTTTAATCCCATGCGGTTCTCAAAAAAAAAAAAAATTCCATGTGGTATAAGGGCAGGTTTTATTATTAATCCCATTTTACTGATGGAAATACTGAGGTTGAAAGAAGTTCAAAAATACCCAAGAGGACACAGAAAATAAGTGGCAAAGCTCATAACTCCACATCTCTGCCTTTAGAGACAGTCAGCATGCTGGGCTATCAGCATTGCAATGAAGTGATTTTACAAATTTGCATACCAAGTTCTATGCAGCCAAATGATTGCTATCTTTGCTCTCTTTCTGAGTGGCCCCTTTGGGGTGCTGTGTGCTATTTTGAAAACATAACTATTATGCAAGCATTTTCAGAACTCTTTTCAAACTCTCTCTCATGCACACCTACATGTCTCATTACTTTTTAACACCCTGGCCCTCACTGTCCCAGTTCTTCACCAGGTTTGGTTCCAAATGACTTTTTCAAATCTCAGATCTGACCTTTTATGATGCGAATTGAGATCAATGAAAACACTCAAAATCACAAGGTCTAATGATACATCCAAAAGGCTTTGAACCAGCATAGCTGTGTTGAAAAATAGTTGAATATGTGTCACTTCCTCAGGGGACTGTTGTGAAGGGCACCCCTTATTTGGGTGTGAAAGTTCTAGTAGATTCTTCAAACATGAGGATCATATTACTTTGTGGCGATGGTTTTAGGAAGTTACTACACAACCTTTTTTTCCCCACCCACTTTCAGCATCAGTTGAGAAAGGAAACTCAGAAGGTGACAGATGGAGATCAGAGTGTGAGTTTTATCACTGATAGGTTAATGGTTGGGAGAACTAGCTCGAGGGCAGGAACTGTGGCCAGAAAAAAAAAAAAAAAAGCCTCCAGCTAACGTCCAAGTTAGGGAGCTCCACCCACTGGTTACAGGCAGCTCCAGACCAAACCCTCCTCTTTTCCAGGTTGGAGCTACTTCCCTAAGTCCCAACACAGAGGCAGACTCTGGAATCCTGTAGGTAGGCTGATGGGAGAGAGGGAGGGGCAAAGAGGTCTGGGGAGGGCAGGAGAGGGTGGATGGAGAAGAGGGACGGAAGGAAGAAGGGAGGAGGAGGTTCACTTTTTCTTCCAAACTCACTAATCTGCTAAATCACTCCTCCCTCACAAGGGAAAAGTGAGTTAGAGGCGAGGGGTGAGAGCCAGTGTTATGCCAGGGAAACGGGGGCAGTAGAAAGGGGGATCCCCCTCCAGCATTTCCAGGTATTTTATCCACTTTAATGTGATACAGTTATTCCTGTATAACAGATGTTCCTACTGGAGCATAGGCAGTTTCCCAAGGTCACTCCTAGGTAGTGGTGGAAAGAATTTGAACTTGGGTCTGACTACAAAACCCGCCTGCGCTCTAGTACACCAGGAAGAACCCTTGACTGCACAGATGGGCACTGTATGAGATGGCCAGTGAGGAGGGGCTTCCATCTGGGGACTTCTGAGGGATGCAGCATTTGAAGTGGGGTTGAGGTAAGATTTAAATACCTAGAGATGAAGAAAGGGCTCTCTGAGGAGAGGGCACAGCATAGGCAAAGGTGAGGCAATGGGAAATTATCAGGCATGGTTGAGGGAAGAGAAGTAATGCAGCTTTTCCAAATAGGAGTTACCTGTGTGGGAGTTACACCGGGTTGTGATGGCATATTGGGAGAATGAACAAAAATATAAGCAGTCGTCAAGAGTTGTGGTAAAGCCTGTAATCCCAGAGACTCAGGAGGCTGAGGTGGAAGGATCTTAAGTTTGAGGCCAGCCTCATCAATTTAGTGAGACCCTTAGTAACTTAGCAAGACCCTGTCTCAAAATAAAAAATAAGAAGTACCCGGGATGTAGGTCAGTAGTTTAGCAACCCTGGGTTCAATCCCTGGTAACTCCCCATCGCCAAAATGAGCAGTCATGTATGAAAAAGATGAGAATCAAACCTAATGTCTGATTCCAAAGATCTAAGGTCAGATATTTTGAGCTTGAGTGACTGAATAATAATGGTATTAGCCGGGCGCGGTGGCGCACGCCTGTAATCCCAGCACTTGGGAGGCTGAGTCAGGAGGATTGTGAGTTCAAAGCCAGCCTCAGCAACTTAGGGAGGCCCTAAGCAATTCAGTGAGACCTTGTCTCTAAATAAAATACAAAATAGGGCTGGGGATGTGGCTCAGTGGTGAAGTGCCCCTGAGTTCAATCCCCAGTACCAAAAATAAAATAAAATAAAATAAAATAAAATAAAATAAAATAAAATAAAATAATGGTATTAAAACGGTAGGAAAATAAGA